>JARFJB010002133.1:642500-1077500 GCA_036346205.1 Vesta saturnalis
GATAGAGACAAAAAAGTCGATAGCATAACCTTCTACACCTACGTATGTATATGTAGGTGGAAAGCTAAAAAGGTAAGATTAGGTATTTCGAGTGATGGACATACCATAAATGCGAATTTGGCTAACTACATACCAACAAAACGTGAAAATCATAATCTAAATTGTTCAGTACATACTAAAAGTAAACATAGCCTAAATTTTCTTTTCCATTACAGCAATTATAAATTAATTTTCAATATTACCAAATAAATTATTCTTTTTCTCAGTATTCATGTCAATAAATCAAGCTATAACTATTCCATATGATGCATATAACAATCATTTGTAAATCCTATGTATAATAAGTCAGAAATGATTTAAACGTTACTTTTGTGATTGATGTCAAGACTATTTACCTACCGAGACATTTTAATCCATTAGCCAATTATGTTTCCATTATTGAGATTAAAAGAAATGCGTTCGTTTTAATTTTTACCTATATTAAAAAGTTGATGGTTGTAGGTTAAATTTAAATATTTGAAAAACGAATACGATTGGCAAAGCCTACGTGACCTCAATCTAACAATGATTTGCTGGAATATAAATTAATTTATTGGGAATGATTAGACGACCGGAATATATCTTTCACTTTCAAAGAGATGGTTATAAATAAAGTAAATGTACTAGACAATGGTTCTAATCAGGTTATGTCTAAATAATTTAGAGACGAAAATGTGCTCTTAACCATCAATGTATTTTTTGTGCTAGTAAAAAGGAAGTGAAATTGAAATCGTTTTGCTCTTTAATCGAACTTTCTAAGCGTTACTTGAATCTATCGTCTGATAAGTGGAATATTTATTACCGGCTCCTTATTGTATAAAATAAAACGTAATATATCCATTTACATAAATACATAAACATTGTTTTGCTATTAAACCTGGTCTAACTTAGAATCTTAAATTTTAATGTATTTCACACGGCACAATATTTGTTTTATTTGGTGTAAGGGTTACCATGCTTTAGGAATTTGTAACATCTTTTAAATTTCGCACAGAAGTAACTGCATACCTTTTCCCATTATCTAACTTGAAATAAAAGAATTTTATTGATTTACTTAACCGTTTTCAGACGTATTCTGGCTTCATTTTATGACTAGGATATATAGTTATAAAAATGCAAACTTTTACAATTTGAACTTATGCTTAAATCGTGTATTTTAAGATAAATAATACAAGATTCGTAAATTTTTTTTATCGTTCAGTTGACATCTTAAACATATTTAACAAGCATATTGGATTAATAATCATGTGTATAAACAAATATATATATATATATATATATATATATATATATATATATATATATATATATTATATATATATATATATTATTTCACAAAAGGTAACATTATTTGAAAACATAGTGTTGATAAAAGCAAAAAAAGAAAAAACATAATTAAACATTGTAACAACCTTTTTTGTGGTTGTATTAAAAATACATTGGTTTGGGATCGTTCTTTATTTGGCGTAATATAGAAAAGTTTTTAATTATTAAATGTAGAATTGAGAAAGGCAATTTAATTTGCATTTCCTAGAACACATCTTTTGGGTGTAATATTTCATAAATAGTTATAGTTCCTTTCTTAAAAAATTGGATTCTGATTATTGTATCCGCGCAACGCGTGACAACTTTGGGGAAACATTTAGAGGAGCTATTCTGAAAGCTTATTTTTTCACTTGTGCTGAATGTTACAGCAAAAAGCATGGTTTTTACCTAATTTTTATATTTAGTGCCATCAGATTTTGATGGTAAGTTATTTTCTAATTCATTATATTTTAAATTAAAAACATTTGTTTTTTAGCACTTTTTTTAATGCATTCTTTCAGAATGCACACTTTTGCATACTTTTACTTTATAATGCATACTTTTATATGGCATTTTTATAATACTTATTTTTAATGGCACTTATAATTCACTAATTTACTATTCTATTATTTTTCTAATTTAAATGGAAATTTTTACTTGAATTACATTTTACAACGCAAGTTCTACATACTTAAACTTCAAAGAAATTCAATAAATTTATGGACACAATATATTAAGGATGGATTAGCAAGATATTCACCTCACCAAGTTCACCATCCTGCTTCATAGTTACCAGCAGTAATACAGTTTATGTACCGAACCATTCAAAGGTAATGATTTTTATATACTTTTAGAATAGTATAAGACTCTGATTTTTAACCTTTTCAATTAGATATTGAATAAACTTAAGTATATCATGTTATTTTATTTTCATTTTGTAAATTGTTTATTATTATTCATTAACTAGGTTTTGTTGTTCCTATAATAAAAGACAACATGGCGCTCGAGATTCATTTCATTATATTTTCATAATTTTATATTGCATTTTTATTAATTAAGTGCAGTGAAATAACTAGCAGATGAAGCAGCATTTCAGGTAGGTTAACAACTCAGTATTAGAACTCTCCTATCTTAATCAGACAGTGCCAACGGCAGTAGCGATTGTTATTTGGATATTTTATTAATTAAAATTATTTGATCAATTGCAAATTGTTTATTACATTTGCGTTTTGGTTATTACATTATCGCTTTTGTTTTAATGTTATAGTTGGCTTATTTTTAATGTTACAATTGCGCGAGCAGGGACTTTGAAATTTATTATTTGAAATTTATTAATTTGTTATTTTAATTACTTTATATTTGATATTTTTATTACAAGTGTGTTAATACACAGGGGCCAGAAAAGGGACTTGATTTGCTGTTATTTCATATGCTGGTTGTTTTCGCTTTGTTTGTTTTGATTGTGGAGTTGACTGAATTTTAAGGAGTGTTAATTTATTATTAGTTACGTTTGATATTTTATTGTGTTTATACTTAGTGAAATTTATTTTTGTGTTATACAATATTTTTACCATGTCAAATTTTAATTATTTAGTTGATGTTTTATATAGTGATGAGTTATTAGTAGAATTAAAATTTTTTTAATTGTAAATGAAGCAGAAGGGTTGACAGTAGGTGAGAGACGTAAATAAAATTTAAAAAGGATTAATCCAAATTTATTTGATTACATTTTATGTAACTGGAATTATTAAAAATCGAGTACATTACAACGGTTCATGGATACCATTTTAAGACATGATTTATCTCAATCAGTTTTTGTTTATTTAGACGATATTATTATTTTTTCAAGTACTTTCAAGGAACATGTTGATATTTTAAGAGAAGTTTTTAAAAGGCTTAGTGATGCCAATTTAAGTATTAATTTAGATAAATGTGAATTTTGTAAACCTCGATTATCATATTTAGGTTTTGTTATTGATAAACTTCACAACATTCAATTGTTAATACATTTATTTAAATTTTGAAACGCTTAAATTATACCACTTTTGATAGTAAATTTTTATATTTACATGATCAGTTATTAAATTTATGTAACGATTCATTAGAATTTATTGAATCCATTTAACGAAAACTTTGAAATGAACAATGAATTACAAATTTAGATTATTTTATTTTTCTGTCACATAATGACAATATTAATACTTCAGTTAGTATTCCTGCTTAAGATTTTTCCAAATTAATTGAATATTTACAAATTTTTAAGAGTTCCGTTCATGTTTATAAATTTAAAATTTAATGATGGAAGATTAGATGCGAAAGTTTAACATATTTTTGTGTTATTTGTGTGTAAATTCCATTTTTTATTTTCTTAGATTGTACTTCTCTGTTGAATTGTTTTTAATTGAAATCGTAACGCTGTTCATGAGTCTACGAAATTTTCACCTTCCTTTTTGGCGTTTGGTCGGACAGTTCCTATTTCTGGAGATTTTTATGGTCGACTAAAGGATTTCAAAGAGGATGATTTATTTATTACTAACCGTGAACAATTAGTTCAAGATTTAAATGAACTTTCACCCATTTTTAAACATGTTAAACAAAATTTACATGCAGCTTACGAAAGAAATTCAAAATCTTACAATTTGCGACGTCGTCCGTTGAAATTAAACGTTGGCGATTTGGTTTGGAAAAAGAATTTTACTTTATCTGATGCGACTAAAAATTATAGTCAAAAGTTAGCTCCTAAATTTATTGAAGCAAAAGTTATTGAGGTGGTAGGTCCAACTACGTACCGATTGGCCACCCCTATTGATAATAAACCATTAGGTGTTTTTCATGTTAAAGATTTAAAACCCCATTAGTTCTTATTTTTTCGTATTCTTTTTAATTATTTTTCTATTTTAGTATTTTTACATTCTGGTTTTCTTATTTATATTTTTTAATTATTTTTCAAAATAATTTTATTTTGTGCTTATTTCGCACATTATTTTTGTGGCTTTGCAAACCACTTATTTTATTTTTGCTACATTTGTTAGCACGATGGTTGATATTTAGATCCCATCGTGCGATTGTTTTGCCGATTTTGTGGGACATTAGTTCTCAGGCAGATTATCTTCCTTTATTGGATTTACAATTTGCTATTGTTACAATAGTAAAAATTGAAGATACCTATTTAGAGTTTACCTCTGATCGTTAATTTGACGTGTAAAACTTTTAACCATTGATAAGAAAACTAGTAATGTATGTATACATTTTTATTTTTGATTGATTTAGTTATTTTGTTTTTCCTGATTTGTGTAGTGTTACTATTCTTGGACGGTGCTTGAGGACTTCGGTTCGCCTCGTGTCAACCTCGATTAGTTCACTTCCTGATTATGACGTTTTGGTAGTTTTAGGAGGGGTTGTTGTGTTCGTAAGAGTGCTTCATCCTTTCTCTGCTATCTCACCTAGATTTCGATTTATTTACAAAACGTGCGTGTTAGTTAGGGTATGTTTGGTCTTGGACGACGACTGTGGAACAACATGAAACCTGAATCTCGTGAAGGGTAGAGTGGCCTCTCTTGTTCTCCACGACGAAGCATCCTGAGCTAATTTGCCAAGGAAATAGTCGTATCTTGGTTTACCGATTTTGACTCACTTATCGAACGTGACAGTGGTAGTTGTGTTATGTACCTAGGAGGCTTGGTTTGAGACCACCGGGTAGGGTAATTGAACCGCTCTCTCGACCTCAAGTCTCGCGATTATTTATTGTTAGTCGGAAGGATTTTTATTTATACTCGAGTGGAGTGGCGTTTAGCCTTGATTTTTATAAAGTTGCACGATAACCGTTTCCGGTTCCCCCACTGTCCCTTCAGGTCATGGTAGGTTTCCGTTCGTTTTTACCTTAGATTCAAATTTTTTACCGGTTACTCATTTTGCTCTCTGATGGTGGTTTGCTTCACTAACCCCACCAGTTAAAGTTTTTACTTTATTTAAGGTTTCGGGTCCTTGATTCTCGACTAGTGGCGTGTGCGGGTGGTAGCGCGTCATTAGCTTTTATGGTGTTGCGGGGTCTTTCCTGACATCACCACATTTTCCGTACTTATTCGTACATTTTTTTATTTTTAAATATTGCTTATATTTTAATTAGCTTAACATTTTGTATTTTTAAATTTTAATAATTTCATTTATTAGCTTAGTGTTTGGAATCTCCGCTTTGGTGATCTCCGAGTCCAAATTTTAGGAGGGGTGTAACAACCTTTTTTGTGGTTGTATTAAAAAATACATTGGTTAAGGAATCGTTCTTTATTTGGCGTAATATAGAAAAGTTTTTAATTATTAAATGTAGAATTGAGAAAGGCAATTTAATTTGCATTTCCTAGAACATATCTTTTGGGTGTAATATTTCATAAATAGTTATAGTTCCCTTTCTTAAAAAATTGGATTCTGATTATTGTATCCGCGCAACGCGTGACAACTTTTGGGGAAACATTTAGAGGAGCTATTCTGAAAGCTATATTTTTCACTTGCTGAATGTTACAGCAAAAGCATGGTTTTTACCTAATTTTTATATTTAGTGCCATCAGATTTTGATGGTAAGTTATTTTCTAATTCATTATATTTTAAATTAAAACATTTGTTTTTTATATTTTTTAATGCATTCTTTAGAATGCACACTTTTGCACATTTTGCATATTTTATATCATTTTTATAATACTTATTTTAATGGCACTTTATAATTCACTAATTTACTATTCTATTATTTTCTAATTTAAATGGAAATTTTTACTTGAATTACATTTTACAACGCAAGTTCTACATACTTAAACTTCAAAGAAATTCAATAAATTTATGGACACAATATATTAAGGATAATTAGCAAGACATTGACCTCACCAAGTTCACCATTCTGCTTCATAGTTACCAGCAGTAATACAGTTTATGTACCGAACCGTTCAAAGGTAATGATTTTTATATACTTTAGAATAGTAATAAGACTTCTGATTTTTAACCTTTTCAATTAAATATTGAATAAACTTAAGTATATCATGTTATTTTATTTTCATTTTGGTAAATTGTTTATTATTATTCATTAACTAGGTTTTGTTGTTCCTATAATAAAAGACAACATGGCGCTTGAGATTTCATTTCATTATATTTTCATAATTTTTATATTGCATTTTTATTAATTAAGTGCAGTGAAAATAACTAAGAGATGAGAAGCAAGCATTTCAGGTAGGTTAACAACTCAGTATATTAGAACTCTCCCTATCTTAATCTACCGACAGAGCCAACGGCAGTAGTGATTGTTATTTGGTATATTTTTTATTAATTAAAATTATTTGATCAATTGCAAATTGTTTATTACATTTGCGTTTTGGTTATTACATCATCGCTTTTATTTTAATGTTATAAGTTGGCCCAGTTATAATGTTATAACATAATAAAAAGAAACACGAAACAACAAAAATTACGATAGATTTCTTAAAGCAAGTTTTCTAAATTTTGATTGTGAATTACAAAAAAACATTGCACTCTGATGAAATTTTGTTATAGTTGTTACACATCACATAAACTGATGATTTCTGAAACAAATTAGTGTGAGCTACACGAAGATAGAAACAGTTACAGAACGCTGTGTAACCAAGAACTCAAGACGTGACAAAAGAGCTGTCAAATCTATGTTTTATTTACAAGATTGTATAGAAAAGTGACACTAAATAGATTTCTTCTTATATCCAGTAGTTGCAGATCAAATTTGTTAATGACAAATATAACTGTACCTGTTATCGAAGCGTATAAATTGTGTAGAACTTATCTCAGAATACAAAAATGGATTTGAAGCCATTTATAGTTATTGAAAGATACTAGCTACGTACACCAATGTTCATCAAATATAAATGTAAAAACAGACTTCGGAAATTATAATTTACTGAAATTATAAACCATAGACAATGCGCATTTATTCTAGTGTCTAGTAATGGTCTGTATGAATTATTTTCGTAAAGAAACCAACAGAGTAACTGTTAATATAGGAATGGTTTGGTTTTTATTAGAAGTACCTACAATATTATTCACGTGAGGTGTCGATCGCGTGACTAACTAATTGTATGATTTGAACAGGGCTGAAGTATTTCAAACATTAAACCAAGCCTTAAATTTCGAATACATCTTAGAATGTTACACTAAATTTCATCGTGTCCTTAGGGCCGGTATTTGCCGAAATTCATCTGAATAGGTGGTAACGTGATCCTCACCTTACGTGAATAATAATGGGTATGTGCCTGACTAAAGTCAATATAAGCGTTAGTTTTGCTTTTATTATAAGTAAGTGGTCAAAATTTCGTATTAGGGTAAGCAGGTTGTCAGCTCGTGGTTGCGGTAAATTGTAAAACAGCTGATATCATACTTTAAACACCTTATATTTACGATAAAGTAAAACTGAGAGTCAGTAATCGCTGTCAAAAGGCGCCACTGCGGTCTAAATTTTTCGTTAAGAAGTTTTACGATAGTTATTAAAAATCTTGAATGATCGCAGAAAACCGGAAGATTATCGAAGGCATTTGAAGTTCTTATTAAATTGAGTTAACCTTTCTTTATTAAAGCCAAAATTATGATTAACTATAATCAAATATATTTATAAAACGTTAAAGTTCAGAACAGTTGCATCTAATACTGTGTTTGGCAAGTGCATTCTCTTTTACTTTTGTAACTTTCCTCATAAAACAATCTTAGTTTTCTCATGTTCACTGCTAGGTAAATAATGCAGTAAAATTGTTAACCAAATCAACATCTAATTTTGGAACGACTACCATAAATAAATAAATAATTATCAATTTAATTTTTCAAAAACGGAAATCTAAACAGACTTCCGAGATTTAATTCTTCAATGTTCTATAGCAAACACCGTAACTTAAAGGTTTACCAATATTTATTTATCAAATCTTTGTATGAAATATACCTTGACCCATTTTTACTAAATCGTTCTATTACAATAATAAGGTGAACGTACTAAACTGAAATTAGGTAAATATCGCTAATTTAAAATATAGTCATTAAGTACTAAAAATTTCCCCAACAAACGAATTAATTACATCATATCAATGTAACTGTTGTCAGTTGTGTGTTCTTTCTAACTTTAGATATAATCATAATTTAGATCCAACTTTAACAATCTTTTCATTTCCAAATACACTAAAATGAAGTATTACATTTAAGTTCAACTTGTAACGGCAAATATTTAAGCAATGTAATTGTAAAAACCATATTTTGCAAGGGTACTTTTTCTTTACGAATCTTAGCTTGAGTTCTCCATATTATGAAATTAATAAGACCGAATATGCATTCAGTGGATTGGGAATTGCAGAGTGTAATCCCCTGTATATAAAAACACCCGATTAAATCTGAACAGAGGCTTAGGATTTAGTTTTGAAAAGATGTACACCATGACCATTCTTTCAGGCCAGTATATCTAAAAGTCATCAATATCAATACAGAATGAAGTATTAAACACATATAAGGTAAATGTCCCTGTGATCGTCAGAGCCCCAGTTATCGTCAGTGTGATTAAATTTCCTTAAAAATTAAGCTTCCAATAGCAAACTACCATTATTATATAATTTTAAAATATGTGCCGACATCTAACGGAACAACTGGTAAAAGTTATTTGTAATCGAATGGAATTTGTTATGCGGGCAGTGTATTAAAGGTGCCGGTGTTTTGAATACATCTGAAGTTGGTACAGTTGTTAACATAAATGTTAAGGTAAGTAGCTTTTGTAAACTCTCTTATCGTGCAACTAGAGTTCTTATTGGCAGGAATAACTTTTTATGAATTAGATAAATATAAACAAGTAAAACGGGCCAGTATTTTTAGGTTAAGTCTGTTAGAAATGAATTTTGTGGTGACGAATACTGGTACAGGAAAACAGATGTTTGTTCCAATATTCGTCAGGTATGACGAACATTGGTCATTGATCATTTCAATAAAATTTTATATCTATCCTTTTTAAAACTGTTGTTGCAATTGTAGAGAACAAAGACATTAAACATTAGTTATCTGTGTACCAGTAATCGTCGTATCAATATAAGCTCTGAATAATTTTTACGGTGCATAAATGTAGTACGAATACTTCCATATGACGATAACTGGGTATCTTTGTTATAGATGAGTCGTTTTAATTATGATGACGAAGACATGAAAAAGCGATTGAAGCAGTTAAAAAGGTTCGCCAATTGCCACAGCAGCTAAAACTTATAAAGTTCGAATGACACTCTCGGATAAATGTAAAGGCAAACTCCTATTCAGAGGAAAATGACCTTTCCATACTTGAGATTGAAGAGCAAAATTTAGTAAGATGTATTGTCACTTAGGCAGCATTTTGGTAACAAGTTGTCAGCTTCTGGATAGTGTCCAGATATTACTCAAATTTCAAAAAATAATTTGTTAACGATCGACCTGGACGACACTGACTGGAGGCTTTTCAAAGAGCATCCTGAAATCGCTACAAGAGTGTTCAAAACTTAACCAAAAGTCGGGCGTCTGTCTCAGAAACGAATATACGTCGGTGGTTTGAGGAGATCACGGAGTACTTTCGGCAAAATAATATGTTAGATGTACGCAATGATCAATTGCGAGTATTTAATGTGACGATTTTCTTAAGTCCTGGCAACAATCGTGTTCTAGTTAGAAAAGGACAAAATTGTTCATAGTGTAACCAATTCTGACGAAAAGAAAATATCACAACACCGTCATGGAAACGCAGAAGAATTGTTACTATGATTGTGGTCAATTTAAAGAGGGTGCCTAAATCATTGCCTTCCATGACAATCTTGGGCTATTGGTAGATCTGACAACGGTTGGATGACCGGACAAATTTTTGAATACATTACTAACGTGTTCTATCTATGGTTAGTAGAAAAAATGTTAAACTACCAGTAGTTCTTATTTAGATGCACGCTCTACTTGATATTACCATTAAGTGATTTTGCAAAGTAAAGGAATAGAAATTGTTGCTATCCAAACTCTACAATTTCTGCAACCAATGGATGTAGCAGTTTTCATCCATTAAAGGTCGCTTAAAAAGAAGTTTATAAATGGAGAACAGAAAATGCAGGATGGTTAACGAGACAATTTTTCTGTACTTTCACAAAGTACTGAAAATACACTAAACCGAGATGTTGAAGAATAGATTCAGGGCGTGGATTACTCTCTAGATCCAGATGCTTTGACTATTTTAAGATGGAACCCAATGAAAAACGTCCCAATATCTAAAATGTAGACGATATAAAAAATTATTTAACGTATATTGAGTCCCTTATTCCGCAAGAAAAGATTAAGTTATTCAAAGAGTCTACCGACATGGTTACACGAGGTGGAATACACAGAATTTGCATAAAATTAACAGAAGCATTACAGGAGAAGATAGACTGCACTGAAATACAAGAAGATAATGAAGTATTTGACGAAATTTTAAATGACCTATTGCCTGAAAATGAAGTAACTGACTTTGTTGTAGAGAAGAAGGTACTCTGCACAAAATCATTGATAAAGGTACGGCACTTAAGTACTTTTAAAGTCAAGTTTACTTTCTGTACTAATAACATTTATGCTTCCAGATCTTCTACTGAATTGAACTCATGAAAACAAAAAGCACGTCCCATAAAGAAAGTAAGTAACAGAATTGGTATTGTAAAACAATTATTCAAATTCCGTATTGGTTATTTTCAGATGATCGATAACAATGCTTCAATAAACTAGAAAGTATTCTAAATGATGAACCGATAAACCGAACATGTATCAAAACATTCAGCAATTTCCTGCAGTTTGTGCGAAACTTTACCAGATCCAGAAATATCAGTAAAAAGTACCAATCAGTATTACGAGGCAACAACCAAATTCAAGTAATAATATCAAAGAGGTATAAATAATAAACGACAGTAACAATAATATTATATCGTTACATAATTTTCAGATAATTTGTTAGTACATATCGATTACTAACAGATGAACTCATTACATACACAACAAAAGGTCATGACATGGTTGTTGAGACCAATTTTCGCCATCTATAGCAATACAATCACAAACAACTCAGAGAAATATTTCTTTAACGACCACAGCACAAGTAGCAGAAATTTATCAAGATACACACAGTGAAAAGAATATGCCTATAAGAAAACATAGAAAAATTAGAGAGAAAAGATATCTTGGACATACCATCTCCTTTAAAACATTTGTTTTAGATACACCAAGTGACTAAAAAGCTAAAAGAAAAATACCTTCAGTTGCAACATCCAAAGATTGGCAAGAATACTTTAAAAAGAAAGAGAACAAAAATTAGAAAAAGAACAAGAAATTCAAGAAAGAAAAAGAAACGACTAGAGGACAAAGGAAATAAAAACCGCAGGAGAAAAGATTGCGAAAAAGAATAAAAGAGAACTAAGCCAAAAACAGAGAATGGAATTTGTCAAACTAATAAAACACAGAAAGAAAGTTGGTTTTGCAATAATTCGAGGAAGATCGTAAGAAGATATGATTAAATGTCAAAAGTGTATGCAATGGATGCATGAGAAGTGTGCGTCAGCTTCAAAAAAGGCTAAAAAATGTATTTGTCAAATTTGTTTGTTAAATTTGTAATGTATTTAAGTATTTCCCTAAATAAATGAGAACAATACTTAATTAGTTATTTGCATTAATATATATGACGAATACTAGGACGTTAACTGACGATAACTGGGACAGCGCTCTTTTTTGCATGACGAATAATGGTAAAAGCAAATGTTGATTCTAAATTTGAATAAAATAACATTTATAGTTGAAATAAAGTGTATTTGTCTAAAAAACATGATAGATAACTTAACTTACTTAGCATTAGAAAGATTTTTACTGGAAAAAATTAATATCTTAATTATATACTGAGTTTCATATTGCATTTACCTTATTGAAAAAAAGAATTTGTTTTGCACGATCGCCCATATTCGCCAATATTTGTTTCCAAGACGGTAGGATATGTTTTTACCGGTTCATAGGCCCAACACGTCGGTAAGTGAACACTTACCGACGTGTTTACTTACAGACGTCTGCAGTAACGCTACTAAATGATATTTGACAAGTTAAACTTGCCGCGAAATATAAACGTCACTTTTGACTTTTCGTTTACGTATCAAGTAGAAGTTGGTTTCTCTATGACTATTAAATAATCTAGGCATTCTTTGAAAGCATCATATATAATAATTATATTAATTCTACACGCCCGTTGTATTCTCAACTGGAATCCACAACCTAAACACCAATCATATTGTTGTATTTGTGGAATATAATGGGCGCATATTAAGCAAATCAATCACATCTCCTTAGCAATGCATCGTCTCCTAGCAATCGATAAATAAGTTCAAATTGTACGACGCCATTATTAAATTTCCGCAGTTTGTCTTTCATTCTTTTCAAAATGAATTCGGATGGCGAAAGCAGCATTAGTGAAACATGTACACCGCCTGATATACTGCAAGCGGCAAAATCCAGAGTAAATATACTCAATGTTACGAAGTACATTAACCGTAAATAACGAAATAAATATAGAACATTATTCCAAACTGCGCGCTTTCCTGAAACGTCAGTCGGAATGCTATCGCGCGAAGAAATCCAAACCATTTACTCCTAACCAGATAAATAAATTTATTAGTGAAGCACCGGATAATATATATCTTGCAACGAAGGTAATAACTTCAAATTTGCCAAGCGTTATTTTTATATAAGATATTTTTAAGGTTGCATTGATAAGGGCATAATGGGCGCATGTCGCAGTATGGAACTACGTTCTATGAATATTGATGATATCCAAGATCTTGCATCAGCCTATTTAATTACGATACCAAATACGAAAACAAAAACTGTACGAAAATTTACCATTAAAGGCAAATTTTACGACATATGTAAGAAATATATCAATCTTCGTCCAGCTAATGCAAACAGATCTTTTTTTAAACTACCAACATGGAAAATGCACTGTGCAAAACATCGGCATTAATAAATTCGGATTCATGGGAAAACAAACAGCCACTTATTTAAATTTGCCGAGTGCTGAATTATACACCGGACATACTTTTCGTAGGACTACAGCTACTATATTAGTAGATGCAGGAGAAGATATTACAGACCTCAAAAGGCATGGCGGCTGGAAGAGCACATCAGTAGCTGAAGGGTACCTAGAGGATTCCATGACCAATAAAATGAACACTGCGGAGAAAATACTCCAAACAATAGAAATGGAGCAAACTACTTCTTCGAATATACTATCGAATAGTGCAATGGGTGCGGTAAATATGTCATAATTCAGGTCCACCAGTTGTGAACATTACTAATTGTAGTAATATTACAATCAATATTCACAAGAATTGATGTTTTTGATTGTTTAATTGTCTATTATTTCTGTTTCAATGATGTAGTTCGCATAAATTGTATATTTTTTTAATAACATATTTATTATAAAGTTTTATTATTTGTAGTCATAGAGAAAGTATAGTCTTCCACTCTCGTATAATGAGTTGTTATTCACTTGGATAACCAGGCCACGACTCGAACTTTATCTTCGTAAATAACAGCTATCATTATACGCTCGTGGAAGAATATACTATTATTTCAATTGAGTTGAATACTACCGTGCAAAAAACAGTATACGCATGACGAACGTTAAGGATTGTAGCGGTCTCCTGAAAAATTGGATACATTCACGTCGATCGATAAACGCCCTTACCATTCTTGACACTTAATATGGCATAAAATTATAACCTATTATTTTAGCTACCTATCTCCATATATCTTAAAATTTGGCAAAATGAATGATTTTGACTGAATGTAAATCGCTTCGTTATACAATTAACTCGGTACGTAGATGTTCTTTACGCAATCTGGACCCAACCCTTAAAAAAATATGCAGTTCGTTTACCTGACACTAAGCAAGAATTCCCTTTGTGTCTCCTTATCCAGCATGAATCCTTTTTCTTTCTCCTTCTCGCGTGATTAAATCTGATGCTGGTCTCAGGCACTCTAGGTTGTACTGTTCTGCGTGCTGCGTCACTGCTGAATACTGAATTATCCGCTTTGGTTTCTTATGTAAGACAAAATGTTTATGCACGAATTTAATATTTACACTTAATGATATCCGATACTTTTTGTGGCATAAGTTTTGCAGTTTTGCCCACCCATGCTATTTTACTCCGCAAAAAGTTGTCGGCAGAAATCGTTAATAGATTAGATTTATTTAGCTCCTTCTCATACCAGATTGTTAGAATTTATAACAGCCGGCCAGATTGTTTAAAAAAATATTATTGTAACATATTTAAGGAATTACACCGGAGGATACTCTCTGAGTAATGTAATTAATTTATTTAATAATCCATGTACAATTAATTTAATGTAACTTATTTGTTTTTTTTTCTTTTGTACTTTTTACTTAAAAAGCATAATGCTATATTGTTTTGAATCTATTAATTTTAACTTGAGATTAATTCAAGGCTCAGTTGAAGAGCAAAGTTCATTTAAACTGCACCTTGGGATTAATTGTTTGAATTTTTGTTTCTCTTCGCTGTCAGTTCACGCAAACAAAATAAAAAAGACATTATTATAATTTCTGTATTATAAGTGTTTTGAACTGTGGTTTCCTATTAGTGGGGTTGATAGGCCTATTTCCACAGTTTTTGCTTTGGAGCGTGACGTTTCGGAAGCGGGCTCTGCTCCCGTCATCAGGATTAGTCCAGAGAAGGACTTTTTCGCACTTGAGTCCAATTCATATGTTATATATATTTTTTTCCCAAGCACTTGACTACTCTCAGATTCGAACTTGGTACCTTTCTTACTAGTCTGACACCTTTACAGCTGAGCCACTGAGTAATCCAATATATATTTTTTAGAACTTTATTGAAGTTTATTGCGCTTGTTGCGCCGTAGCTTCTTGCAGGTGTATTGCGCTTAAGCTCTTCGCGCATTATTGGAATCCATATGGGTGTCATTTCTACACTAAATAATGACAAAATTTTATAAACCATAGAGATATTTGTGTCCTTGCGAAAGTAATAGTTTGGGGTGAAATGCGTAAAATAAAGAAGTATCTTTAAATACATGTATCAAACTGCAAGAAATAAAATATTTAATTTACAAATTTTATCCAAATAGAGATTATTTTATGCAGTTAGACATTAGTAAAATCATAGGTAGATAAGTTGCCCATGCACGAGGTGTGTCAATTTTTTCTTACGGTAGATTTTTTGTTTCAAATATCCTAAAACAATGCTTGGAATAAATTCCTCAATCGTCCAAAATCTTGTAATTTATTAACAATATCAAATTGTAAGATAGGCGAGCAGTACCCGAAGGCAAACCGTACAGATTAGCTTATTATATTTTTCACACCTCAATTGTTACTTTCCAAACGGTGAAAATATGTCCATGGTTTATGAAATAGTGTCAATATCTGTATATGAATTATACACAAAGAAATTTCATTTACTTTAATTTTCACTTTCTAGGTTACTTTCAACGCTTACTTTGAGGTTCTGACATAACCTAACATAACCTAACATGTATATATATATATATATATATATATATATATATATATATATATATATATATATATATATATATATATATATATATATATATATATATATTGTCTATTAAAATTTTAAAAACTTTAGATATGCTACATAATAAACACCTTACATCTCAAGCGCAGCTCGTAGTTATGAACGTGCTGAATTAGTTTGAACGGGAACGTGACAATCAAGGGATACTCGTTCCATTTGAACCTGTTATGCAGGTATGTAGTACATCATTGTGTAAAATATGATACTTGGAAGGACTAGTTATAGTGCAAGTCTGAAGCATGTGGGGTTAGTGTAAATACAGTTAGTGCTATAAAATAAGTGTTACAGAAGACCAAGAACGAAATAAACCCTAACAGTCACCAGCTAAGCGAAGAAAACGTACGAAATGCAAGACATGTCTAGTACTGTACCCGTTTTTGTAGGTATACATGTTCCGTTGGCATCATTACAAATTAAAATTAAGCAATAGTCACGTTTTCGATTTCAGTGTATCATAGTTGAAGACGTCTCTTACATTCCATTGGCTTTTCATCTAAAGTAGATGATGGTAGGAGAGTTTACTGGTAAAATCACATATGACTGCCAATCATGTACGATTCTTAAGAGAATATTACAAAAATAAAGAAAAAAAATTATACAATCCTGTATTTTTAGATGAAACTTGGATGTTCAGTCAAGGATGGCACAAAAGAAGCTGACATGATGAAGCTAAGGAAAGCGTGAAGAAGAAGCCAATGAGTAAAAGAAGAAGGTTTGTTGTAATTTCGTTATAATTCCTAATAAAATAGCTGTATTTTTTAGATTCATAGTTGTTCAAGCAGGTAGTGAAGATGGATTTATTTCAATGCTTCACTCTTCTTTTCTACAAGGTACAAAGTGAAGATTATCATGGAGATATGTGTTGTTTACAAAATGGCTTGAAAATAATTTAATTGCAAACTTAAAGGAACCATCTTTAATGGTAATGGACAATGCTAGTTATCATTCCAAACTTTTAGAAGAAATTCGACATAATTTATCTAAGAAGGAAGAAGTATGTAATTTTCTATAAAATCACAACATAGCTTATGACCGTAGCACGTTTAAAAAAGAATTACTGCAATTAGTTGCAGATAATGCGATACCAAAGTTGTAGGAAATAGATGAAATAGCACACAAGTGTGAACACAGTATTACGGTTACCACCATACCACTGTCAATTTAATCCAATTGAACTGGTGTGAGCAAACTACAAAGAACACTACAACAAAAATATAGGAAGACATAATTCCAAATTTAACGATGACCATGTAAAAGAGATATGGATAGAATCCTTCCAACAAATTGATGGAACATATTAGCAGAAATTTATTGAACATGCCGAAGTGTCCATGTTGGAGTGGTGGGACATTGAAAAACATATTGAGGTTGTGCAATCATTAATTATATCTGTTAATGATTGCACTTCTGAGAGTTTCACTGACGTGAGTAATTTTTTTTTAATTTAAATGTTGCAATTTCAATACAATATTGGTGGACTGAATACATGTAGGTACTGATTTATGTAAATTGGTTTTCATTTAACTTGGAGCAATATGAAATTTATTTAAACTGTGTGCTAAATTAAAATATTAAACATCTATAATTTCGTTAAACTTCGAACTACATTACACTGTACACACTTTCTTCTACAAGAATGAAATAATCACAAATGTATCGATAGTTATGTTATCGTAAAGTGCATACAAGAATTATGTCGATTACAAAGCAATAATTATGCTTCTAGAAGGCTTGTTATAAATCTTGAGAATAACAAACTAATTGTAACTTTTATCAATTTTTCCACCTGAATGGTTTAATTTATAATAAAATTTGTTTACTTACAAATATATAGGTTATGTATTATGATGGTATGTAATTATAATCAAACCATGTCCTAAATTATAACAATTCACTGTTGCAGCAAAATATTTTTGACTCTATCAATAAAATAAGTGGATATAATGAATAATTTTTCTAGTATAAGATATAAAAAACATTCAATAATTTTTAACTTTCTTTGGCATTTTATGAAAATTTATGTGGAGACATCTGCCGATAAAAATATTAACTAAAAGATACTTTGCTGATTTAATGAAGACTGACGCCGCCTACATCTTAGTTTATATAATTTGAAGAATGAGTTATACCCAACTTTATTTGAATCAAACTGTATATAGCCCTGAAGTGATTATTCATTACAATGTTAATGCACTCTCAAGCTTATTTTAACATATATTTGTATAAATTAGTAATTTTATCACAACTCCACATGCCAAAAAATTAACTAACACGGAACTGTTTTTAGCCAAAACATTAAAGGGATTATTTTGCACACTATTAAACAAAAGCGCCAGTGTCTTTATTATTAACAACTCTTTACATTTTCATATAGTCTCGTGGATATCTCCCATCTTCCAACTATGTTACTATGTATGTGTCAGTTGCACAAAAGTAGTTTAATCCAGGATCACCTCAATTCCCGGATTAAAAAATATAGTAGGCCAATTCTTTAGACATTGACATAAATGGGAGATGTATACAGTAATGATAGTCTTTAATCCCGGGATTAAAATAATCGTAACTTAGCACACCTGTCTGCACCAAAATAGATTAGTTAACTCTCACGATTAATATAAAGAGCAAATTGATAGTTTTATAGCAGCTTATTATTAAGTATTTAGTTAAATCCTGCAGTTAATGTAAAATACACGTGCGAATGATTAATACCGAAGGAACAGACGGAGTTGCGAGCAGGTATCGTTTAGATAGTGCTGCATACTTTTACGTAGTAAAATACTGTTAGATGGCACACATTACGTTAAGTCATAAATCACACCGGCCTTACACAGGCTTTCTAGTCAGCTAATGCGACATTTCAAGACCAATTACTCCAATACAGTTAGAATTATGTCTACAACGCAAGCAACGCTCTGCTAACGTCTGATAAAGTCGTTTGTGGTGTGATAAAGTGCACAAAGTACATCGGAATAGGTTCTGAATGACCTCTATCATGTTTTGATCGCTATGGAGGGTTGTTGGCGTTTAAGCATAGCAAAGCACTGGATTCTACTTGGAGCCATTGCATCATCCATGGAGGAAGTACTGGCATCAAAATCGATAAGCTCTTAATGGAATTTCGTTTCATAACGTGTCGTAATTATATAAGAACTAGACCGCAGAACTTTTTTTCAACAAATTATGTATGGACATGGGAAGTCAACACACGGCTATGCTGTACTACTGCAGCTTAGATTGCTTTCACGTGGCAGCGTTTTATATCGCGTACTCGAGTTACGCCAAAAAATTCACCTCGCTGGAAGATGAGAGTATATTTTAATTCCCAATAAGCTACGAATAAAATATGCTTCTTCAGATTTAATGGAGTTATGGAAATCAATCAAAAATGAATATCCAACTGAGAGTTCAACAGTTGTAAGGATCCTCATACTATTTGAGACAACCGACTTATGCGAAGTCGGATTTTCAACTGTAGTTATAAAAATCATATATTGTTAAAAAATAAATGTGGCAAGAAGTGAGAGTGGCAAGGTCATATCTTATAACCCGTTTCAAGAAAATGTGTGGAGAATTTGTCATTTTATGTTTTTTTGTATTATCATATTTTAGTGTTCTTGTGATGAAATTTTAATCAATTGTTAGGTGTTGAAACGGGAAGCGGAGAGAAAAAAGGAGAAGAAGATGGGTCACTACACACCTACGGATGTAAGGAATCGCAGGCGTCAGACGGTTCGGATGGGGTCAAGAAAGCTCCGGTAGAGATAAAAAGGGCGCAGGAGCCGCTCCCCAATAGGGAACTCGCCGTTATCCCAGCTTCTGAATAACGATGTCAGAAAGAGGCGAGTAGGTAACCGTAGGAAAAGAGAGGAGAAACTAATAGGGAAAAGAAAAGTATGTTGTGGGATAAAAAAACACCTATAATTATTAAAACACATAAAAAGAATACATATAAAAATAAAACGTGTTTCAAAAATAAATAACTTCTAACAAAAGAGAAATAAATTGGCAATTAACGTCCAAAATGAGATAAGTACGCAATTAAAAAAAAGTAAATTTACACATGTATAACGTAGATACGTTGGGTAATAAAAAAAAAAACAAAGTAAAAAGAAAATATCGACAACACAAGTTCAAACAAAATTATTTCGTAAAACATTAAAAGCACGAAAGAAATAATTTTATAGTAAATTATAATTTTAGATAAATAGTAACCTGTTCAATTTCTAAAAAGCCTTCTTAAGGTAAAACAGATTTTTATATTTTAATCCTAAAAAGTTAATATGCTAAATGATTATTTAAATTCAGAATAATTAAAGATTTAATGAAAAACTAAGTAATTTAGTGATAAAGTAATACAATATTTTTAACAATTATATTCGTAGATTGTAAACAAAAGAAAAAAAGAATAGGGAAATGGAAAAAGGGATTTCAGATAAGGTTCGAGGTAGGTAATATTTTAGTATTATTATTCTAGTAGTTTTTCTTATTTTAGTATTACGGATTGGAGCAGAAAAAAAATAAGTTTATAGGTGTGAAAATTATAATTACAAATGTCTGACCTTTGTGTTGATTTCTACAATGATGTTCCACTTAAATTATTTTTCTACGAGATGAAACAAAGATGTATAAAAGTGGAACTTCTAGGTAAGTTCAACATATACAAATACATATAGTACACTCTTAAGCTTCTTTTAGTTGTGTAAGCAAATATGGAACAGTAACGACAGTAACCAGAACAAAATAACTGCAAGTACAACTGCGAGGTAACAGAAAGTTCAAATTAAAGTTTAAAGGAAAGTTCCAAGCTGAGTTCCAGCTTAAAATTGTAATGAGTCATTAGAAAAGGCCACAGAATAATATATTTACATACCTATAAGGGCGAGCTGTTCGTGATAACTTGTATGAATGGTATACTTTTAAAACCGCAGTATGCGAAAAAAAAACAATGCATACTTAGCACTATCGAGTAGAAACATCATTTTCTTTGTGAAACAATTCCTTTTTAAAGATCCTTCTAGCGAAAATTGAAAATTAATTTAGAAACTTATTTAGGAACGCTTCAGCAACCAAACACCAAAGTTAACTCAATCAAAAAAACTTGTATGTAAAAAGAAACTAGCCAAATAGGTGTTAAAATGAAAAGATTAGAAATTTTGAATAGCCAAACTTAAAGTTAAAATGTAAGAGATAATAAATTGTTGTAAAAATAAAAGGTGTTTTGTATAAAAGTGTAGGCAACCAAACGTACTTCAATGTGTACTTAATTGTATAACATTAAGATTAATAAAAAATTAGAATTCAATTCAACTAAATGAATAAATAAAAACTTGAAAAATGTTTGTTACAAATAAGAGCTTTACGTTGTGAGGTTTATCTTCACAGTTCAAATGGGTGATCACCATTTGAACCAAAGTATTCTATAATTTTCATATCTCCGCCTATTTTGTCGGAGGAACAATACATAATCAATTACTCAACTGCCACTAATTATTATTGAATATCAAATGTGGAATTAGGATCGTGAAATGAAATAAAATGCGAAATACATAAAACACATAAATCAATACAGGTTAATTACATTGATTAATTTCAAAAAGTATGTGCGTTCTTTTAGGCCTCAAGGAATTCTAGCATCTGTTAATTCTAGCAACACACAGTTTTTTCAAAACTTTATTACTTCTTGTAGCATTGTACATTGCCATATTTCTTGTCCTCTAGGTCTCAAACTGTCTACGGGACTAAATAGCGAATATCTTTTTCGGTGATATTTAATTGTCCTTGGGTTAGAAAAAAAACTCTCCACTATTATTTAGTGATTTAATCTGGGATAAAGTATTACAGAAATATAAAACCTACTAACCACCAATTAGAAAGCAAAATTGCGCTGGTAAATTGTAGAGAATATGATTTGGCATTCAGGTTTTACAAAAAAATTTTTGAGAAAACGTGCATAACAGTAATGCTGCATGTAGGTACAATGTTCCTATTTAAAAGGTATTGTATATGTACTAATTAATGTACTAAAAACTACTTATTTATTTTTAACTTTAAACAATTCGTTTTGATCCCGTTTGAAAATCGTTTTGTTTACCTGCAGAGTGTTTCGATTTAATCTGGCAGCCTGGCGAAAGGAAGAAGGGAAACATATTAGTTACACATATTAAATTTCTTATTTGATTATCTCAAATACTAATTGAGTTATCAACTTCACATAAACTGAATTCCTTTTATAAATGTATAGGAAAGAAAATAACAACAAATCAGTGAAATAGCGAAATGAATTCAGAAGTTATTACAGTTTTTTTAGTATTTATTTTATTTATTAATAGCTCCATTTATTGCTATTAATTTAATAATACAGGGCGGCCAATTAGTGCATGTATGGAAGATAACAGCTTTATTTGGCTAGATAGAAAAAACATTTAATGCAAAAGTTGTGGGGATGTATCAGATGCACATTTCAAAATTATTTGTACTTATACAGGGTGTCTCACAAAAACGTGACAACGCAAACTTGCACTTTTTAAATGACACACCCTGTATGTTTTTACATTTCTGGATTATATGATTAAATTTAACGTGACCTAGTGTAACATTTTCTATACCTATTTTAAGCGGTTTTCGAAATAATGGAAGTAGAACGTCTAAACTGGGACAAGTTCAAAGCATCAGCTCAAGCTACATATCAGTGTTTTAAATAATATATGGTTATATTAACCATACATTCCTTGTTTGTTTAAACTAACAATCATAAAAGTGTGTAAATAGACTTTAAAAAAGTTACTGTCCACATCCATTGATAGTATTGATATTAAGAAAACGTATTTATTCATAATATTATTATTCGATAGAACTTTGAATTCAAGTGGTATTTTATTATAGTGCTTAATTATTAGATATCCGAAAGATCGCTTAAACAAACCATACCTATACCATATGTAATGGATGCACGAGAAATTCAAATTTCGCGCTAAGATATAGGACATTGAGTAGTTATATGTTGTTTTTAGATAAAGAAATGATTGTTATTGATGTATAAATGTAATTAATGTGGAGATAAAAAAATGTGAATTTGTTTTCATAAGTATGTACATATTTAATTAGAAAGCATTTAAATAACGCGGTAAATTGGCAAAATCATGAATGTTTTGTAGAGGGAGAAAAAAGACGCGGTCATAATGTGGGTAGTCAGTTGAAGTAATATTGGTTAGGAGGTTGTACTGCAGCACGAGTGACTAAATAATAGTTACGCTGCCTTATAAATTGTGAAATTACCAGAGAATTTAGTTAGTATTGTGATAAGTAGATAAGTAAATATAAATAATACTTTCCTTATTGATTTAATAAAAAATGAAAGCGATAAAAGTGCGACGATTGTCAAATTGGTGATAACAAAAAACATTACGCAATAATTTAAAATTACTTTAAGGGTAACGTAGTAACTTAAAATAACGCGTTCGTACGTATCAGAAGCGATCATAAATTGTGTTTAATACTGAATAATAAAGATAAAAGATAATAATCGATCCAAATTGGTAAATCAATATATAAAGAACAATAACTCGAATGTATAATTCAAAAAAGAAGCGTTGCGATTTGTGGTTCATTTGCTGTTTATTATCGCAAGCTTTTTGTATTTAAAACTATAAACAAGTAACGTCATCATTAAAGACTATGAATATATCCAGCAATTCTCAACAATCATAAAATTGTTGGAAAGAAAATTGCAATAGTCTTAATCCACAACAAAGGTGTAAACAAGATATCGTGAGGACAAAAGAAGACAAGGCACCAGAGAACTGCGTCACGCAAGTAGCAGTAAAATACCCCATGCGAGGTCTCCGAATGCCAGCCTACAAACGCAATAGTACGTCATCAGCATTAAAGAAGGGCAAACAAGGTGTTTTAATAATGCAATAAAAACGATATCTTTGTTTTTTCCCCTTTGAATGTGTTTGAATAACAACACTGGACGGATAATATTCCTTTCACTGCTGATAAGAAACATTATTTTTGCATGTTACTATTAAGAAATACTAACCTAAAAATAGAATTGATTGTTATATATTGCTGTAAGCAAACATTGATGCATTTCTGCATTGCGAATTTCAGTAATTAAATAAGTATCATTTTCGATTTATTTTGTAACGTGCCAATTCTTGTCTATCGTTACTTTAATTTAAGTTTTCAATTTGTATAATTATTGATGCATATACTTACATTACGTTAGTATCTTTAAGAATTTCCTTTTCTTTCAATAATTACATTTTGTTATATCTCGATATTGTCTCTTTCATTTGCATAATTACGGGTACCTATGTATATAGTGTATTATGCTTTAAGTTTTGTGCGCAAATGCAAACAGAACAGCTTGATTCATTTCCGTACCTTCTGTTTTTGCTTCTCTTGTATAAGGTATGTAAGGCTTCTAATTACATTTTTGTATATATTATATTTATTAGGGAACAAAGAAGGGTACAGGGGTACGCCTCTACATTAAGGAAACCGCTTGGGTTAAGAAAAAGCTGAAATTTAGGAATTTTGTTCATTGTAAAAGTGTGCTGCATGATGTCACTAAAAAATTATTAAAATGGCATACATGACCAGGATGATATGCAATTTTTGTCTTGATTAATTAAAAATGGTAATACCTTTGTATCATTACCGCTTGCTGTTGGTTTGTCTGCGTTTATAGTTTTTCCATTATTGGTATGTGGAAGACATGAAAATTACCGTACATGTATAGTCTACAGTTCATTTATTGGTACGTTATTGACAAATGGAATTTACCTTTATCGTATGTTTATCTTGTGAATGCAAATGAAATTCTCCAACTAGAGTGCACTTTAAGACGAAGTTATATTTATTTGGGTACATGTAAGTAATACGTACCCTTTTAATAAGCTTAAGTAAGTAGACAAATCAGTATAGCGTTATTTTGATATGGTAATAGTAATTCTAAGATAAAAACATTTGAGTTCATAACCTATCGTACTGTAATATTTGTCGACGTAGGTCACGTTTTATTATTAAATACAGTGTTGATTATATTGCATTTTGAATTTTAGTAAATATAGATTAGGTATAAGCTTCTATAGTAGTGTTTAATTTAGTAATTTTAAAATCGTAAAGTTTTACGAGAAATGTCGTTTACTTAGTTTATGCTGATATTAATCAGACATTTTGCTTTATTAAATATACATCTAAATACAGTTGTTTAGTGTTTATTCAGATTACCTATTATGTTAATAAGGTAACTTTCTGACTTTTTGTTGTATTTTAATTATTAAACCTATAAATTGAGTGGCGTCCAACAAAACAAATGCATTACTGGTAATTCCTACGGATATCTCCGCCTCACTCACGACCTGAAAATCAATGAGCTCAATTATAGTAAGTTTCATTCGTCACTGAGCTAGACCGTGATGCAATTTACCTTTTACGAATACTGGAGGAAACAAATACATTGATCAACCACATATATCAAGTAAATTCATTGAATGCAATTTTGATAAATAATAACAGTGGTTATTTCTTTTGGGATTTTGTGGGCAAATAACTCACACCCAAACATGATAGTAATAAAAAATAAAATTTAACCAATGAATGAAATCTTTACAAATTAAAACCATTCAGATCCAATTCAAAAGAGCAATCATTTTACTTCTCACAAAAACAATATAAATTTTTATTAAAGAATTGTGAAATTATTAAAATAAAATAAAGAACACTAGATTTCAATTCTTGTGACGAGGGGTAAGCAAACCAAAGAATTGGGTCCATGTTTACGCTCGTGACTATGGCGCCCAAACCGGTATACATTTAAAAAGTAACACAAATTTTCAACTCAACATTAGGGCTATTACAAATTGACGTCCAACAGCGGGGCTGACGAGAAGAACGTTACAAATTGGTGCCCAACGTGAGAACCATTACACACACCATCAACTATTGTAACAACTGTTCAAAATGTCTCCCATGATTCCCTAAACACTTTTCGTAAAAGATTCTTTAACTTTTCTTAGCATTACAGGTGTAATCGAGGCAAACAAGTTAGGAATTCGTGTTTTCAGCACCTCGCATGCTATGTATCTATCCCTATGGAAAATGTTGATTTTAATACTCCTTACGTTTCTGGCAAAATGAGGAGGTTTGTCTTGTTGGAATCAGACTTCCTGGACAATATTAGGTGGACCATTTCGTTATTTAGAAAATTACAGTACATATCTCCGTTTAAGCGATCTTCGAAAGAGTATGGTCACCAAGCTGATTTTGTATCCACTGGCAACAAATTTCTGTTCTACCATAAACTTCGTCCTTGGTGAAGCTGAATGTGGTAAGGATGGACTTTCGACGGATTTTCAAGTCATTGCTTAATTGACGACTGCTAATAGTAGGATTTCCATTATTTAGATACCTTGCATTATAAATTCTGCTAGATATTTTTTGGAACTCTACCAAAATTAAAATCGTATTTATGAGGTCTTCTTATGGAGAATTAACTGTTCTTCAAAAAAAATATTAAGAAATTGAATATAAAAGACAATTCCAAGTTCCAGAATTGACCAGGACTGACAAGTAATTTATCTGTTTTCTGTTTATTTAGCTTATGTCAAAGTCAAAGCCCCTTGTGGTTACGTGCAATTGCAAAGGTGAATATTTTGTTTAACCGAAATTAATTATTATAAAAATACGAAATTGGAAGCTAAAAAATATCATATAATTTGAGAGGTTACACAAAGAGTTATCAATCCTAAAGCCATGATATCTAATAACAATAAAGTGGACAACTAGAGAATATTCATATGTTACATTCACGATGCATTATTTAAAAACTGCAAATCTTTATGTTTTTGACTTAATTACAGAAAGACTATAAAATTAAGTCCAGCTAGTAAGGTATCATTAAAAAGCTCTCGCAAAGGGTAACCAATGACTCCATAATACATAGGGTGTTCTATTTAAAATTTTCCAGAAGAATAATAATTCGCATAATTTTATCACATCACCTTGTATAGAATAAAGAAACATGGTTAAAGTATTGGGGTAAAGTTATACCCGAGGCTGTGTAATTATACCCAATTAAGGAAATCTCATAAAACACTAATATGTAGATAGAGCTGGTGCCTTGAACGTGACCCTGTTTGGACATTCTACTTCCATTATTTCGAAAACCAGAAGAAAATGTTACACCATGTCACGTTACAATTGGTCATACAATCCAAAAATGTAAAACTATACAGGGTGTGCCATTTAAAAAAAAATGTAAGGTTGTGTTGTCACGCTGTTGTGAGACATCCTGTAAAAGTACAAATAATTTTAAAAAAGGCATCTGACATATCCCCAGGAAGGAAAATGCTTTCAGAATTTAATACTAAGCCTGCCACGATCTTGAGGATTGCAAAAATCCTAGTGTCATTTTGATTACTCTTGAAAAAGTGCCATATTCCTCCTATTAGCTGGGTAATTAAATAAATACCAAAATCGACAGTTTCAGTTTTTTGTTAGTATCAAGTAAGTCATGGCAAGTACATTTATTATTTAATTAGGCCCATAATAAGGTAACTTTTTTGTAATTGGACCAAACTCTTTAAATAAGAGAGATCTCATGCTGAACATTTTTATCCTAGACATGCTGCATAATCACCTATCAAAATTACATTATTAAATTATGATACAGTTAGAATAGTAGAGTTGATATCTGCTTCGATTTAGGATTCCGGATTGGTTAAAACGCAATTTATAATGTTTTTTTCAATTTTGATATTGTTTCTAGTATAATTTTTCACAAAAATTTAAATACAAAAACAAATTTTGAAACTGCATAAATTAATTAATTAAATAAATTAATTAATTGGAAGGTTTAGAACAATGTCTAGATTTAATAATAATAAATCTGAATTTCCCATCTAAACTGTATATTTTTATAAAATTTTATTTAATTATTAAAACAAAATATTTAAGAAAGTATATCGCATTCAATAAAGTTTCATCCCTCGTCAATTGAGGTTGAACTACTTGAGATTTCCGCGTTCCTTCAACATAAATTTAAGAGTACAATAGACTTCGGAAGAATAGGATTACGTGCTCGGACATCAGCAGTCATGTTCATCGTTTTATGCTTATGTACGTACAAAATAAACCTAATTTCATTTCATTGTTGAGTTGTGTCAAAATAAATAAAATAGTTATGTTATTAATTCCTACTTCTAACAGGCTTGGAGTGGTATTAGCATGATCCATGTGCGTCAAGTTGCAACAAATTATTTTTCTCATAAAGCTGTTTTGACGTCTTACACAACGTCACAAATAACCCCAAACTAATAAATTCTATTCTTAAAGCAGAACAGTAGTTGTACTTTGGTTTAATATAAGAACTTCTAAAATTTCATTTTTCACTTTACGTAATAATGTAACGCAATTATCATTTATAGTGCCCAACAGCTGCTCTAGAGTTACCAACTTTTTCACACTATAATAAATTCAACTGTAAACCGGGAAATCTTGTATCTATTAATTATTTTTCCTAAATATGAAGGATTTTTGTTCGCGTAACCCAATTTATCAGCAATAAGTTTTTATTTGCAATTAGAAAACCTCATAAATCTTTATAATTTAAATTAATCACTTAATACTCGCACTTACCTAAAAATAATAAAGCATTCACTTCTAACAACAATACGGGACGAGAATATGAAACATTTAACTGATTAACAACCTTCGTTCGAGATCGTTACTCACTGTCGAGGACAAAGTTATATTATAGGTAAGCACCGATTGTTATATTATTATTTACTCGTCAATGTCATCCAAATTGCTGCTAGTACGTTAAGATGGAGTTTCACTCTCCATTTTAGGATTTTGCGCGTTAACGTAATTGAACTATGTGAATAAAAGTTCATTAGCTAATTTGCCGTGTAGGTAGTTTTTGCACTTCATTTTTTATAGTTTCTTCCGGGTTAACTAAATAATGTTTTGCTACCTTTTATGAATTTTTTTACAATAATTTCTTATAAATCCTTTACATAGAGTTTGAAAGAAAATTCCAAAATTAAAAAATTGACGGAATCATGATGTAAAAATACCAGTTGTAGCATTGCGAGTGATGAGCGACCGCAGAATAGACGACAACCAATCAAACTTTTATCCATAATGTAGCGCCATATTCAAATGCAGAATTAGTCACACAAAAAATGCAAATAAAATTAAAAAATTTGTAAAAAATAAAAAAAATTGTAATAATCATAAACTAATAAAAATATATAATTCTTAATGCATTGCCGAAAAAAAATCAATTTCTATATCGATTAATAGGCGCATTCACATGTAAACTCAAATAACTCATTCTTGAACGACCCGTTCCACTCGCATTAGAAATAGAAGGTTTTGTCCTTCATTCTTTCGCACGGCTTAAAACTGTAATGGTAGATCCTGTGTGTCTGAATACTAAAAGTGTCTCATATCTTGAACATTTTGTTGAGACTTTATGTTATTAGTGATAACTTCCTTTCGAAGGAAGAATATTGGAGAGAAAAGAGTTATTGTCATCGCTGCTCTGTATACTTACAGCAAACTGTTACAAAACAAGTGCAAAAAGCGTTATACAGGGTCCGCCAATAGTGCGTGCACGAAGCTTTATGAGTGTATACAATATCGTTTTCAAAATTATTTATTGCAGGATTGTGTGGGATCTTTCGGGTTACAATTAGAAAATATTTTCGCAAAAATTACTACTCGTATACAGGGTATTACAACACAAAGTCATATTTTTTAAATTGGAACATACCGTATATTATTATAAATTTGGATTCCCTGGTTAATTTTAAGGGCACTTTATTCACTATATGAGGTATCTTAAACGCGCAATTTAGGCGCTGCATTCCATTTTTTGAAAATTTAGAGGTTGAAAAGAAAAATTGTAACAACCGTATGGAGAAATATGTAACACAAAAATTTTAATGGTTGATTAGTCATAGACTGTGCTACATAAAATCGTAAAAATAGTACTATTATCTTATTTAATTTTCGAGATATCGTAATGCAAAGTATAAGATTTTCAATCATAGATAACTTGATTTTTTAAATGGAAAGGTATACATTGTTTTACATTGTTAGATAGGAAATTTAATTACATTTTTTTTATATAACATTGTTGGCATTTATGTTTTGCCGTTTTTGATAATCCAGCTTTTTACTGAATTTGCATTTGAAGAAAATTTAAGATTAATTTAAATCATAGATTAACATTGATTTATTTAAATGGAAAGGTATACATTGTGTTACATTGATAGATAGGAAATTTTAATTACAATTTTTGATATAACATTGTTGGTTTCTATTTTTGCCGTTTTTGATAATCCAAGAAACTTTTTACTGAATTTATCGGATTTTGGCAAGAAAATATATTAAATTAAATGTTCAAATTGTCGACCACGCTGATTTAGACATGGTTACAATTCTGTATAAGGAGCTTCAACCGATCTTGAAAACATACTTAGGAGTAATTGTAGCAAAGACATTTCATAATTCGCAATATTCATATTCTCAGACAGTTGTTGGTTCTTCCTCATATACTTAAAATATTCTTCACAAAGTCCCCAAACGCAAAAATCCAATGGAGTTATATCGGAGATCTAGCTGGCCAAGGTATCGGTCCTTGTCTTTCCTAAATCCAATTTTCGTTGAAACGTCGAAATTTAACCATCTGGGTTACAATTCTGGCATGATGAGGATTTGGTGTCCGTACTTGTACCTGGAAAATAATCATTTAAACCTCTTCTTTGAGCCAAAGGTACATTCTCCAATAGAATGAATATATATTCGTTATTCTAGAAAATTATGATATTCTACCCCAGTGAGTGTGCCATTGAAAAAAAGGACCAACAATAGTTCCGAATATACCTGCCCAAACATTCACTGACCATTTATTTTGAGAGACTAACCGAATTGATGTGGATTTTCATTTGAATAAAAATGAAAATTATGTCTGTTTACAAATCCATTTCGATGAAATGTACATTCGTAGGTAAATATCCCCGATATAAAATTTTGGTTCGCATTTAACTGTTGTTGAACCCACTGGCAAAAATTAATTCGATTTTGAAAATCTTGTTCTTTCAGCTCTTGATGTAATTGTACATGATAGGGGTGAAATTAATTTTTCTTTAACATTCGTCTCACGGAAGTTTGACTGATTTCTAAATTGTCACTTAATTTCGGAATACTAACGTGGCGGTTTTCAACTGTACAAGTTTTCAACAAGTACACGAAATTCATTTTCTTCATTTGTAACAACTTTAGCTCTTTCGTTTTTAGGATATCCAACACTTCCAGTACTTTCAAATCTTTCTAAAAGATTGCGAAACGATTCTTCTCTTGGTTGTCTTCGATCAGGATAACGCTGCCCGTAGATTCGACGGGCCAATAAACAATTTTGTTTGATTCTCCAAGCACAAATATCATGTCAACGAATTCATTTTGCAAAAAATTACTCATTATAATTCTTAAATAAACGTATTACGTATATGATGTTCGTAAAGTTAAGCGCCAAGCATTCACACTGCAATAAAGTAATTAACTCAGTTACGTTTGAACATACACGCGAAATGACAAAACAGATACTATTCTGAATTTTGTTTCTAATATTCTTTTGTTTTCATAGCTTTGATGTGATTTAAACAATTATACATGCATATGTAAACCTACGAAAATCGACAAATTCAGTAAAAAGCTGGATCATCAAAAACGGCAAAAATAAATACCAACAATGTATATCAAAAAATTGTAATTAAATTTCCTATCTATCAATGTAACACAATGTATACCTTTCCATTTAAATAAATCAAGTTATCTATGATTAAAATCTTAAACTTTGCAAATTCAGTAAAAAGCTGGATTATCAAAAACGGCAAAACATAAATACCAACAATGTTATATCAAAAAATGTAATTAAATTTCCTATCTAACAATGTAAAACAATGTATACCTTTCCATTTAAAAAATCAAGTTATCTATGATTGAAAATCTTAAACTTTGCATTACGATATCTCGAAAATTAAAAAAGATAATATTACTATTTTTACGATTTTATGTAGCACAGTCTATGACTAATCAACCATTAAAATTTTAGTATTACACATTTCTCAATACTGTTGTTGCAATTTTTTTTTTCAACCTCTAAATTTTCAAAAAATGGTATGCAGCGCCTAAATTGCGGGTTTAAGATACCTCATATAGTGAATAAAGTGCCCTTAAAATTAACCAGGGAATCCAAATTTATAATAATATACGGTATGCTCCAATTAAAAAAATATAACTTTGTGTTGTAATACCCTGTATACGAGTAGTAATTTTTGCGAAAATATTTTCTAATTGTAACCCGAAAGATCCCACACCATCCTGCAATAAATAATTTTGAAAACGATATGGTATACACTCATAAAGCTTCGTCCACGCACTATTGGCGGACCCTGTATAAGAACAGAGTAGGTTACAATATGGAAAAAGATCGGAATTTACACGGGAATATGCCACCTGTTCAGGAACTGAAAGAAAATTATCCTGACGACTACAGAAATGATCTAAGAATGGCTTCCCAAAGATTGATAAATTATTGGTAATGATTACTGCCAAGGTTATTAAACAGAATACAGTTATGAGGCCGAGCATTCCACCAGAGGAGAGATTAGCGGCAACACTTCAGTTTTTGGCAACAGGACGTTTCTTACAAGACTTAAAATTCAATACGGGAATTGACGCTTCGACTCTTTGTGATCTCATTCCAGATACTTGTCAAGCAATATACGAGTCTTTGAAAGATGAGTACATGAAGGTAAGTTATATTAGTAGTAAACGTATTGTTTTCAACGCATCTTATGTTCGTATCCGATATTTAAGTTAATTTGAAACGTTAAACATTTGTTTGCTCTTCCACCTGACATTGAAACCATTATCTATAATAAAAGCTACTTTACATGTTTGATGCTCAAGACATTTTAATTTCGAATTAGTGGGCAGTGACCTACTTAACAGCATCTACCTAAATAAATAGAAAAATTACTTATGATTATGAAATTAAGCTTTATTTCCATAACAAAAACACAAAGAAAACAACATAACTTAACTTTTCAACAATTATTACTCGCAAAGCATTCGGATATTAATTATTGCTTATGAAATCATTGGACCTCTCGTAAAACAATGTAGCAGTAGGCCTGGACCCATTTAGGTCCAGGGGGACCTGAGTTTTGCAAATTGTCTCAACCTCACTGACTGAGAAAAGTGCACTAGGTAGACGTGAAGTGCTGCTGCTGTAATTTGGCTTTTTATATGTTAACGTGCCTCATAGACCTCTTGTCAATACTTGATTGATAATACTTTCAACAAATATTGCTCGAGTCGGTTGTATCCTATGCAATTTTTTTGCAACTCCGAAAGCATCAAATTCTGTGGGAGGCAAGCTTCTTTCATAGCCCAATGCTATCTTGCATAAATAAAAAAATTCGTTTGTTTCCAGTGAGGCCTTTTTTTCTCTTTGATAATCCTTATTTTTCGACGTACAAGATGTATTTTGTGCAATATGGAAAATTACTTGTTTTAGTTTAATTAGTGCTTTTATTTCCAGTCCCCTACTAGCAAAGAAGAGTGAATCGCTATTGCAACAGAATTTCAAAATAGATGGTAATTTGTAAATTGTGGCGGTGCTTTAGACAGAAAGCATATTAGGATTGTGTCTCTACCTAATTCAGGAGCTCAATATTACAATTATACGAATTTCTACTGAATGGTTTTAATGGCTTTGGTGAATTCAAAGCACGAATCCATTTTTGTTGATGTGGAGAAAAACGGTAGCCTTTCAGATGGTGGCGTAATTCAACACATCCAGTTTTACAGAAAGTTACCGATAACTGAAGTCGAAACTGAATTTACCAGATAAAACTGAAACAACAAATAATTTATCCTGTGTTCCTTGGAGACGATTTCCACAAAAGGACCTGAATTTCTAGAAACGAATCTTTAATTATAGATTATCCCGCTAGAAATGTGCCAGTAAATGCATTTGGTCAAAGCAGCTAAATTCAGGATTCTACATACAGCAAAAAACATGACTCCAACTAAAATAATATATGTATTATTAGCTATTTGCGCAATTAAACGCCATATGCAACTAATTCAACGTTTGATAATTACAATACTGATGACCATGTTCAAACGGGGTACTGGAGAAGCGAAAGTGTGAATCTGACTAGTCTTCAATTAAGAACTCCAAGAAACGCTAGTTCATTCGGAAAAGAGGTCCGTTAAGCTTATATGAATTATTTCAATGGGAATGGACGGATAGAGTTTCAAGACAAAATGCTCCAGAAAGGAAAAGCGTAGAATACGAAATAATGTTATGCGCATCTAATAGTGGTTAACTTTTTTTCAATAAAATATGTAATACTTAATTGACTAAATGTATGTGATGTTCAAAAATAAATACTGTATAGACTTGCTTGTGGACTTTCAATATTTTTCCTTGTTTTTAATGGAGGTACAGGCTGCTCCGAAAGTAACCCTTCCTGTTTAGAATCTTGCTCTAGCTCCTCCATAATATTGTCAGCCTCTACGCTATTTATACTGTTTGTGGGCATTTCTCGATCGTTCATGAACAGTAACAACTCATAATACCACAATGAAGATACGTAAACGGCCTCAGCGTAGGCACCACTTCTATTTTACTAATCTACATTTTTCACCTCCTTTCGAGAAAATTCTAGCAAGCTCTGAATTCTTTGAACCACAAAATCGCGATTTGCTTCTGGATAAATACTTTTATATAGCTTCACCAATATTTCATATACTTCGTTCTTGAGATTTTTGTTAGTATATTCTTTGCACGTATTTGCCACAAACACGCATGACTCTTATATTCCTCTAGGAAGCGTACCATTAAATCTATCGTCCAGTATTGCGTTTCAGCCATTTTACTAAACAAAAACGCCGCACGCGAACAGTGTAAGTACACAAATTTTACAGTTACACACTAGTCAAGTGGGTCTCGCGCGATTTGATCGTTCAGCGCATCATGCGTTCTTAGCATTTGCGTGTCATCACCGTTCACACACATACACAATCACGCGCGATTGAAACGGGACGTTCCCAGAATGAGTGATTGATTCTTCGTGTAAACGCCGCTAATGAAAGGAAGATGCCATGTTGCTTTTTATATTTTGGATAAATTTCTGATTGGTCGGAGAAAATGATTTCCAACCTACAAAAAATGGAAATGAAAAGAAATTAAATAATCTGAATAATTTTTTTAGGATAATTAAGCAACCTCTTTTATAAGAAGTTCGTTACGAAAATAGGCAACATGGTAAACGCAAAAACAATAATCGACGTCAAACAGATGTTTAAAACTTCAAGACAGACATAGGTTAATTGACATGTTGGGATGTTTTTTTAGGATAACTACGCAACCTCCTTTTTATACGTTAATAACGAAAGCAGGCAACATTGTAAAAAGAAAAAACAGTAATCCATGTCAGAATGACGATTAAAACTTCATGTCAGATACAGATTAACAGACATAAATACATGTTAACGGAAAAAAATTCCAAAGCCGCTCGCTTCTATAAAAATATCGATAATACAGCTTCACTATTTTCAATCATATTTATTTAATTTTTGCATTTATTTCGCTTTACATCAAAATACTTTATAAAGGAAATTTATGTAAAATTAAATTTTCTTTAAAAGATACGTCTACGCTTTTTCTAATAAAATTAATCGTTATTCAGATAATGAAAACATTTGAAATAACACATAAATTCTACCTTAGGAGTGTTTTGACGCTAAATTATGCGTCATATCAAAAAATTGCATAGAAAATAATTAATCGATATGTTTAAGGTCCATATCTAGGTATTTTTATACCTTTGAAACGCCGTTTCAACTGTTTTAGAAATATTTAATGAAAACCAAAAACTGCCACTAATAAACCCCTCTCTCCGCCGCTGGATTTCTTCCAAAATCTAATTAGCTCTAAGCCAAATGAAACAAGATTAAATACAAAATTGTTAGTACGTAGGTATTTTCTGGAGTTATCGTGGATACTAACATACAGACATACACACAGATACACACACACACAGACATCCAGACATGTTGTCCAATCTTGGCGAAACTTGGCCAAAAGTTGTAAAATGAGCTAATAAGACAATTTAGCGATAGTGAAAGTCGATAGCATAACTTTCTATACATACATATGCATATGTAACTTGGAAGATAAAAATCGTTTTTTTTTCGCAACAAGTATAAAAAAACGGAATATTATTTTTCAAACTAATTACAGGTATCATGATTTTCAATTTCTATTACCAATTAACGTTTCTACATTAAATTAAATGGCAACGTTTGAATTCATTACAATTAACAAGAAAGCATACCGTTACAAACTCTCTTCTCGGGCAGGAAGAGAATTTTATTTGCAATGCAAAACAATTAAATAAAAAATGAAAGAAAGTTTCCGACTATCATAGAACTAGGAAACAGGCCAAAACGTCAACAAAGAAAAACAAAAATGGTGAATCTCACTAACATTTTTAGTCTAAGATAGCTCTTACCCCATCAGGTTCGGTTCTCAAACCAAGGGTGTCAATGACGTATCCCAAGTATTTAAGTTCGGGTAAACAGAATTTGCATTATTCATTACTGATGGATAACCTTGCGGCAAGTAAACGATCAAGTACTATACCCAACAGATTGGGGTGTTCATCGAATTCCCGAGAAATTGTTATTATTACATCGTCAAGACAGACTAACACAGATGGTTGCAGATCTGCTCCAAGGAGCCTATCGATAACTTTTTGCCAAGTTGATGGTTCGCTTGTAAGCCAGTCCAAATGGTATTCAGGTGAATTGGAATAATCCCCTTCCAGGTATGGTAAAAGCTGTGCATTCTTTCGAAGAGGGTGACAGTGGGGCGTCCCAGTAGGAAGATTTAATGTATATACTGTTAATATACCTGGCATCTCGTATTTGATCTAGAAGAAATATAGGCCATCGGGTAATGCATCTTTCCTAATGTATTCATTTAATTGTCTGTAGTCGACACAAAAGCGATAAGTGTGGTCCTTTTTCGGTACTAAACAATTAGGACTTGACCCTGGACTTGATGAATTTTCAATAACTACTAAATCAAACACTTCTTGTAATTGTTGGTCGTTAATTTTTTGTTTATGTGAAGAAACTGGCTAGTATATCTGCTTGATTGCCTTTACACCTGATTGGATCTCAATAACATGTTCCACCAGTTGATATAGAACTAGTTCTGAAGGACTCTTAGACAACTTATCTTTTCTTAAACGATTTAATTGTGCCCTCTGCTCCATAAGTAAAGGCTCTTTGGTGTCCAAATTAAGAGTGTGTAAATTATCTGAACTCTCACCAAAATAACGAACATCTGCATGCAGATCCTGGACTATACCATCATTTGCCAGAAGTCTATTCCAAGAATAACAGAATGAGGTAGTTCAGGAATAGCTAACACATCAACTAATTTGGCTTTCTGCATTAATTTAATAGGGACGGTTATACTACCAGTAACCTTACATGAGTCACCATTTATTATCGCAACGTTCATATCTCCGTGTGTCATAGATACACCTAACCGCTCCAAAATGTTCAAACCAGGTAACCCAACAATAGTTCGATATGCACCAGAGTCCAGGAAGCCAAGATAAGGGTGTTCAAAAATTGTTACTTTGAGATAAGGTCGTTGATCCGCTTGTGCATGAGAGATGATATATGATCAAGAAAGGTGGTTTGTGGACATGGTTTTTGAATGGTTGCCGATTCATTCATTTTAGATGAGGCCTGCTGTCTTATTGACTATTCTGCATTAAGTTTTCCCGGACATCGGACACAATTTCTACTTGTGGCATTAGGGGTTCCACAGCGATAGCAATGAATTGTTTTAGAGTTTATCCTTGCTGCTGACAATTCCAACACTTGGTTGCGGCAGTTCTTTGAGGCTCCTCAGGCTTCGGATTATTTGAGATTGAAAACGAATAAGTCTTCGGAAGGACCAGAAGTAATAGGTAAGTCTCTGTCACAATCTCTTGATGCACTGGCTCAATATTTGGTTCTAGACTCACGTATGATAGATTAGGTTCAAGTGTACTTGTTTTACGAGAGGTTACTGAATAATTTTCTCCACCTAAACGCCGAGCGAGTGAAATAAGGCAGGTTAAGCGCTTGAAGTAACCTGACATAATCACGATGTATATCCCTGCTGATTCATCCAGACCTTGGGTACTCTTTTTGATTTTCTCAAAAAGTTTTTCATTGTAATCCGCTGCCTGAAATTCTACTCTAAGCAATACTACCAGCTCATCCCAACTAGTTACCTCACTTTATAAGCGAGATCAAATTGAAATGTCCTGCCTGTAGAGATCAATTCCAGCCTCTAATAAAATTTCCTTGGAAACGTGACTCATTCTAATAACGCACTTAAAAAAATTATCTTTGTTTCTCGACAGAAATTGAAATCCCATCTGTTCGGAAAAATAGGTCGAACGGCAAAAAAACTTAAATTAAATCGATCAACTGGAGGCGATTCATGCATTTGTCGTAAATTAATGTTAACACTGATATCTCATTTTTCAATAATAGTAATACTTGGAGATATTTCTCCAGATAACTTTTCCAGATGGTCTCACTCACTCATAAGATTGATTTTTCTTGCTAACAACTGAGATCGACTTTTAACTTCATCCTCACTGTTTAGATCCATATGATTTATCCTATTCAGTACATGTGCAAGTTTGGTGCGGTATTTTTGTAATTGGTTAATAGAGGGTACTAAGTGAATTGGTCTACTGCGGTTTTAACGATTACTAATGTATTAGAAATAACATCATAGTCAAATGTCATGTCAAATATTTCAAACTACTCTCTCGACCTTTCTAAGTATATGACAAACTACGGCTCATTTATTTGACACTAACGATATCAATTCCTCTACACGATAAGTGATATTCCAACTCGTCCTTATCTAAACTTGTAATTATTATTTTACTAGACATGATTTAAAAAAATAGAGAGAAAGGCTAATAGAAAAACCTACAAATACTTAAATACGAAAAGAGTATAAAACAAAAGAGAATGTGTATTTTACATTATAGCGGAAAAAATAGAGAAAATCGGGTCCCACATTGGGAGTGCGAAAGAAGTTACCAACAGAAAAGCAAATATAATTAGGAACTAAAGGTAAATAGACCGCTTGTCGATGGTAAAACGATTCGCTACTAACAGCTCGTCGGTTGGGTCGAGGTTAATTTCAAGAGAAACTAAAGGACAAAAGGGCACCAGAAGCTTATAACATAAAGGTCAAACGAATCTGAAAATACCTGCTCCCGCTTCAAGAAACAGGGTGACAAAAAGATAGAAAAAGTTACTTACCGCTCACTACGGGTAGACCTAATAATAAATCAAGGAAATGGAGGCAAAGAAGCGTATTGAGCAGAAGAATGATATGATCTGAATGTATTAACTTTTAGGCTATGCACTTGTCCACACTAAAAGAATGAAGACGGAAAGAAAAGTTATTTCAATTACCATAAATGATTTATATGATTTATTGTAGCGATAACTAAAGAATATGGCATAGCTGCTTTTGTAAAAGAGTGACGCATGCGCTCCTTACTGTTTTGAAAAATGTAATACCGCAATTGAAAATCACGTTCAAAACTTACCCTAAGTAAGAACAAAATGCAGTTGAATATGTGATAAATTAGTTATTAGTTAGTGAATGTATAGATAATATTAGAAAATGCTAGATCTTATAAATGTATCAAATTGCAATAGATCATTTTCTTTTTATGAATTGTGGTGTATTAAAAGCTAACAAATGCCAGAAACAGAATAAGTACAATGTAGTGTATTTCGTTTTGAAATTTTTTTTTTTGGTGGTGGGATTGAAAGATTTTGAAGCACTAAGTCAGTAGAAATATTTTGGGCAACGCCATTAAAATAGGAAACAACCATATACACTCATGCAAATTTTGTTTCGTTCACTAAGAAAATTGTTATTAAGAGTTTATGTTTCGTTAATAGTATTTCAGATTGAAGTTGAATCCAGTGTTGGTATTTAATTAGTTTTGATATTGGATATTGTTATTTAATTAATAAAATGTAATAAGTCCTATTTGTGACTTTGTATAACTAATTAGTCTGGTATTGAAATTGTAGTTATAAGAGGCAAGAATATATGAGAAAATATGTAGTGATAGTGGTTACTCGATTCATTTTAGTGTGAATATAATATTTTGTTAAATTAATAAAATGGTGTTAAATGTTTTAAATAACGGTTTACTTTAGGTTATCGGACTAGTAGTATGAGTAGGTGGTATTTGAAACACATTTTGATTCGCAAGTACACTATAAAACGTTATTATAACGTTGAAATTTTTTACAAAGTACATTTGGTGAACAATAATCTGTCTAGTTCAGTGGGACTTTGTGTGATACACTTTTAAAATGTAATTAATCAGTAGTAGGAACAAAATAACAAAATAGGGAGATTCTGTCATATGTTCAATGTTAAATTTTACATTTTCTGATTAAACCTTAAGCAAACTAAGCAGTCCCTCTCATTAATTCAATAGACTTTAAAATTTTAATCCAGAGATTAGATATCACAGTAAACTTATTATTAGTATTCATATACAACAGTAAGCTAATGAGGTACGTAAACATTAAAACTTAACATACAAGGCAATCTTCGATTATGTACAATTTCGCATGTTGTAAAAAAACAACCATAGTATTTCATCTTAATTTTAATTTTGGTATGTGCAGGATATTTGTTGTTAAAATTTAATTACATTTATGTATTCTATTTTCAATTGGTTTTAACATAATTGCATGTCACTTGTGGATGAAATTGTCATAGATTTTTTTTATGTTAGTATATATGGATACCACATGTAGGATTTTGGATTAATGCTGGGTTACCGGGATTTTTATTTTAAAGTCTGTTATCACAGTTTCCATAAAAGGAATTCAATTTCATGATGGTTGAAGAGAGTTTTAAGAAACACATGTGTCGGCTTAAATTTTTTTTTGTTATCATATTTGATAGCAAGAGGTTCGATCACGCGTAAATATTTCTGTGTACTTTTGAGTTTACCGGTGTATTTATGGATTGAGTTGTTATTAGAGAGATTATAGAAAATTCCTTTGAGTAATAGGGTTTTTGATTGAAAAACAGGATGTTGCATCTCGATTCTAGGTATCAGGTCTGTTTTTTACTGGGAAATCTCCATTGTGCAGTTTTAGTATGGACAATTTTTTTAATGCGGTGGTTAAAGATGATGCGATCTTAGGTGGAAGGCTGGGTTGTGTTTTTCAATTATTTAGTTGAATCAGAATTACACTGTTGTGGTGAACAGTTGGAAGTAAGACATGTAGGAACCGGCCGCGTACACAATCTACCTACTAACTACAGGGTTAGTGAAGTTATCGAATGTGGGCACTTGTCCCATTCACTCGGTGTGGATTAAAAAAGTGGTTTCCTGAACCCCGGGAAACTTTGTTTGTGTTGACACGTTTTTCCGCAAAATAAAGATTATGTGTTAGTATTTCAGTGCTTATCTACTTTCTTTTGTGAAGAAAAATGCACTTCTGCGGATTAAGCTATCTTATTATAGTTTTTCTAAAATCGTGTGAATCGAGTAAGCAACGCCGGTTTCCCTTTTTATAAATAAATAAATTGGTAGTGTGTAAATGCTCAGGTGAAGCAAATATTAAGTCACGTGGATCTGACTTGAACTGTTCGCTGTTAAGGTTGCGGATTTAAGTTAAACGAAACAATCTGACGTTATAGAGCTGTCAACGCTGTAATACCGCATCGTGCCGAAAGATGTTTATTGGCATAATTCGGTCAACCATTAAGGGTCAATAAAATGGAAATATGCGCCTCCTTGTTGTGAGTAGTATGAAAAGGTTAGTGCAGAATCTGTAACCATTCAAGGTAATAACTTTTGTGATTTGTGAAGCGAATACATTTTTAAAATTGTATTGATTACGTGTATTTTGAATAGAGGCAGTCTGGCGATCGAGTCAGTTACTGAAACCGCATTCATTCTGCTTTTGACATTTATGTTGTTTTCATTATTTACGCATCACATAAATTTAGAAGATTTACTTCAGATTCTACTGCCATTTTTGACTGTAACATAAAATCCCTTTCGCCGCATTAGTATTTTAGAGGTGTGAAAATCGTTACTTATACACCGATTTTGTTGAAAAAATGACCCAAAACGTTGCAGAATCAATACGAAGTAAACCTTATGCATTGGTCAGGAGATATCAAAATCGTTGTTTACGCATCAATTCCTTAGAAAAATGTCCGAACACATTCCATATGTTGTTAATAAATAAATTTTATGCATTTTCCGTGAAAACATGGATTTAGAAGAAGAAATGTCAAGAGAAAAAAAGGGCTGGACACACGGGGAAATACGCCCTATACTTGTATTTTACCCTTATATTTTTCACTGTTCACTGCTTTCGGTAGTTTCATGAATTCCGCGCTTTTGCAATGCTGTTGATTCAAAGCGAGTGACTAGTAGTTCACGAAAAACTTGTAATAGAAAAGGGAGCTATTTTATGGCCTTTACTTACATATTCCCTCAGTCTTCATAAATTATTGCCTCGATAATGTTTAATTATTCCTAAATTTACTTTTCAATAATGTTTGTTAAGTGAGTATTTCTATGCGTCAATTGTACCGAACTTCAATAATATGCTGATTGGGAGGTTGATCGTTTCACCTAATCGCTTGCAAACCTTAACGAGGTTACTTTTTAAACTTAAAAAATACACAGCAGTAATACCATACGTTTTTAGATATCGACTCCATTTAATATGTAATATTGAATTTAGTTTACCTAAAAATAATTACATCAATTTACTTGCTTGAATTGTTCATCAAAGCTATTTCGTATAAGTTAAAGTTATATCATTAGTTGATGGAAAAAATAGTGTTTTTTCGTAATATGATTGTTTTCGAATATCCGGGAAACAAACCATGATCAACGTTTGTACTTGACGTATTTTTTTCGTCATTAATTTATGTTTATTTTGAAATGTTAATACAATAACTATGATTTATGATAAAAGTAGATGTGTGCATAATATACTAAAAATATGCTTGACAAACATTGAATACGTTTATTACATTGCAAAACTAAATGCCAATTGATTTCTATTCGTCTCTGAATTCTGAAATGACGTTAATTAATCCACAGCTTTAACGTTTTAACATCACGATACAAACAGTAATCACAGAATGCAGTAAACCTCTATCTCATAATCTAAAATCTCTCTGGCCGAATTAAATGGAGTATTTAAATCGGTTATAAACAGTTTCTATGCAAGTACGTTATGCAGGATCTTAAAAGGTACTTCAAAAAAACCTTTTATAGCCTTCAACTTTGGACCATAAATTCTAAGGAACTTTTTAAAAAAATATATAGTTTCTATATAAGTTTCTTTGTGCGAAGTCCTTAAAATTGAATTAAATGTGCAATATGATGTGCGCAACACATCAGTGCGCCAATAGAAACAATTCATTAGTAATGATTGTAACACCTCGTAATTATGGTTATAAAATATTTCTCTCATATTTTTCTCATACACATTGTTACATTCGTTACTTTTGCTGTACGATTAAGTAAATTTTTGGGATCTATTAAAATTTATGGATTACTTGTATTTCTTTGAACTTTCTATTTTTCTAAAAATTATGACATTTCTCTAAGCTTATCTCTGTAGTTTCTTGAATATATTACGCTTCACAATTAAAAACATTTCTGTAGTGGTTGGGTAAACTTTTAATGGTCACTTATAAGTTATATTTCAACTTCATGTGTTGGGTGTTACTGGTATATATCGGTTTGACATCCGAATATTTGACTTTTAATTTCACTTCCAGTTCCTGTCTGTTGTTTGACGAAAGAAAAGCCATTTTGTTGTTTCCTGAAAGAAAAATGTAAATTGCTAGACTTTATTCAGCCCATCGACGGTTATCGTATAACATTAAATGGCGTCAAATTGTAACAACAATAAAAATACAGCCAACTTATTATAACAATAAATAATGTGGTGATAGATTTTAGAAAATATAAATGTTATACTGAAGTTTAAGTTTAATAAAAACTCTTACGGTGATGTAATTTGTATAACGATTAAACGCCAATTGTAATATCTCTAACTGTGATGATGTAATCTGAACGAGATAATTCATAAATAATGAAATTAGGTAAAGTTCTCCCTAAACACAAATCGTATAACTTAATGGAGATACTAACCTTTCACCACTAATTGTACCGCCTCGACTCCAATCGGTAGATTAAGAAAAGGGTAGGTTCTAATATACTGATTTGCTCATATACCTGAAATCCTGCTTGCTTCCCATCTGCTTAATTATTTTCTCTTCACTACATTAAAAATGCAATGTAAACAATAAAATGATACCTCGAGCGCCACGTTGTCTTTAGTTACTAATATTCGGAAAAACAACGAAACCGAGTTCGTAAATAATAAAACATTCATCAATATTAAAATAAAATTACAAGAGACACTTACGTTTATTTAATATCCAATTGAAATGATTATGCCAAAGAGGTCTTAAATCTATTCATTAGTTACACATGTAATCCAAATAATAGTTCCATTAAAATAAAAAAATAGCAAAATAGGGCAAAAGTAGTAAAATAGTGCATTAAAGCCACAAAAAATAGTGAAATATAAGTGCCATATACAAGTAAGTGCCTGTAAAGAGCAAATGCTTTAGTTTTAAATATAATGAATTAGAAAATAACTTACCATCAAAATCTGATGGCAATAAATATAAAAATTAGGTAATAACCATTATATCAATGCCTTCTGCTATAACATTCAGCAGCAAGTGAAAAATATAGCGGCTTTCAGAATAGCTCCTCTAAGTGTTTCAAGAAGTCACGCGTTACGCGGATACAATGATCAGAATCCAATTTTTTAAGAAAGGGAACTATTACTCTTTATGAAATATTACACCTAAAAGATATGTTCTAGGAAATGAAAATTAAATTGCCTTTCTCAATTCTACATTTTAATAATTAAAACTTTTCTAATATTACGCCAAATAAATGAACGATCTTAAATTAATGTATTATTTAATACAACCCCAAAAAAGGTTGTTACACACCCTCCTAAAATTTGGACTCGGAGATTCCAAACACTAAGCTAATAAATGAAATTATTAAAATTTAAAAAACAAAAATGTTAAGCTAATCAAAATATAAGCAAAATGTAAAAAGAAATGTACGAAAAGTACGGAAAATGTGGTGATGTCGGTCAGGAAAGACCCTCGCAACACCATAAAAGCTATGACGCGCTACCACGCGCACACGACACTAGTCGAGAATAAAGGACCCGAAACCTTAAATAAAGTAAAAACTTTAACTGGTGGGGTGAGTGAAGCAAACCACCATCAGAAGAGCAAAATGAGTAACCGGTAAAAAATTTGAATCTAAGGTAAAAACGAACGGAAACCTACCATGACCTGAAGGGTCAGCGGGTGGGGAACCCGGGAACAGTTATCGTGCAACTATAAAAAAATCAAGGCTAAACGCCACTCCACTCGAGAGTATAAATAAAAATTCTTCCGGACTAACAATAAATAATCGCGAGACTTGAGGCCGAGAGAAATCGATTCCATTACCCTACCCCGGTGATCTCAAACCCAGCCACCTAGGTACATCACACAACTACCACTGTCACGTTCGATAAGTGAGTCAAAATCGGTAAATCCAAGATACGACTATTTCCATGGCAAATTAGCTCAGGATGCTTCGTCGTGGAGAACAAGAGAGACCACTCTACCCTTCACGAGATTCAGGTTTCATGTTGTTCCACAGTCGTCGTCCAAGACCAAACATACCCCAAACTAACACGCACGTTTATAAATAAATCGAAATCTAGGTGAGGTAACAAAGAGAAAGATGAAGCATCTTACGAACACAACAACCCCCCTAAAACTACCAAAACGTCATAATCAGGAAGTGAACTAATCGAGGTTGACTCAAGCACCGTCCAAGAATAGTAACACTACACAAATCAGGAAAAACAAAATAACTAAATCAAATAAAAATGTACAAGCATTACTAGTTTTCTTATCAATGGTTAAGAGTTTACACGTCAAATTAACGATCAGAGGTAAACTCAAAATAATTATCTTCAATTTTATTATTGTAACAATAGCAAATTGTAAATCCAATAAAGGAAGATAATCTGCCTGAGAACTAATGTCCCAAAAATCGGAAAATAATCGCACGATGGATCTAAATATCAACCATCATGCTAACAAATGTAGCAAAAATAAAATAAGTGGTTTGCAAAGCCACAAAAATAATGTGCGAAATAAGCACAAAATAAAATTATTTTGAAAAATTATTAAAATAATTAAAAAATGTAAATAAGAAAACCAGAATGTAAAAATACTAAAATAGAAAAATAATTAAAAAGAATACGAAAAATAAGAACTAATGGGGTTTTAAATCTTTAACATGAAAAACACCTAATGGTTTATTATCATAGGGTGGCCAATCGGTACGTAGTTGGACCTACCACCTCAATAACTTTGCTTCAATAAATTTTGGAGCTAACTTTTGACTATAATTTTAGTCGCATCAGATAAAGTAAAATTCTTTTTCCAAACCAAATCGCCAACGTTTAATTTCAACGGACGACGTCGCAAATTGTAAGATTTTGAATTTCTTTCGTAAGCTGCATGTAAATTTTGTTTAACATGTTTAAAAATGGGTGAAAGTTCATTTAAATCTTGAACTAATTGTTCACGGTTAGTAATAAATAAATCATCCTCTTTAAAATCCTTTAGTCGACCATAAAAATCTCCAGAAATAGGAACTGTCCGACCAAACGCCAAAAAGGAAGGTGAAAATTTCGTAGACTCATGAACAGCGTTACGAATAGCATGGGCAATTTTGTGAATTTCAACATCCCATTCCTTGTGATCATCTTGAATATAAGACCTGATTGCAGTACCTACTACTTTATTAACTCTCTCAACAAAATTTACTTGGGGATGATAACTTGCATTAAACCAAATGGATTGAACTTTGTAAGAATTCATTAAATTTTTAAATTGTGAACTTTTAAATTGAGGACCATTGTCCACCATACAAATTTGAGGAACACCGTAAACTAGAAATACATAATTTTCAATATATTGACAAATACTTTTAGCAGTACCACTGCGCATAGGGTGAATCAAAGTAAATTTAGTAAACCAATCACAAATAACTAATAAAACTGTGTTTCCACTCTTCGATCTAGGAAAATGGCCCACTAAATCAATAGAAATACATTAAAAAGGATAAGAAACATTACCCATAAAACCATAATGATTAAATTGTGAAGACTTGCTTCGGTTACAAATATTGCAATTTCTAATATATTTGGAAATATTTGACTTCATTTTGGCCAATAATAAAATTCTTTAATTTTTGAAAAAGTTTTAAAAACACCAAAATGTGATGATGTAGGTTCATCATGAAATTTTTGTAAAATATCTTTCCTTAAAGATTTCGGAACAACTAATTTCCATTCCACTAAATTGGATTCGATGTTTAAATCATTTGAAATAAATTTGTAGAGTTTATTATCTTCAACTCTCCAATCAGGAAATAATTCAGGATTTTTAGAAACGTTGGCTAACATTTTCTTATACCAATCGTCTAAATCGACAACAGAAAATTCTAAAGAACTAACTTCCAAAGGTGCTCTAGAAAGTGCATCAGGAACAACATTTAATTTACCTTTACGATGAATAACCTCAAAATCAAATTGTTGAAGTTTAACACTCCATCTGGCTAATTGACCAGAAGGATCTTTTAAATTATTAATCCAAATAAGTGAATGATGATCTGTAATAACTTTAAAATGGGTACCTTCAATATAAGGTGTAAACTTTTGAATTCCAAAAATAACTGCTAGTAACTCACGTTCTGCAATTGAATAATTTTGCTCAACTTTGTTTAAAGTACGAGAACCATAAGCAATAACAATTTCATTTTCTCCAACACCTTGTGTTAAAACACATCCACTCCACAATTAGATGCATCACATTGTAAATAAAATGTTTTAGAAAAATCGGGGCTCGCTAAAATAGGAGCATCAACTAATAAAGATTTAATTTTTAAAAATGAATCGTTGGCTTCTTTATTCCATAAAACTTTCTGAGTTTTCTTCTTGCCTTTCAATAAATTATTAATCGGAGCTAAAATTGTGGAAAAATCATGAATGAAACGTCTATACCAAGAACACATTCCAATAAAACGTTTAACTTCTGTAAAAGTATGTGGTTGAGGAAATTGAGTAATAGCTTCCACCTTTGAAGGATCGGTGTGAAGACCATTCTTATCAATAACAAAACCTAAATATGATAATTGAGGTTTACAAAATTCACATTTATCTAAATTAATATTTAAATTGGCATAATCGAGCCTTTTAAAAACTTCTTTAAAATATCAACATGTTCCTTAAAAGTACTTGAAAAACAATACTATCGTCTAAATAAACAAAACTGATTGAGATAAATCATGTCCTAAAATGGAATCCATAAATCGTTGTAGAGTACTGAGTGCGTCTTTAATAATTCCAGTTCTGCTGTTTGGTTTATTTCATACTTCTGTATGAATCAAATAAATTTGGATTTATCTTTTCTGCATTTAATTTTCGTCTTAAAAGTTTACGCTTCTCATCCACTGTTAACCTTTCTGCTTCATTAACATTCCTGAACTGTAATTCTACTAATAACTCATCACTATATAAAATATCAACTAAATAATTAAAATTTGACATCGTAAAAATATTGTATAACACAATCAATAAATTTCACTAAGTATAAACACAATAAAATATCAAGCGTATAACGTAATAATAAATGGTTACACTCGGTCAACTCTTAATAATCAAAACAAACAAAAGTGAAAATAACCAGCAAATGAAATAACAGCAAATTAAGCCCTTGTTCGATCCCCATATTAACTCAAATGTAATAAAAATATCAAATATAAAGTAATTAAAATATCAAAGTAATAAAATTTCAAAGTCCCTGCTCGCAACTTATAACATTAAATGGCGTCAAATTGTAACAACAATAAAAATAAAGCCAACTTATTATAACAATAAATAATGTGGTGATAGGTTTTAGAAAATTTAAATGTTATACTAAAGTTCAAGTTTAATAAAAGCTCTTACGGTGATGTAATTTGTATAATGATTAAACGCCAATTGTAGTATCTCTAACTGTGATGATGTAATCTGAACGAGATAATTCATAAATAATGAAATTAGGTAAAGTTCTCCTAAACACAAATCGTATAACTTAATGGAGATACTAACCTTTCACCACTAATTGTGCCGTCTCGACTCAATCGGTAGATTAAGAAAAGGCAGGTTCTGATATACTGATTTGCTCATATACCTGAAATGCTGCTTGCTTCCCATCTGTTTAATTATTTTCTTTTCACTACATTAATAAAAATGCAATGTAAACAATAAAATGATACCTCGAGCGCCACGTTGTCTTTAGTTGTTAATATTCGGAAAAACAACGAAACCGAGTTCGTAAATAATAAAACATTCATCAATATTAAAATAAAATTACAAGATACACTTACGTTTATTTAATATCCAATTGAAAGGATTATGTCAAAGAGGTCTTAAATCTATTCGTTAGTTACACAAAAAATATAATTAAATAATTACCTTGAACAGTTCTATTTTATTACCGCTGGTAACACATGAAACCGAATGGTGAACTTGGTGAGGTCATTATCTTGATAATTGATTCTTAATATATTGTGTCCGTAAATTTAATGCATTTCTTTGAAGTTTAAATATGTAAAACTTGCGTTGTAGAATGTAATCCAAATAATAGTTCCATTAAAATTAAAAATAGCAAAATAGGGCAAAAGTAGTAAAATAGTGCCATTAAAGCCACAAAAAAATAGTAAAATATAAGTGCCATATACAAGTAAGTGCCTGGAAAGAGCAAATGCTTTAGTTTTAAATATAATGAATTAGAAAATAACTTACCATCAAAATCTGATGGCACTAAATATAAAAATTAGGTAATAACCATTACAACAATGCCTTCTGCTGTAGCATTCAGCAGCAAGTGAAAAAATATAGCGGCTTTCAGAATAGCTCCTCTAAGTGTTTCAAGAAGTTGTCACGCGTTGCGAGGACATAATGATCAGAATCCAATTTTTTTAAGAAAGGGAACTATAACTCTTTATGAAATATTACACCTAAAAAGATATGTTCTAGGAAATGCAAATTAAATTGCCTTTCTCAATTCTACATTTTAATAATTAAAAACTTTTCTAATATTACGCCAAATAAATACAATCCCAAAAAAAAGGTTGTTACAATCGGTTTTATAACATTTTTCTAAATTTTGTGCCGAATCGCTATAATTAGTGGGTACAAACGATTTATATGGGGTATATATAGGAAATACTGAAAGCAGACAATCGATCTAGTTCGATTGAAGAACTAAATCCATTAAGAAAATCGTTAGAGCAATTAGCTAAAGGGGTTAGACTTAACCTCACAAATTTCTCTGTAACCACGAAGTTGTTTTTACACTTTAGATTCGCTGGGGAAAGCAATTACTATTTAGCTGTTCGAGACAGTTATCAGCTGTTCTCGTACTCGTACTTGACCGAATCCATTTCTAAACGTTACCATTAATACTATTCTGATTCTCTACCTCATTGAAGAGGTACTATTTATATGCCATATAATATACTTTTCGTACACCATCTAAATATACTTGTATGCTATGTAAATATAGATATAGGTACGCTGTAGTACATTTGTATATAATTCGTACATAGTTGTACATACTGGCATTTGGCTGATGAAGTGTGTTACTTATTACATAATTAGCAAGAGATTTGACTTACAAGGGAGGAACACCTGTGAAATATTTGAAATTATAACTTTCCGACAGGCTGGTATATGAAAGATAAGTTATAAACCACTCCTATTTAGTGTCTTTGGGTACCTTAATGCTTTGTATAATCTGTGACCAATCCTATAAGTTGTATAGACCTATGTATATGTTTGTGATAAAACTTTAAGTGTTATTGCACAAATTTTTGCGCTTTTACATGAAATTGCTTTGGGTAAATTTTTGAGTATAAAAACTACCATGCTTATTGGTAATTTATGTATTTAAACACTGTTTTGTAAGAAACTGTGTAAATGGATGCATTCAGCTCAACAGATTCTAGTTAAAGATTTTATAAACCACCGGATCATTTCTGTTATATTTGTTTACTGCAAGTTATTCATAGCAATTGTATTATTACTATAATCTTTTATTCAATGTGCTTTTACAACTTGGGGAATGCTTAAATTACCTGTTTGCTGTATTTTATTAAAGACTATAAACCTGTGTTTTAACATAACCTAGCTTTGAAATTCTGTATATTACTTTGCCATTTTTGGATGTAAATTTAACTTGATTTCATTATCTAAACTCTAGTATTAGACTCTTTGGGTGGCTTGCTAGATTGTGTATTTAAGAGCACAAATATTCTATGTATTATCTCTGTGGTTAACGATTTGTGTAACACAATTGAGTTAATTATTTATTTAGGGAATTATCTCCCTTTTACTTTTTGGGGAATATAAATTAAATTGTATGTGTGTGTACATACAAATGCAACTGACATGATTTGTAATTAATATATCGCTTTTGTTTGGGGACTCTCTGCTTTACAACTACTTTTCCGAGTGCTCAGATCCTTTCACATATTCGTTGCTTGGCTAGAAAAGTGGCAAATGATCTCTTTACCTAGGGCTGGCTGATTTATCGTTCTAGCTGGCGCCCTCTCTTCTCTTTCAGCTTACAGATACCATCTGCATCACTGTAGAACCCCTCCACCTCTACCGTGACCGAGCTACCGGCAAGTCCTATAAAGGTATCTCTCTGTTAGGGTAAGTTTTGGGTACAAAGTTGAAGTTTGCACGTAACAACATGTGGCGGTATTGTCATCAGCGTATACGCACGCATACCATGTGCGGCTATTTAGGCGAAAGCTGTGGTAATATTTTCCCCCTCAGAAACCGAGCTGATAGCTTAGTAGTGACACGATCTGCTTAGCATTCGGGAGGTAATGGGTTCGATTCCCGTTACCGTCTACCTTGTATGAGGTTTTTTCAGGGGGTTTTTCTTAAACACATGTAGCGGCATGGTTACTGCGTATATGCACACCGTGTTCTGCAGCTTAGGCGAATGCTGGGGTAGTATTTTCCCCCTCAGAACCCTAACTCCGTTCCTTTCCATCCTATCCTGACCACACCCATCCTTAATCCCACCATGCATATATACGTAATGTATGTATGTATGCTGGGAGTCCATGATTGTGGCTGAAGGAGCTCGGAAAGCTCGAGCACGCGCCCTCCTCCTTGGGGAGGGAATGAAATACGTGGCCTTTTCCTTTTTTCCCCTCAGAACCCTAACTTTGTTCCTTCGGATCCTATCCTGACCACACCCATCCATAATCCCAACATTCATATATACGCAATGCATGCATGTATGCTGGGAATCCGTGATTGTGACTGAAGGAGCTTGGAAAGCTCAAGCAGCCCGCCCTCCCTCTTGGGGAAGGAATGAAATACGTGGCCTTTCCTTTCCCTATGTTCCTGAAACTAGATGGATACTTAAGTGACGCATATACAGTGCAGAAACGGTGAAAATGGATACACCGTACAGAGAATAGCAAAAACCATTGTTACAATCGGCTGTAAGGGCTTCATTTGCGTACTGGTTTTATAACATTCGTCATAAATATGCTGTAAAATAATGCCCTTGTTAGTGCCAAAGAACTTATTCGGTCAGATGTAAATTGCAATAGCGATCGGGGGTTGGAATATTTGCGATCTGTATGTTTTTCTCGTACCTATTTGCTGTTCTGGTGGTTAATTAGTTTTCACTGTAAAACTTTGAATAACGTTGTAAATAAATAAACAGTAAAAACCGGACCACAGCAAATGCTAGAGCAAAGAACAAAGAAGGTGCTCATCTTGAAGATTTGTACACATTGCTGGAAGCTAAGCGAAGAGATCTCTACACCCAGTTTTATTTTGTTTTGATGAATTTCTTATCAATTAATTAAATGGTTTATATTTGTAGTCAATATATGTTATTTGTAATCTTAAACCCATGTCAAACCCCCAGAAGTTCTGAGAGAAAGAAAGAACATATCTGAGTCATAGTCGATACATTTAAAAGTAAAAATACATTATGTAAGGAAACCCGAATGACACAGTTCACACATCAACGTGAGGTTTGAATTATGAATTTATGATATTAATTAAAATATTAAATTTGATGTGTTAGTTGAGTAAAATTTAAAGAAATAGTTATTTGTTTCATTAGTACCAAAAATATCAGATTTCGGAACTAGGAAAGAAGTTGCTGTACGAACAAAACGTAAAACTGTTTCTCCAGCCAATTTTACCTTTATATCCAGTCATTCATTTGCAGTTCACTATTTGTTTGGGAACCCCTCATTTCTTGTCCCTTATCGAAACGGAATTACTTTTTAGGTTAATTTATAACCTCTCAGTTACCACGCTTCTATTAAATAATTTAAGGCAGTAGGAACACAAAGTAACCTTAATTTAATGTTGAAACATAAAACGAACAAATATAAACTAGAAAATGAATGAAAATGAAAATTGGTTGCTATTTAAATTGAAAGTAATGTTTACAGTGTAATTTGTGCAGTTGTTAAATTGGACGGGATGGTAAGGAAGTGTAACAACTAAATTGGGTTCTGCACTACTGTAGTTCCGGATTAAGATCCTGCTGATTATGTGCCTCAGTCTCTGTATTCAGGACCTGATTCGATGTTTTTATCATTTGTGTAATAGATTTAGCAAGATAACCCTGTACTACACTCGTCAATTGCCACCCTCCATGCTGTTTAAATACACTTATATCTGTACCTGCATTAATCAACATTATATCATATGTTATTCTTAGGCAATGAACAGTACACGTCTTTAAATCTGTCAAGCCTAACCGTAGCGGCCGATGCCAGCTTGTTTATGCCAAGAACTTGTCTGTGATACTTCCCATTTTGATATTTAATACAGAATCGATGGTTATCAATACCAAGTGGTCGTAGTGATAAATATTTCCTATACTGTAAGTACTGTTCAGTAACTTTAAATGGTCGTGGTTTTTTGGTTTCACTTTGGACAATGCATCACGACGTAATGCTCCTTCCACGCCAAAAACCAGACAAACTTAAAAATATTTCAATTTTAGAACTGAAAGGAGCACTTTTAATTTTACGTTAGTCATTATGTATTTGGAATCTGGAGATTCATTAAAAACACTTTTGAACCTTTGTAAGTGTGTTTGATTTTTTAGGTTGATAACCATGGGACTTGCTTTTCAGGTATGGCACCAGCTGGGAATATTTTCGTATATCTATACCATGCTTTACATTTATTATCGATTTCAACATTGAATAATGGCTCCAGAGAGTTGATGGCTTTATTGTCATAGCTAAGCCGGCGAAATAAGCAATGTTTACATTTCTCCGATAAAGTTATCTTTGTTAATATTTCACCACATCATAAAGCGTTATCATAGACGTCCTGTGATTTTGCAGGGCGCAAATCTAAAGTGGCCTGTTCTGCCGTCCCTTTAATCTCCGGCGGAGTGCAGTTCATTTCTCTATCACTTTGAAATGTTTCTAATTTATAGAAAATGACTATTATTTAGTGAAATAAAAAACACTATAATTTTTAATTTATATTTATTGGACGTTACCTCTATAAATTTTAAATTTTACAGATGGTGAAATAATGTGAAGGTAGATGGCGCCACCGGCGGTTCAAAATTTCGTAAATTCTCTTCAGAGAATATAATCATTCAAAACATTTCAATAACCATATCCGACACTTGCTGAAAACGGAAATAAAAAGCGAAATTATATTCAATATCAATATTAAATTATAGCTAAAACATTGTTTGTGATGAACATGTGAGAATAACTTAAATTGTATTTATTGAAATAATGCCATCCCATGAACATCAGTTAACACAGTGATGATGTGTGATTAAGTTCAAATTACTTTTTATACAATGGCAAAAACTAAATTACTTTTTGTACAGTTGCCATGGGAACATGTAGAAATCCTGAAATCAGGCACTTTTGGTATAAAACACTGTTACAATATAGCATCTTATTTAGGTGGTTGGAGAAAATAGTTTTTTGTTTAATTAGTATAAAAAATGTCAATGCTTCGGATGAGGAGGAGTCCAGCAATCTTTCGAGCCCCTAAAATATGAAACAGGAAGGTTTGAGTTTGACAATACAAGCAAAAGTGTTTTGGATCCACACATTCTATAAACAAATATAGATAGGCCGATCAGTAGGTGCGATGAAATTGATCGTTCGCGTGTTAAAACCAGTATAAAATGTTGTCTCAAGTACATTATTTCGTTTCAGGAGATATCATATTGAGATATCAAAGAAAAAAATGATATGTTACTGATTTCCCTAAAAAATCGATTCTTTTACCTGCCATTTTGATACTGTACTGATCGGGCGTTTAGATTTTTTCCTATTTTTCATCTAAGCTCAGCTGCTTTGCCACAGACCAAACATAACTTTTTTAAATGTCAAAAACGTCATTTAAATGTTTTAGAAGGTGCGCTTGATGATGTTCGAGGTTCTCCGTGTTTTTTGGCTTCGATTTCGTGTTTTTTACTAGTGTACACTTTACGACCCTCTATATTCATGTTTACGTAAGTTAATAGTCATGAAGAATTTTATATGTCGGCCAATTTAGCCATGATGTATTTGTCAATAGCCGTTTATCACCTATAGAGCACAATTCAAATATTCTTATGTTTGAGGTGTAACGTCAGTCGTTAACAGAAAACAGTTTATAACTGAGGAATCTGGAGGCTCGTGACGCAGATTACCTTTACAATGTCAAAAAAATATCTGCAAATCTTCAGCTTATTGTCTCTCATTCTAAGGTTTATCACATTTCCCCCTGTTTGACTGTACTAAAGGTGTAATTCCTGATATGTTTACATTTCGTTTTCAATTAGCTTTTTACTTGCATATCTTCTATATTTTATTTTATAAAATGTTGTTAATATCATTGGTATAACATTGGTTTACTTCCAACTAATTATCCAAATTATTAATATGGTTTTATGCTTTAATCTCCGTTTGTAAGCACAAAAAGGTAATTATTTTAGGTAGTACGTAAGAAGTATTCTTATTCTCATCACCTTGTTTTCTCATCTAAGCTTTATCATGTAATCGTAAATAATAAAACATATTTTTCTCGCATTTTCTACTTCTATTATCAAAGTAGGCCGATCATTCTGAAAATTTGTGTAACGCCATATCTTTTCATTCAGAACAACCTTCCTTAGCAACACTTTGGTGTACTATGAACGGAAGATGTACTTTATCCGAAAAGAAATTGACAAATGGATTTTTGCTCAACTGTAAAGGCCTACTTGGCTTTTAACAAATCCAAAATAAGTTAAAAATAAGTTTCAAACCAAACAGGGCGGAATATAAAATTGCAATATAAAATTCCAATCGAAATTTCTTGGTCCATCAGACCTTTTGCGAACTCAATCCGGGGACACTGTATATATGCGTGGTGTGATTAAGGATGGGTTCGGAGGGGAAGGATACTACCACAGCATTCGCTATTTGTGTATGATAAAAACCCCTGAAAAAGCCTTATAAGATAAACGGTAACGGGGAACTAACCCATTACCTCCCAAATGCTAAGTAGAGCAGGTTACCACAGGTCCAATACGGTCGGTGAATTTCTAGATATCCATAAATACGAACAGGCAAAGGCAGAGCTCTAAATAAATAAAAGACAAGATTTCAAAGTTAAAGATACCACATGTTTGTCAAATCCTATACTTGCATGAAAAAAGGGTATAGGACAAACTACTCGATTTATACAATAACGGATGAACGTTTATTGTAAAAAGTATATGTAAATCAGCAGTGACAGGACACTCTATTGCAAATGACTATTATGATAAGAGCTATTGAAATTAAAAAGCTGCTTATGATAGTATCTTATTTCGATCATGATTACAGTTATGGCCCATAAGCATACGAGAAATGTAGGAATCATACATGATGTATGTCCAATCAGGGATAGGAGGTTATTTCAAAACAGATATTTTAAAGAAGGTGAGAACTACAAATACAACATTAGCGGTCAAAGAAAAGAAAGTCACAAAATAATAGGCAACAAGCATGACGTCGCTATCGTAAAACACAATAAAGACAAAGCTACTTTAAACTGCGAGACAAAATGATGGAGTTCATAACGTGCCAATTTTTTCCTATCGTTACCTTAATGCAAGTTTTTGAATTTGTGTTATTACTTGTAAATATATTAACGTAAGTTGAGAATATTTAGGCATCTTTTTTTCTTTCAATAATTAAGTTTCGGTGGATGTCGGTATTTTCTCCTTAGTGTCTATATTTACGAATATCCGTGTATATATTTTTATTGTGTATAATAGGTATTTAGCCACATCAATTTTGTTTTATCCGCAAGGAGAACCTGAGTTCATTTTCGTTTCGCCTATCTTGCAACGTACATGTATCTTAAGCTGACTTCCCTGGGTAGGGAAAAACCCTCCCTTGTGTTAAGAAAAGCCCTTCCTTGAGTTAAGAAAGTTTCGTATGGTTTGTAATTGAGGATATATGGTATAATTTCACGTTGAAGAATGCGTGGTGGAATCACACCATGAGGAAATGGCGTACATTATCATAAAATTTTCTATATCTTCAAGAGATACCTTTTGTTTTGTTTTCATTAGACATAACGACACACTACGTATGCTGTTAGTTACACCCGCTTTAGTAGCTACAACATCTGTTCCGGTTACATTGGTTTGAGCATACATTACGTTTACCTTTACCTTATTGAGATTGGCTTATTTTACCTGATGTTTTGTCTTATCGTATCGTCAAGAAATGAAGCACTCGATAGCAATTGATTTAAATATAATGTATTAACTTTCTTTAGAGTGCAAGTACGTATCCTTTTTAGTGCAAATTACGTTTTATTAAGTGGACGAATTAGACGAATTGATTTGCGAACATTAAAGTTAAGAAAGTCTAATATTACTTCTGAAATGCTTAATACTGTTGTAATGAAAAGAAAACAGCTGATTTCGATTAATGCTTTCTATGATAAAAATATTTGAGTGCATAACCTTACTTCAGTTATACTTGTCGACATAGGTCAAACCTAACTTTCTTATTATATTGAAGTTATACAGTTTCAATCATCTTTCATTTCGAAATAATTCCTGACAAAGGTAGATTATTGTACAGTTTAGTTATCGATTAAGACTTAGTTCACTATCGTAAGGCTTTGCGAAAAGTTAAGTACTGTTTTATTTGCTTTGTGCTGCGATTAATCATCAGATATTATTTTGTTTCATTAAATATGCAAATAAATACAGTTGTTGTATTGTTTGTTAAGATTATATGTGGTATTAAAGTACAACGTTCTCAATTTTTTGGTATTTTAATTATTTAACCTATAAAAAAATTGAGTGGCACCCGAGGATATGCTTAACTGATTATAGCTAAGGAATTATCTCTGACTTCCATACGACTTGATAAAAAAGAGCTCCCAATATTCAGTAAGTTTTGTAAGTAACGTACCTTGCTGGGCTAGACCACGGTGCAAACTTACCTTTTTATATAAGTAAAAATTTGTATTTGTTTAACTTGGCTTTCAAGAGGAAGTACATAATTCTTTTATTTGTTATAAGTTGCTACTGAAAGTGTAACCGAAATCCTATGGACTATATAAAAGCTAAAGTAATTGCAACTGTAGAGAATTTTAGGAAATCTAAAGATTTTGTTGGCAGATGCAGTGGCAATTATGTATCTTATTTACGATGTTCTAAAATAAATAACAAGGTATAATTTATGACGAGCCTCAACTGGTGCAGATTTATATTTTTTTTATTTTATATATTAGAAAGCAAGTTGAATTAACACGATCTAGTATACATGCGCAACTGTTGTGTATTTTATAGTTTATGGGTGTGCATAGAGATAATTTAAGAAAAATAATCTATGGCGTAATTAAACTTTTAAAGTACAATTACGGTGGTATTTTGGATATAAAAAATATAATTGACAAGTAATATTAATTTTATTATGTTCTTTCAGATAATTTGTGTAATATTCAAACCTAAATGAAAAGCTAACTTTCAGATTATTATTCTGATTCGAAAGGCAAGCGTTCCTTTCTAAAGTAAAGCAAATAAGAGTTGACGTGTTGTATATAGAATTGCATTTCAATATAAGGGTAGACGTAATTATATTATCCAATGTGAAATCGTATGAATCTAATATTACGTCACTATCCTGTTACTTGGTAAATATATGACGGTCTCCGTTTTTTTCTTGATGTATTTTATTGTGACGTTTTATATTTGAAATGTAATATATTTTATAAAGGATGCTTGCATGTAATTGTAGTGAAACGTAACAAGCTTCAAATGCACAGAAGCTAATGAGCCGCTTCTGAGAATTTCCTGGCTACACTAGAGTATGTTAATCGTAGGTATACCGTGTAAGTGCAAAGATTTTAAATACGTTATCTTCTGATTCGCTAATTCTAGACACAATCCTGTGATGTTTTAGTTATATTTAGCTAAATATGTCATGATGATCACCATCTGAGGTGCACCATTTGTGGTGCAGGCCTGTATTAAACTTTATATTGTTATATTGATTTATTAAGCCTAGTGTGGAGTGATAGAAATTTTGCTTCTTCAATAACGATGCAATATAAATCTGTATTGACGATGTCCGGTTACTCAGGTGTACTTGCGCGGCACACCACCTGCGTTGCCCCGACCAGGTTAAAACTTGCACGCATTTTAGATGTGCACATCTACTGCGTAGGTGACTATTGTCATTGTTTTAGGTTATGTACAACATGCTCAGTGACAGTCGCAAAATGTGCGAGCGGTCATTCGTTTATTGCTTGCAAATAATGAAACTCCTACCGAAATTCATAAAAAAATACTGAACAGATACGGAGAAGGCATTATGAGTCGAAAACTAGTTTATGTTTGGTGTCAGCAGTTCAAAAGTGGACGCACAAATCTGAACGATGATCACGAAGGTTTGCTACGAAAACCAACAACAAAAACGGACGAGAATCAATTAAAGGTCAATACACTGATTCGAGAAGATCGTCGGTTGGAAAATTGCTCTAATGACCAGCATTCCCAAAAGCTCTGTTAAAGAAATAGTATCTCAATTAGACTATCGAAAAGTTGCCGCGAGATGGGTACCAAAACTGTTGACCCGACCAGCACACAATGCAACGAATGGCGTCGGGAATGGAACCTTTAACGCGTTATCATCAGGACAATGTATTTCTAGAGTCTATAGTTACAGGGGACGAAACCTGGGTACACTACCATAATTCCGAATCAGACAAGCCTCGATGACGTGGAAGCATGTAAGTTCACCAACACCGAAAAAATTTAAAGTTCAAGAGTCCGCAAAAAAGACAATGGCAACTGTGTTCTGGGATTTGCAAGGCATTTTGCTTATAGAGCTTTTACCACCGAAAACGACAATCAACATCGATACTTATTATTAAGCTCTCGAAAAAAAAACACCATGCCATTCGACAGAAACGAAGAGGAAGGTTGACAAAAGGAAAGAGGTTGTTGCATGACAACGCAATACCGCACACCTCAGCTCAAACGAAGACCTGGCTTCAAAAACACAATATTGTCCATCCGCGCTCATAGTTCAGACCTGGCTACTTCTGATTTTCATTTGGCTGGGCCGTTAAAAACTCGTTTGTCGGTAAAAGATTTGAAAACGACAACGAACTTCAATATGAAGTAAGGCAGTTTTTTTAGAAATGGATTGTACCTTTTACGAAGAGGGTATACAGAAGCTTGTGCCTCGCTACCATAAGTGCTTTAACATTGACGGTGATTACGTTGCAAAGTAGCCAAAAATTCTCACTTTTACTTATTGTATATTTGATTTATATAAATAAAGTAGTCTGTACCTTAGTAACCAGACATCCTCGTATGTATTTATAACACATACCTATACTTTGATTGCATTTACTCGCATTACTCCTTGTTATTTTCTTGGTAGTTTTTTTCCTTATTCGTTATAAACGAGCGAACTGCTCTAAAATTTATGTACTGTTTTTTTTAGTGTTAATATTATTTTGTCCTCTCCTAGATATCCACAACGCAGATATCCCGCAGGAACTCCTTCGCAACGTAACTGGTACTACCTAGTTAGTCATTAACATCATTCGGCTTGTGAAATTTCGAGTGTTAATTTTCTCTTGGATTAGAGTTGCTAACTGGATAGATTGATTTGGGTACATTTAACCAGGCTAATTATAAGAGCAGTCACCGGTGTTACACATGCTTTGGATAAGCTCCTTGCCTATAAACTCAAAATAACTGTTATGTAAGAGCTAGTTGTACTTGAACGAGTCTGTGAATTATCCCAATCAAATAAAGTACGAGGTAAGAGATTGAGGATATGACGTATTAGTTATTTTGCATTTCATCATTTTTATCAAAGCACCATGCATAAGACACTGAATTCGCTTAAATAACGCTTCAGTGGAGGGCCATTAATTTAGTGAAGCCCAACTAAGTTATGCTTAAGATAGGTTTTGTTGAATGCTACTTAGTGCACTTTGGTATAATGCTAGAAAATCTGTTCCTCTACTTTGAGTTTTATCCATTTTGTAGTTTACATTGTTACACGTCCAAACCGCACTAGGCGGGGCGTATGCTTACAGAAACAAGCGGATTGCCAAGCCAGCTACAGTGGAACTGGACGTGGTCGATATAAGGAGTAAAATGATTGAAAAATAGTTCAAACACCTTACACTTACCATTAATCTACAATTCACAAAGCTCAGTTCGGGAAAAGTTGTCTCTAGGCGCCACCACAATCTTAACAACTCAATAAAACACTTCACCATTCAATCCCACTTCAAAATAAAATGATACAAAAGCTTAAGAAAATTCTGAAATGCACGAGTTGTCGTAAACTTTTGAACAAACCCTGTACAACCGAAAATTCCCAAATCGTACGACGTTAATTTGAAGACTTTTTAAGTATCCCTCGTATACCTGTAAATTTATATTTCTTACTGTTATAAAACTTTGAATTAAATAAAAATATTCAATTTATCTCAACAAAAAATGTACGTTGATTGCTGAATAATTCAAACATAGAACAGTTAGTGCTTGTATCATCAATAATATCGTTATATATCATTAATACTTTATCTTTAAAATCGTATTTAGGTATTCATTAATACTTTAAAACTGTAATTTATGCTGAATAAGAAAAGAATAATAAGTGTTTTGTTAGTACTTTTCTGCATTAATATTTCAAAGCTAAAATGAAATTTTGTGATCGATCTGACTCATTATGCAATTTCCAATCTATCCTTCAATTCGAAAATATGCAGACCAGTTAGGCACACAACTGACACAGTAAATGACAAAATAAATTAAGCAGTGGATATATGCATATATATATATATATATATATATATATATATATATATATATATATATATATATATATATATATATATATATATATATATATATATATATATATATATATATATATATATATATATATATATATATATATAGGGTGACCCAAACTCGATGGCCAAAACGAAAACAGCTGATTCCTCTGGCCAAAAGGAACAAAAATTGTTAATACAGGGTGTGTCTATTGTTGATGATTTCCAAGATGTTAACTTTTTTAATTTTTCTATTTCGTGGACTTATTTTTAAATCACGCTGTATCTTCCAAACTAGAAGAGTTACAAGAAAACACATTAGGAGAAATTTGTAGAAGATGAAATTGTCCTAAAGAATATTGAATTCATTCGAGACAAACTCATCATTCAACATTTTAATGACATAATGAATTCAGAAATGATTTTTTCAAATCCCAAGACAAATTTCCAAGAGGAATATTTTTCCAATAGAGATGGATTTGATACATGGTCGATAAAGGAAAAACTTCCTTTTTCATAAGCTTCACAACGATATGAAAAAACTTATGGTTGACGTACTAATTACTGAATCGTTACAGGAATACACCTCACGAAAAACTTTTAGAGCACAAAATTACCTTCAAAAATATGGTAGAGTAGATGAGATTGACGATTTGTCCCTCACTTTTCAATCAATCTGTACATTTACGGCAAGAAATACGTCTTCTTTACTGATATCTTTTCATCACCGTCTTGACTTGACATTAGTAAGTTAGTTGTCAAAATTTGTTTGCTATTACAGTTTTGCAGATTTCAATACGAGTTCTTTCTGTTGTAGTGATATTGTAATTTAGTTTTGAGTCGTTCTTGTTCTTGTTATTATTATTGTTCTTGTTGGTGTTCGTGTTTTCCTTCCTGAGTCATGTTTTCAAATGAAGAATATGCCGATATTCATTATTATTATGGTGTTGCTCAAGGGAATGCGAGTGAGGCTGCTAGACTGTACGCAGCTGCTTTTCCAAGAAGAATTCATCCAGATAGAGGTGAGATCTGAAGATCTTGAAGGCCACGTACTACCACTTCCAATTCAACGTTGGGGATAATGTTCGTTTAGCCAATCTATCACACCTCTTCCGTAGTGGGCAGGACAATCATCAAGTTGAACCCACATATCTGCTCTTGTTGCCAATGAAACCTCCTCCATCAATTCAGGAGGTTTTCTTGAAGGCAATTCAAAAATTCACTAAATTAACTCTATCTGGCAGAATATATGGACCAATAAGTTGATTGTTGAGTAAACCAACCCAAACATTAACTTTGAATTGGTGTTGAAAGCTATTTGGTCTCATAGTATGTGGGTTCTCATGTGCCCAGACGTGCGTATTATGGATATTGAAGATGCCTGACCTTGTAAAGGTGGCCTCATCCGTCCACAAGATTGCTTTTTGGAAATCTCGATCAATCCTAACTGAATTGAGATACCATTGGCAAAACTCAATCCGCCGACCTAGATCTCCATCTAAAAGTTCTCGAACTCCCGTCACGTGATACGCACGTCTTCCGTCAGCCTTAAGAGTTCTCCGTATTGTTTGTCGTGGCATCTGCAATACATTGGATGACCGCCGCAAGCTAGTCTCAGGATTTGCTTCGAAATGCTGGACTACGTCGTCAATCCTCTCAACATTATGAAATTCCTCTTGATCTTTTAGGATCCGAAAAGATCCTCTCTCTCTTAGAACAGTGTGTACTCTAGAGAAAACTCTCCTTTCTGGATTAATTCTTCTTGGGAAAGCAGCTGCGTACAGTCTAACAGCCTCACTCGCATTCCCTTGAGCAACACCATAATAATAATGAATATCGGCATATTCTTCATTTGAAAACATGACTCAGGAAGGAAAACACGAATACGAACAAGAACAATAATAATAACAAGAACAAGAACGACTCAAAAACTAAATTACAATATAACTACAACAGAAAGAACTCGTATTTAAATCTGCAAAACGGTAATAGCAAACAAATTTTGACAACTAACTTACTAATGTCAAGTCGTTGCTACGGTGATGAAAAGATATCAGTAAAGGAGACGTATTTCTTGCCGTAAATGTACAGATTGATTGAAAAGTGAGGGACAAATCGTCAATCCTCATCTACTCTACCATATTTTTGAAGGTAATTTTATGCTCTAAAAGTTTTCCTGAGGTGTATTCCTGTAACAATTCAGTAATTAGTACGTCAACCATAAGTTTTTTCATATCGTTGTGAAGCTTATGAAAAAGGAAGTTTTCCTTTATCGGCCATGTATCAAATCCATCTCTATTGGAAAAATGTTCCTCTTGGAAATTTGTCGTGAGATTTGAAAAAAAATCATTTCTGAATTCATTATGTCACTAAAAATGTTGAATGATGAGTTTGTCTCGAATGAATTCAATATTCTTTAAGGCAATTTCACCCTGTATTAACAATTTTTTGTTCCTTTTGGCCAGAGGAATCAGCTGTTTTCGTTTTGGCCATCGAGTTTGGGTCACCCTGTATATATATATATATATATATATATATATATATATATATATATATATATATATATATATATATATATATATATATATACATTTCTGAATGAATTGTTTAGTTAATTAAATACGAAGTCTTTGTTTTAGGTTTCGCTGTTTGGATTTACAGCATTATCAAAAATTTATTGTGAACTACAATAATAAGATTAAATACTAATTGATAGTGTACGTACCTGAATTGTGTGACATATAAAATATGACGGCTACAGATTTAAAATATTTTGTTTGTTAAAAATATTATGAAAACGGTATATCTAAACAGCAACAAATTAACGGCATATTAAAAATTATTGTATTAACTCTAATTATGACTTATTTGATCAATAATTAATGTAAAGTAAACACGAAGATAAAAATTATTTATACATTTAACGGCATATTTAGAGTTCTACATCTTGAAAGGAAAATTCATCTATCTTTTTGTTTAGCTAATGATGTTTGGATGTTGGCAATTTTCTTCAATATTGGTGTCATATATAAAACATCTTTCAGAAAAGCAACTCTATTTTAAATAAACATAACATCAAGGTTAGCCATAAAAACCACAACCCTATACAAATTCATTTTTATACAAAACTAAAAAGCAAAACACCTTTAACAAAGAAAGCTAGTATTGTTTATCAAATTCCATGTAGTAATTGCAACAAATCATATATTGGAAACACTTCACAACTAGTATGCAATAGATGAAATGGTCATAAATACACAAAAAACTGTACAACAGCTCTCAGAAAACATGAAAAAACTGCAACCATCTTTTTGATTACAATAAAACAAAAATTTTAGAACAAGAAATACATTATCAAAAACGCTTTATTAAAGAATCTTTTTACTAAAGTATTAACAAAAAATATACAGTGAATGAATTATAACTGATCACAAGCATTTCCAATATAACTTTAAATATGTCGTTAAATGTATAAATAATTTTTATCTTTGTGTTTACTTTACATTAATTATTGATCAAATAAGTCATAATTAGAGGTAATTCAATAATTCTTAATATGCCGTTAATTTGTTGCTTTTTAGATATACCGTTTTCATAATATTTTTAACAAACAAAATATTTTAAATCTGTAGTTGTCATATTTTGTATGTCACACAATTCAGGTACGTACACTATCAATTAGTATTTAATCTTATTATTGTAGTTCACAATAAATTTTTGATAATGCTGTAAATCCAAACAGCGAAACGTAAAACAAAGATTTTGCATTTAATTAACTGAACAATGCATTAGCAATAATTTTACATACTGTTATATATATATATATATATATATATATATATATATATATATATATATATTGACAAATTCGCATGTAAATTATATACAACGCCGAGGCTTAAATAAACACCACACTTCCTAAAACTGAAAACAACAAAATAATTAAAGTTCGATTACCTTTTTTTCTTTGAATAATGAATCGTAATTAATGCAACAATAACAAAAAAATAAACAAATTTACTTAAAAGATAATCGTACTTGTTTTGGTTCAATAAAATTTAAATCTGATTCTTACGTATTACATTAATTAATCCTTTTTCGGTGCGGTAGTTGTAGTTCATGTGATGCTTTCTGTAATCATTTTTAAATTGTTAGATGCACTATGCACAAAACTCAAGAAGTCATCAATAATCTGATTTTTAGTGGTAAAGATATATCATGGCTTCTAAATATTTTGGACATTTTCAGGAATGCGGCTCTAGCTTGCTTTATTCGACATCTAATCTCCAGTGAGAGAGCCCAAGCTTCATTAATTATTTTTCCCAGGTCTGCACTTTTTCTATGTTTTGGTTGTTTATAAAGAGTTATTTTTTGACACTATCATATATTTTGTTTTCGCGAAATTCATTGCAAGCCCATATTGTTGGCTTACCTCCACTACTCTTATCATTATTTCTTGCAGACTTGTGTATCTTAAATTATTAATGTATTCCCCGTTAACTTTGATACCGCCATTAATCTCTTCCAGGGCTTCTTTGAAAAATCTCTCCAAATCTACATTGAACAACAAGGGTGGCAATACCCTGCCGAACCTCTTTTTTAATGCGAATATCCTCTGCCTGAATACGTATGGTTGATGTTTGGTTCCAATATAGATTACTGATTATTTTAATATCCAGTCTCCTTTAATGCAATAAGTTTATTATGCTGTACATTATCGAACGCCTTTTGATAATCTATAGAACACACCAACACATCGCAATTAACATTTCTGTAGCGTGGAAAGAGTAGTCATGATTTCCACAAGTACAAATGAATAAAAGGAACATCCTTATTTTCACCTACTGTTCCTTAGTACAATAGGTAATCATTTACCAGTCATGTTTGCTTTAAACAGCCATAGCAACCAAAAAACTATTTACGTCATTTCTGAAATAACTTATCATATCGTTAACAATACAAACTGGGCTACTTTATGAAATTATTTTAAAATATACAGGGTGGTCTCAAAATCGTGACAACAAATTGTAAGATTTGTTAAATGCACACCCCGTATACTATTACATTTTTGGGTCCCTCTGTAATATATCTTACATAGATATTAGATTTATTGACTTATTGATGAGGGCTTTGAGCCCAAAAATAGTACTTTGAAAAAAAAACACTCACATAAATAGTGAGGTTTTTACACAATGACAAATTTTTAGAATATGCGTTTTGAGTGCAGGCTTTAGTAAGGAATAAGGTATTTAAATTTTAGCTTGAAAAACCTCAGTATCCTATAGAGTGTTCCATAACTTAAGCTAATTTATCATACTTTCAAACAAGCATAACTGTTGTTGCAAGTTAAGTTGCCTGCATTTAGGATTTAAATTTGTTTAAATTATTTACAATTACAAATGATAAAATACACGTTGTTTGGATGAGATAGCTCAAGCAGCGTGATAAGAACATTCTTCGTTTCGCATTTAACAAGAAAAGTGCAATTTTCGGTTTTACCAAGCCGCGTGTGTTTTTTGTATTACTACCACCATTATCAGCGCAAGACGGAGCCCTAAGAGGACCACTGGCCGGTAAAGCTACTACTGCAACATATGGGGGTGAGTCTTCAAATCCTTATAACGTGAATACAGTTTCGGAAATATCTAAGCATTTTCAAAAGAGTGTTGTTTGCAAAATAAATAGATAAATACAGTCCACTTCAATTTCCTTCTTTGCAATAACATTGCTGGTCCTTCGAGCCGGATTAAAGCTTTCGATAATTATTTAATTACAAATCAATATAGTTTAAGCCTTTGCAAGTGGGTGTCTTGTGAAAAGATAAGAACCGATATCAATTATTACATTACAATTATTCTACTAACGGGTTGGTTTTTGGTTTATGTTACAATCAAGTCAATTGTGGCAAAGCCAAACCAACATAATTATCGTTATCTGCAGTGGCACATCACCTTTATTTATTACGAACAATCGCATGTGCCCTTAATTGTGTTCAATTTAAGCTACCATATTTTATTTTCTGTTTTAATTGAACACAGCTAAAATTTATTTCCATTATAATCCGTTTATGGATCAATCTCAATTTAGTAGCTCTTGAAGCAAGCAAAAATTAGAAAAACAAGAGCAGCTTACGCTTCGAGTATTACAGAGATATATTTTGAGTGTTAAAGCTCAAGGCGAACTTAAATTCCGTGAAAAATTTCGAGTTGTTTACTAAAATTTACAGCCGAACCATGACAAATTCGATGAAGTCCATAACGAAATTATTATGTTAGTGGACGACGCCGAATTTTATTACAAGATGCTGTTCGTAAAGAAACTGATAATTTTACAATGAGTGTAAGCTCATTTACAGCAAGATTGCTAAAGCAGACGTGGCAGCTACGGTACTGCCCACGCCTACTAAACAAAAGATCTCCGGTGACGCCGAAGCCGGGTTAAAATTTCAAAATAACACTTTGCACTTTCAAAGGCCATCAGACTCTTTGACCTACGTTTTTCGACTTGTATAAAATCTGATACATCAAAACACTAAGCTATATAACGTAGAAAAATTACAATATTTATTTTCTTACTTGGAAGGCGAGCCTTTGAAATTACCAAGTGGTATTTCAATTTCGAGCCTACAACAAATTAATTGCTCGCTACGAGAATAAGCAGCTTTTAGCATCCAATGCCTTAAATGCAATCTTATCGGCTACCTTAAGAACGGAATCTGCAAAGGATTTGCGAAATCTACTAAATACATTTTCTCAGTATTTGGCAATTTTAAAGGCCCTCGAGTTTAATACAGAATCTTGGGATTTCATACTTTTCCACATACTCTTGGAAAAATTAGATATTAACAGTCGAACCAAGTTCGAAATTCAATATAGTAAAGTAGATATCCCGACGTACGATAAGCTGTATCAATTTTAGAAAGCAACTGCAAAGCACTTGAGTCAGTTCAACATTTAACTAGTTCCAAGCCGATGAAATCCATATCCACAATCACCAATTCCAATACAAGATTTCCCAAAGAACGTACAATAAGCCTACATTTTCACATTGTAATAGCGCGTCTGTTGGTACTCTGATTCTGGCCTAACTTGCTGCCTGTGTAACGAAGCACGTCCTTTCCAAATGTCCAAAATTAATACAAAAACTCCTAATGAGAGAAACACATATGTGAGCCAGAACAAATTGTGTAGCAATTGATTACACCATTCTCATACCGTACGCCGTTGTAATTCTTCATTTCGTTGCCGTACATGTCATTATAGACACCATTCGACCCTGCATATTTCTAAACATGTTCCCAATTCTATTCCTGCCCACGTTCCTGCTGCAAGCGTTGTGACCGCCAACTCCTCCGCACCATCTACTTCTTCCAGTAACCAGTCTACGACCGTTGCTAACACTTTCAATGCTCTAACTACAGTCCTTTTGGCAACGTCAGTCGTAGATATCCACGACAGTAGAGGAATTTTCAAAGGTGCGTATTTGGATTGATTCCGGAAGCCAATCAAATTTCATAAGTGAACGCTGTTTCCGCCGTCTAAATTTACAAAGACGCCAGTTTTCAACTAATATTTTTGGTCTAAACCAAATGTCTTCGTTTTCTCAAGGGATTACCAATTGTACCATAAAACCTCAAAATATTTCTGGACCGAAATTTAATTTCGATGTAGTTGTAGTTCAAAGTGTTTGTTCTGACATACCTTCCTTTAACTTACAAATTAAAGAATGGGATCATATAAAGGCTTGCAGCTAGCCGACGATAAATTCTTCCTCTCAAGCACGGTGGATTTGCTGGTAGAGCTGACGTGTTCAGTCAAATTTTATTAAATGGTCGCATTTTGGAGATGTCGGCCAGCCTACAGCTTTAGAAACCGCTTTTGGATGGGTTCTTGTTGGTAAAATTAACAAGCCAACCTCTGACGCCACGAACACCTTTTCACCCATTCCAAACTCCACCTAGATTCTAAATTCTAGGAAGTAGAGCAATTACCCTCAAAAACATTCCTTTCCCCAGATGAAATAAAATGTGAACGCACATTTAAAGAAACGGTTACCAGAGATTCATCTGGGAGATTTACGGTATCTTTACCTTTCAAAAATTCTGAACCTGACTTAGGGGACACCTACACCCAAGCTGTACGAAGATTCCCAATGTTAGAGGCTAGATTACTAAAAAATCCCGAATTATACCTAGCCTATTCCAATTTTATGAGGGATTATTTAGAGAATGGCCATATGACGCTTATTCCGCCAAATACGAATTCTTCTCCTTCCTTTTATTTACCCCACCACTGCGTACAAAGAAAAGAAAGTACCACTACAAAGCTTCGCGTAGTATGGGACGCGTTTGACACAGGACCTATGGGTTTAAGTTTAAATGACACTTTACTTCCAGGGCCAAAACTACAAAGGGACATATTTTCACTTTTACTTATTTTTCGAATACATCCTATCGTATTTATCGCCGATATCAAACAAATGTTACGTCAGGTTTTGATTATACCTTCGCACAGAAATTACCAAAAAATTCTTCGGCGATTTTCACCTGACGATGCTCTGTCCGAATGGGTTTTAAATACAGTCACTTTCGGGTTTGAATTGCAGCCCGTATTTAGCCGTGCGCACTCTGAACAAACTTGCCGATCTAGAGGTAGATCGTTTTCCACAAACTAGTAAGCTTATAAAAAATCAAATTTATGTCGATGATATCATAGGAACTTCCTGTTCCGTTTCAGAAGCCCTTTCCCTACAAGATGAGTTAATTAAGCTACTAAAATTAGGGTGTTTTGAACTCCGTAAGTGGGCTAGTAACTTACTTGACTTGTTAGCAGCTGTCCCAAATTCTGATCGCCAAATGACACTGTCATTTGACAAAGAGGAACCGCATTACTTAAAAGTTTTAGGTCTTCAATGGCAACCACATTCAGATTCATTTTCTTATAAGTGCTAAAGCGGTGATAGGCCCTAACAAAGCGCACCATTCTTTCAGAAATAGGGAGAACTTTTGATCCATTGGGCTTTTATGTCCTATTCTTCTTGCTTCCAAATGTATTATACAACGTTTGTGGGCTTCCAAGATAGACTGGGGCGATAAACCCGATCAAAATATTACTGACTCATAGAGTCAATTTAAAATGAACGTTCAGAGCTTTCCGGCCTCAAACTTCCGCGTCGCGTATTATTAGATAATTTTCAAAGATGCGAACTTCACGGTTTTGCGACGAATCAATGATTGGCTATGGCGCAGTAGTTTATTTTCGAGTTCAAACTAACGACCAGATTTCTGTTTTCCTGGTTGCATCTTTAAAATCCCTAACCATTCCTAAACTCGAGCTCATTTCCGCTAAACTTTTAGGGACCTTATTTCTTTATAAAAAACGTTTATGCAGAACAAATTATTTTTGACGAAATTACTGCATGGTCTGACTCACAGGTTGTACTTTCGTGGCTGAAATCGTCTCCGAGTCGCTGGAAAACTTTTGTGGCGAACAGGGTAAATCATATTCAAGAAACTGTTCCTTACGCCACATGGAGATATATCCCATCAGCTTTGAACCCCGCAGACTGCGCTTATAGAGGCATGGTCCCTTCAGAACTACTAAAAAATGAATTGTGGTGGAATGGGCCATCTTTTCTTTCGATGACTAGTACCGAATGGAGACTTGCGGATACATTTCATATTCCTCCCTTAAATAAGGATGAAACTCTAAAGAAGAAAAACAGTCTGCTTTTAATTTACGTATAGAAGACAATGTTCTTAATCTACTTTTGAGAAATTTTCGTCACTTTCAAAATTCAAGAATTTTATCTTACTGTTTTCGCGTTTCCAGCAACTTCAGGCGAGATGCTGATGAACGATTGCTGCCTAAACCGTTCCGGAAGCTCGCACCTTTCCTGGATCCAGATGGGTTCCTCAGGGTGGGCGGCCGCCTTAGAAATTCCGATTTATTCTATTCGGCCAAGCATCCTTTGCTTTTACCCAGTTCGACTCACCGAGCTCCTTATTGAGCATACCCACAAGTAATATTTACATCCGGGGATGAAAACCCTACATAACAATTTTGCAACAGTTCTGGATTCTGTCAGAACGTAAGGCCACTCACAAGGTTGTTTCACGCTGTTTGCGTTGCTTCAAAGCACGCCCCAAATTTTATACCTCCCCAATTATGGGAGACCTGCCTACGCCTAGAATTTCTCATTTAAAACCTTTTTTCATGTGGCCATTGGCTTTTGTGGACCATTTTTATAACTATTTAGAGATTCCGAGGCGCAAAGGTTTTCAAAGCTTATGTTTGCATTTTGTTTGCATGGCCACAAAGTTTTATTGCCGCTTTTCGCCATTTTCTGGCTAGAAGAGGTACCGTTTCTGCTTATTACAGCGACAACGGCACCAACTTTGTTGGTGCCACCAACCAATTTCTTACATTAGCCAAACAAGCCGCCGAGACTTTATCTTTTCATTGGCATTTTATCCCCTTCGGGCCCTCATTTCAACGGCTTTGCTGCAGCGGGTGTTAAAATGGTTAAGTCACATCTGCTAACTGTAGTGGGTGTACGACGCTTAACCTACTCTGCTTTGCCAGATAGAATCTGTTCTAAATTCGCGCCCTTGTGTGCCCAGAGTTCGGATCCTAATGACTTGGAGCCGCTCACTCCGGGGCATTTCTTAACCTTATCGCCTCTAAATTCCATAATTCCCGATCCAGACTTATCAAACATTAACGTGAAGCGCCTCTACCGCTGGCAGCTTATGCAGAAACTTCACGATGATTTTTGGAAAAGGTACTCAGAGAACACTTGCATACTTTGCAACAACGTGCAAAATGGAACAATTCGGTTAACGAAGCAAGCCTAAATGACCTGGTACTTATTAAATCCGACATAAAACCTCCTTTACATTGGCCACTTGGGCGAATTGTTGAGTTACATAAAGGTGATGACGGACATACGCAGTGGTAACTGTCCATACTGCTAGTGGGCGTTTCAGAAGACCAGTATTAAAACTGTCCCCTCTGCTAATGCCTAATAGTAATTTTTTAACAATTCTCTTTCCATTACCTATTTTTCATTTTTTAGAAACTACTTGATTATGTTTAATTAAATTGAATATAAGATGTTCTTCTTTTATGCTTATTATATAACTATTTTATTCCTTTTTTACTTAAAACACAAGGTGTTTTGTGGGCGGCTTATGTTGTTGCAAGTTAAGTTGCCTGCATTTAGGATTTAAATTTGTTTAAATTATTTACAATTACAAATGATAAAATACACGTTGTTTGGATGAGATAGCTCAAGCAGCGTGATAAGAACATTCTTCGGTTCGCATTTAACAAGAAAAGTGCAATTTTAGGTTTTACCAAGCCGCGTGTATTTTTTTCTATCATTACCACCATTATTAGCGCAAAACGGAAGCCCTAAGAGGACCACTGGCCGGTGAAGCTACTATTGCAAGATATGGGGGTGAGTCTTCAAATCCTTATAACGTGTATACAGTTTCGCAAATATCTAAGCATTTTCAAAAGAGTCTTGTTTGCAAAATAAATAGATAAATACAGTCCACTTCAATTTCCTTCTATGCAATAACAATAACTAAATTTATATAGATGGAGTGACTCAATTTTTTTGTTGAAACTCGACTCGGATTATCTTTCAAAATGATATAAAGTTTCTGTATCATAAAATTGACTGCAAGTGACATATTTTGAAAATTATCAAAAAATTGTAGGAACTCGTGTTAAAACAATGCAAATTTTATTTAGTACACCATTTGGAGTATGCTGTAATATGAAAATTTAAAAAACATTATTATGAATTTCAGTCAATCGTCCATACTGTCCTGCTGCAATTTTAACATACATTCCATTTATTATACTATAAAATATATCAAAATTTGTATAATGGCTTTAATCAAGGTAGGTGGCTGTGAACTTTGCCGGCCTTTGTTGGATTTGTTATACCACATTTGTAAAACAGTCTTATACTTATTTAAAAAAAAAGTTATTTATCATCGTAGTTTAATTTTATTCAATCATGAGTTATTACTTACAAGAATTATCCTTTGTGATATATTATGATATACTGATATATTGAAAGTGATGGAAATTGATTATGGCAACCCGATAAAGGTTCCTTGATAATCAGAAATAAAGGTTTGAACGAAGGCACTGTACTGTACGGAAAAAAGACGAAAAACGAAGAAAATCAGCTTGCGGTTACCTTATCGGTAGTAGGAAATCCAAACGTTAAGTGTCAAAAAATCTTCTGTTAATAAGTGTTTAAATACTAATAAGTTCCGCCCGTACCACGCAACTGCATCGAGAATTGGTTGAATATGATCATCTATGGAGAGTGATTTTCTACGGATGGGCTGAAAATTAAGTTACAAAAAAGGGTGATTTTACAAATACTTATTATTTACTAACGTGATTGTTACACCCAAGACCCAATTGTTTATGTTGCTAACTATGTTATGCATCCATGATTTTATCAAGATTTGCCGATAGATTTCGAATTCGGGAATTATTTGTTAGTACCGAACATCTTGAGTGTAGTGTAGATTGTGGTAGTTGGAAGTAATAAGGCCTTAATGATTGGAGAAGCTTTTCTATTGTAACATTTACTTCTGTCGTTTACGTGTTTAAAAGGTTTATTTTTTTGTAAAACGAAAATAAAGTTTTTGTTGTTAATCGTGGTAAGATGAAAGTTTAAAGAGGAAAGTGTGATTTACATTTTGTTATTGATATAAGGGAAACCCTCTTACTAGAGTTTGAAAGGAAGCATTCGTTAGTGTCTTTGTAAATAGGGATAGTTTTGTATAAGTAAATGCTTTCGTATTTTAGAATTACAGATATTTAATTTAAATCATGTTGGGATTGCGTCATATAAAAATTTAACTAAGAACGTATTCAAATATTACATTGTAAGGTACATCAGTTTCAAAGTATTAGTTAGCCGTCAGATAAGCACCATATATCAAATTTCTTAGATAAGGTTTCGAGGTAGAAGTGGGCTGCTGACAAGACAATCTCTCCCGATGATTTTCGAGTTAGGTTCGTGAATGCGCGTAGGTAGAAAATTTTAGTTTTTTGGCAAATTAGATTGGAACGGGTTTAAAAAACCAATATGGCCGCAAGTGAAATTATTCATGGTAGCATTGGTTGTATAGGTTCAGAGGCGTACAGTTACCGTGAAGGTGGCGAAGATTACCGCGAAACGACGTTGACTCAGGCCCGTGTGTAAGGAACTTTCGTTATAAGGTATTCATCCCCTCGCAATCCAAAAAGGGATCATATAATTGTTCAACTCTCACGAGACCAATTTGTCGTTATGTGCAGTTAGTCCTTAGAGGCATATCAACTGCCTTGAGTGTTTAAGTACCAAGTGTTCCCGTTATCCTCTGGAGAAGGTTTAGCTTTGCTTTTGCGGAAAAATAAAACGTTCCTTTCAAGGTCACAGTGCGCTATTAAACAAATAACCAGCTGTAATTAAATAAAGCGTTTTTCGTTGAAAAATCTGGAACACTGGAACTGTGGCAGGATCTGTAACAAACAAAATACACCCACGTACAACACAAAATTAAAAAACACCGAACGCATTTCTATAGCTACGCTATCATCATCAGCGGTCGACTAGGGAGAAGTAAAGAAAATTTCTAAGATATGTACCATCAGCGATTAATGCCCTGTTGCTTATCTGGTAAAAGTGAAAGTGAAAGTTATGAAAGTTTAATGAGATCTGAGTAGCCTAAATGTCCTTGATCATCATTATTCACTAGAATTTGTTTATTTTTGAAGATTTCTAAACTTTCATAACAATCAAATTCGTGCTTATTACTAACATGTTTGATTAATGACACTTTATCTACTACATGATTTTTATCGAACATATGTAGGGCTACGGCAGACTTGTCCCGATGTTTGTATTTTATATGAGGTAAATGTTCTTTAAATCGAATTTTGATAGGTCGTTTAGTTTGCCCCACACATATTTGTTCACAATTTTTACAACTAATTTTATAAATTCCCGACTTATCCTGCCTATCCACTTTATCTTTTGGATTGCCTAAAAGAGTTTGCAAACTACTATCTGAAGTAGTGACTGTTTTCAAATTAATTTTGGAAAATATTTTAGATAGACCTTTTTTGTAAGCAGGATAGTTTGGTAACTTTACATGCTTTGTATCTATTTGTTTTCTAGCGTTACATTACGTTCTTAACCCTCATACTATGTGTTTGTTTCCTAACTATATTCATAACCACTTTATCTGAAAACCCATTGTATGCAGCAGTGTCTACAAAGTTCTCAACACTACAAATTTTAGTATTAAGGATGACAAACACATCATCCACGTATCTACTCCAAACTCTAGGAAAATAAGGCAAATCGCGTTTTAAGTCTGTCTCAAATTTACCCATAAATAAATTGGCTATAAACGGAGATAATCTATTGCCCATTGTCGTACCACGTTCTTGATGGAAAAATTGATTTTGAAAAAGGTTTGTTTCATACACAAATCCCTTAATTTAAGAAAATCTTCTACGTCTCTATCGTCTAAACGGTTTTGTTTTAAAACATCTTCTAAATAAACTAAGGTTTGATCTATTGGAACGCTCGGAAACAGTGAACAAATATCGAATGTGACTAAAATATCATTTTCTGTTCAATGTTTTTAATTAATTAAAAACATTGAACTTACAGAAAATGAAATTCTAATTAATTAAAAACATTGAACTTTCAGAAAACGCTGTGGTATATATGTTAGAAATTTTCTTCACTTCGCCCTGGTCGAACGCTGATGATGATAGGGTATCTATCGAAACGCGTTCTGTGTTTTTTAATTTTGTGTGGTACGTGAGTGCATTTTGTGTGTTAAAGCTTTTTTCGTAATTTAAAGTATTAAGAATTATTCAGAACTTGTGCACTATTAGTGTAAAGATAATAAGTAACGTGCTGTAAATAATACCGCTTGTTGTGTATGGTTAACGAGAATAAAGGTTAAGTGAACGAAATTCACGTGAATATAAGTATTAGCGGGTACAAGATCAATTGAGATCCGATCCCCAACGCAAGTTGTAAGGGAAAGCCGTCCCCAGCTGAATGGTACGGGGAATTGCAAGCATTGCTCCGGTATCAACGGTGTCATCGAGTTTACCCTCTGCGTTAATTCCAGATTCTGTGTAACAAAAGGGCCTCTCCGATTAAGGTCACATTTTTGTGTTTTTATTGTTGTGATTGGCAAAATTTAAATAAATTCTTGGAGGTTTCATTATTATGTTATTTAGGTGTAAAGCGAATATGTGAACGCATGTTTTTTTTTCTTTTATAGATTCATTTTGATTACTTTATCGGTTTAAATTTTAAGACTAGTGCATTCATTCAGAGAATTATCTAAAAGTTATTGGAGTGTTCCATATTTTTTATATTGGTATATCGTACTTACAATAAGTTTAAGAAAATGCCGTTATTGAAACCCTGGCTAGGGGTTACAGCCAATTTAGAGTTGTGAACTATCGTTCAATTAGGGAGTTCATCCCCTATTGTGACATTTCAAATACTCTGGCGCCCGTTCCGGTTTTATGACGATTTCAACCCCTATTTCGACTTATGTATGGTATGCTATCCTATTTTGTGCAAAATTAATTAACATCTTACTCAACCCCGACTGCTGGCTAGTCGTGTTATTTCGTTTTACTTCCAGTTTATACCGTAACAACTATCAACATAAATGGAACTAAAATGGATGGGGTGGAATAATAGATGATTACGTTATTGGCCTATATTTTTTTTAATGCAGTTTACTAGGGTCTATAGTTTTGTAATTTTTCAGCAAGTTGTTGCGGTGCAGCAACTAGTTGATCAGCAAAATCCCCTGACGACCTCTATGGATTTTTTTTTGTGTAGAAGTGTTAAATCTTGAATGTACCGAGAGGTTGTATAATCGACACAAGTCATGATGGAAAGAATAGGTCTATCTTTTCGCAATATTAACCCAGAAATGCTACCAGGTGTTATAAGGCCGTTCCGTGATCACATAAGAAAGTGTTTATTACGAAATGGGAAACATTTTGAGCATTTAATTTAATAAGTTTTTCTCTTCACATATTAATTGTTCACAGCCTACTTCATCAATAAAAGTTTTCATTGTTTTAACATAAGTTTCTAGAAATTTTTCGACAATCTTTAAAGTAACTCACAGTTTTTTTATGGTACACAAAATTTAGGTATATATTTTTGATACAAAACTCGAGTTGCGACAAAAAATTAGATCATTCCATATAAAAAAAATTGTGATATGTTTGTTTAAAAATATGATAATTCGGCTTAAATTATGGAACACCTTGTATGGTATTGAGCTTTTTTTAAGTTAAAATTTAAATTCTTTACTAAATGTAGTACTAAAACCGCATATCCCAGAAATTTGTAATTTTTGTAAAAATCCCACTTATGAGGTGAGCCATATTTTTTTGAAAATACCGTTTTTTTTTAGTCTCTAACCTCAAAACCGTTATTAATAAGTCCTTTTTGTGACAGATAGTAGTAGTGTACTACAGAAGAACCGTGTAATTGACACCTTGTATATGCACTGTGACTCTAAAATTGGTATCGTGCTTAAGAAATCTGTAACAGCACACTCGTCATTTAGAAAAGTGAACCTGGTATAGCATACGTAATATGTTTACAAAATGCGTATTTCTAATTTATTGTCTGTATATAAATATATGTCCGCATTTAATATTATATAGTCTCTTAAGTAGATTGGTCTTTTACACGCGTTCGTAATCCCATTTTGCAGACCAACAGTTGAAACCGAATATAAACTTTGACAAGCTCGTACAATTTTTATTTAATTTAATCTATAATAATGGAAAACAACATAAAATAATAGATAATTTCTTTTTATTGTGGTTAGTTCTTTCTGTATTAAATTAGTATGAAACGACTAATTTTGTACAAAAAGTGTACTTTCGTGTGAGATGAAAAAAACGTATACCGCTTGTCAACTAAGTTGGAAAACTGCAAATCGTACGAGTGAACTTTTTACAAAGAGTTTCGTGTTACATGTGTTAAAGTTAAAAAGGTTCTGACAATTTATTTACTATTTCAAGATTACATTTCTGCAATAAACTTAAAAAGACGCTTTTATTCAAAACGTGGTGCATTGGACTAATTTTGATAGAATTTCTTTGAATGGATTCTTTCTTTTGGAAATAACTCTAATTTTTTTGTTTAGTATGGACACCTTTTAGTGAATACTTGGTACTTATTCAGCTTGAGAAAATTTTATAGGAACTTTGTAGTTAAAGAAGTTAAAGTTGACAAGTTTACTTATGCAAAATTGGCGTCTGATATCGTTTTTTCTTGACTAGACGAAAGGATGATGTGCGTTATTACCTTCGCCCAAGCATTACTTCTCAGTAGTTAGAATGTTTTTGACACTTTTACTTTTATTTTGCTACATCGTCTGTGCTGTTGACTTTACTGGAGCTTTGTATAATACGTGTAATTGGTTGCGTGTATTATAGTTCGCAAATAAAAGCTTTTGTTTCTTTCGTCAGGTAATTTATTGTGTTTCTTCGTAAACTTTGAAACGTACTTTGATCAGGTTTTCTTTTCTCTTGTTTAAGTAAATAGTTTTATAAGATTATGTAAACATGATTCATTTAAGGACAAAAAAAATGCCTAAAGCTGTATATTGGATAGCTATTTTCCGCTATAAATAAGACAAATCTAACGAGTATATGAATATTACCCATTTGAACTTTATCTGTGGCTTTTAAAGCTAATATTTCAAAAATACCGTAACATTAATTGTTTCATTAACTGTAAATGATGTCCCTACTGGACTTTACACCATAATACTTCATTATCTAAAGTATGGTCAAATTTAAAACCCGAAGTAAATGCTTTAGCAATTAATTATGTTAAGTTATCTCAGAAATGCAATGATTTATATATTTATAATTCATTTAACAACGTAAGGTATATTTCGCACCATGTTAAAAGGTTTTGTTAACAGTCCTTTATGACTTAACGGATTTCATTTATTTTTGTAGTGTACATAAAAATCAAGTACCGGAAGGTATTCATGGTATTATTTTTACCTATAATGGTTTAAATAAATAGTTAAAAATTTTTTTGTAAAAAAAAATTTTCCCAGCCATCAGTCCAGTAAATGATTTTTTGTTGTAATTTTTTCTAAATAACTAATTTATGTATTGTTAATAATAACCTAGAAAGATTAACAAAACGATGTAAAATTCAAACCCTCCACGGAAAGTATACCGTGAGACGTGTTACGAATAGAATCCGGTTGGAGCTTATGACTCCACCCTCGACCTCTCGGAACATGTACACTTTTAGAAACTACCGGAAGTGGCGAATGTTTACATATACCATGTCGACATTTATGAGATATTCGATTTTACAAAAGTCTGTTTCTACCAAAAGTAGTTTTTAATATATTTACATGATAAACTAAAACAGAATTGCAAGTAATTTAAAAGGATGGTGGTTAGAACACACTTCCATAGTTGATTAAAAACTGTTTAATAATTATTAAACAGTACTATGACTCATCATAATTAATTAATATATAAAAAATAATTTTTACCTTAATAATAAATTGAATTACTTTATTGTGAAACTAGATGTGTGTAAATTTATGTTTTTCTTAACATTATCTGTTGTAACAATTAAGCTTTTCATCTAAAATTCTGATTTTTTGCACACATATATCTGAAATATGAGCGGTTCTAATACCAATTCTGGAATTTTGAAAACGTTTACATTTTTTTAAGTAAAGTTGAAAAAATAAAATTATCGAAATCGTGCATCCAAAACTTCACCCTGTGGCGAGCTATGTGAAGTATTGAAAACTTCTATACGCATATATCAAGTAAAATGTAGCCAGAAAACGTAGAAAGTTAAAAAAAATTAAGTCGCTAGCTTCAGTAGTTACAGAAATATGAGTTTTTATTCACTAGCCTTAAAATGCGTGCTGTTACCAAGAACACCACTAGCTGCTCTCGACACCATACCGTTCTACAACTTATATGGGTTAGCCTTATATCTAGAAATAAAATGAGAATACATATAAATGTAGAGTAGCGGTGCTTTTCCTAAAGGATTCCAACCCTAATTTTTTGTAATTTTTGAAATCGAAAACATTTAATTTAGTAAATATGGTAATTAATTAAAATAAACTTGCCGAAAACAGCATCGAGGTTATTATTTTTCAATAATTCACAGTTTTGGATGCACGATTTTGATAATTTTATCTTATCAACTTTATTTTAAAAAAACTGTACACATTTTCAAAATTCCTGAATTGCTATTGGAAGAGCTCATATCTCTTGTATATGTATGCAAAAAATCAGAATATTAGATTAAAAGCTTAAAATTGTTGTTACAACGGTCAATGTAAAAAAAACGTAGTTTTTCGAACTCGATCTCATTTGCAAAGTTCGGTCGTACGGTTTCGATAATTTTATTACTTCAACTTTATTTTAAAAAAAAACTGAAACATTTTCAAAATTCCTGAATTGCTATTAGAAGCGCTCATATTTAAGGTATATGTGTGCAAAAAATCAGAATTTTAGGTGAAAAGCTTAAATTGTTACAACGGTTAATGTTAAGAAAAACGTAGTTTTTCTAACTCGACCTCGTTTGAAAAGTTCGGTTCTACGATTTTGATAATATTATTATTGTAACTTTATTTTAAAAAACTATAAAAGTTAGAAGCGCTCATATTTCAGGTATCGGTATGCAAAAATCAGAATTTTAGAACAAACCCTTAAAGTTGTTACAACGGTTAATAACGTAGTTTTTCTAACTCGACCTCATTTGCAAAGTTCGGTCGTACGATTTTGGTAATTTTACTATTTCAACTTTATTTAAAAAAAACTGAAACGTTTTCAAAATCCCTGAACCCCTATTAGAAGCACTCATATTTCAGGTATATGTGTGCAAAAAATCAGAATTTTAGGTGAAAATCTTGAATTGTTACAACGTTTACTGTTAAGAAAAACATAGTTTTTCTAAGTCGACCTCATTGCAAAGTTCGGTCCTACGATTCTGATAATATTATTTTTTTAACTTTATTTTAAAAAAACTATGAAAGTTTTCAAAACTTTCGAGCGCAAATCACAGGCCGTCTAGGAGTAATAAATCTATCACGATATGACTATCCTTTCCGTCTTCTTACTGTAATACTAAAACAACGCACCGCCCTCTTCGATTTTAAGTCTTTATCTACCGTTCGAAAGGCCTTAAACAATTTTTTAAAACTATTATCATTTACTGAAAACGATAACTGTAATTGTTAACGAAACATTTAAATTTGTGTAAAAAGTAAGTAAAAATATACGATTCCAAATGTAAAAGATAAGTATTTTTATTGAGACAATGAATTCTTATTAAGGTTCAAAATCTGTTTGATTTAATTTGATAGTTTAGAAGACATAAATTTTCTTTCTTTATGATCACCGTAAAACATATCAACGAAGCACAAACCAGCATGTTATTAATATTTGGTAATTGTGAAGGTAAATACAGCGAGTGTGTAGCAATGTACTCGGATAAGCTTCTAAACCATGTGTTCTAACGTTTGGTGGAGTGGAGGTATGTTTTCATGAGACCGGTCCTTAGCTTACCGTGTATTACATTACGATAGGCAGTATTATGCGACGGTTGTTGAAGTTGGACAAGAAATGGTACGTGTTTAAGAAGAACCGGAGCTAGGTGTGAGATGAATAGGTAAAGGAAACTTACCACGGCCACCCTGTTAATATACCTATCTTTGGGGTTAGGTCGTACCCTTTCGATAATTACACAAACTTACATTACTGTCACCTACCTGTGTCGGTCTACCTAAAAAACACTTTAAATAAACACTTCAATTCAAGTTAAACACGTTACTTAATACAAAAATACTTTGCAGTAAACAAATTCGACAATTCATATTTAATTGCGAATCGCAACAAATTCCTGCCATAAAATTTAAAGAAGCGTTGACTATCTTTTTTTTCTTATCGCAAACTAAACAAAGTACTGGTATCAACGGGTGGCTAAATTAATAAATAAACGTCTGGATCTGCATTAAAATATCTAACATTACGCTGACCTTGCATCTGATGTGAAACTTAATCTACGGTAGGCACACACTAAATAACAATGAAAGATACCTTTGTGAGCTCATTGACCTGGATTTTGCGGTTTATTGACCTCAATTTTTGGATAATTTAATTACTTTTGCAATGCGGTCAACGAAGTCATAATCAACAACCTTCAGATTTTGGTAATCCACACCTATTGTTTTTAAAGTTAATAAAAAGTTAGTGTTCCCAAAGTCAACAACCTCCAGTAATTTTGATCAATTTTTGGGATCATTGAATTCAAAAAAACTTCTAGGCGCTTACAATAGGTACAATAGCTCGCATAAGTAACTTAGTCAGCGTGACATGTTAGGTACTACTTTCCACGCTATAACGATTTTGTGATATTTGAAGTTTCCGTGCTTACATAAGCAGATAAATAGCAGCTTTATAAAATGTTTGTTAAGTCAATTATTACGTAACCACCAGTTGTACTAATTTGTGCTACACATTTTACTTTGTTGGAAGCAGTTTCCACGATAACTGTGAGTAACGCTATTATACTAAGTAGCAGAGATATTGTTAATTTAACAAGAAGTATTGTTCACCATCACTTTAAAAAACCGGTTTTCCTAAATATCTCCGGAACTACTTAACATGTTCAAAAAGTGAAAATACCATTAGATAGGAAATAAAAACAAGCGTTTTTGCAATTTTTTGTCGTTTTGGTTTTTTTATGGTGCATTTTTATATTTAAGTTTTACAATCTAAACGTTTCTATATCACTTAGTTTTCTTCGTCAGTAGTAATACTATCTTATTAAGTGTTTAAGTGTTTGAGAAGAAGAAAAATTGAAAACGCAAATATAAGCCTGCTAGTTATATAGTTTGATAAACGTATAACACTAACTGTAGAATACAATTCTGGTAAAGGATAACTAGATCTTTAATAAATTAAATATTGTTAAACTACCTTAAATATGACGAATCAGAACAACCACTAACGGTAGAAGACAAACAAGGCTATAAAAATGTCGCAGTTAAAGAACAAATTTAACAAAATTTAATCAAGTTACGATGTAACTGTAAAAAATTATTCACAAATTGAAAATTAACGGCTATTAAAGTAATCCAGTCAAATCTAACAAAGAAACAGCTTTGTTAATAAATGTAGGGTGGTATTTAGTAATAAACACATAATGTAGTACGTTTTATCTAATTTTACTTACTACTTATGTAAAATTATTTATTGGTAAACATTTACTTTAAAGTTTAGGAAAAAACACTGCGAAAAAACCTAGACATACAAAAACTAAAATTGGAATAGAAACTAAGACGTACTATTATGTCTTTTCTTAATTATAAGACGCCAAATCGATTTAAACGGAGATCTTCTCCTCTATTGAAATTATTAGGATGTCTGTATATCTCGATTTCTTTACGTTGTAAACGAACATAATAATGAGTTTTTCTTGACAATATGTCCATACTATCAAATTGAATGTCATGACTTAACTTATTTAAAACCTATCGTTATTGCAATTGGTTCGCCCACATATAATCTTGCAAAACATCTTACATTTCTATTACAACGTCATATAGGTAAAAAACCCATGATATTAAAAATTCTGCGACTCAATTGGAAAGATACAAAATTTCAAAACTGGATGGGCGATATAATGGTATGCTTTGATGTATCACTTTCAACAAAGGTCCCTCTAAAAGAAACTATTTAACATATTTATCATATTTTTCCAAACAAAATAACCAGTATCTTTCAGCACTGTCTTACTGCGACCTACGTTCAGTGGCTTAATGGTGTAGCAATAGATAGTTCTCTTTGTCTTGTTATTGACAATTTTTACATAAAACAATTTGTAACATTAGGGTTAGAAAATGCACCAAATACGTCTAGTTTGGTATAGGCATTTAGATGCAGATTGGTTATTTGTAAACAAGGAGAAGTACTAAATGAATTTTTAACTTTTATAAATGGTGTGCTCCCTAGAATCCAGTTTACCATGAAAAATCAAACTAATGGAAGTTTACCATTTATTGATATATTAATATCTAAAACTAATAATTCACTATCGTTTAAGGTTTACGGAAATCCGACACACACTAATAGATACCTTCATACATTATCAAACCGCCATCCACGTCAAAAAATTGTTGTAATTAAACCTTTAGTGGACCAAACAAAACGAATTTGTGATCTTGAAGTTTTGAAAAATGGATGTAAATATTTAACAAAATCCTCACAAGCTAATGGATATTCACTTACTAATATTAATAATGTTATTACACCTGCTTGACATAACCATAAAGAAAAACCCGTTCTACATGTTGATACTGCTCTTCTTCCTTTTATAACTTACAGATAGAATTAAAAAACATTCTAATTAATTATGGCATTAGGACTGTTTTTAAACCTATAAGAAAAATTAGACATTTAAGGTCGCCTAAACATTTTTCGAACCCATTATCATCTTCGGGAGTATATAAGTTACCTTGTTTATGTGGAAAAGTAAACATTAGAACGACAAAACGTAGCTTTGATACAAGACGTAGAGGACATGTGAGATCTTGTAGATTACGTCAACCAGAGAAGTCTGCGGTAGCTGACCATACATTAAATAATTTAAATCATGACAGTCAATTTGATAACATGGAAATACCGTCAAAATAAGCCCATTTTATGTTCGTTTAAAACATGAAGCTATTGCAAATATTCTAATAATTTCAATGGAAAGGAAGAAAATTTCTGTTTAAATAGGTCTTAGAATCTTATAATTAAGAAAAACCATAATGGTACGTCTTAATTTTAATTTTATCTTTTGCTATGTTTAGATTTTTTGTTGTATCTTTTCGTAGAACTTGAAGTAAATGCTTTACCAGTTATATGTTAAATTACCACACCACTATAATTTAACATATGCAATTGAAATTAAAATTAGCATTGAAAATTATATTAAACGTATGCATTACGTTTTCATTGTTAAATAACACTTGTATTTATTGACAAAGCTGTTTCTTTGTTAGATTTGACTGGATTATTTTAATTGATATCATGTTTCTATTTGTGAATGCGTTTGTTAAATTGGTTATGACATTTTTCACTGTCACCCTTAGTCCGTTAGAGGGAGTTCCCATTTGTCATCTTTAAGGCAGTTTAACAATATTTAGTTTATTAATGATCTAGTTGTTTTTTACTAGAATTGTATTCCATAGTTGGCTTTATACATTTATCAAACTGTTATATTAATTGCAAGCTTATATTTTCGTTTTCAATTTTTAAATTTCACAAAACTGTTTGAACATCTCAAACAATTTTGAAAGTATTACTACTAACGAAGATAACTGTAAGTGTTATCGAAACATTTAGATTGTATAACTTAAATATAAAAATACTCCATAAAAAACCAAAAAAGATACGTGTAAATATCTTAATTTTGTTTTACCACATCACTCCCTAAGACAGTTACTACAATATGTAGTAGTGCTCTCCTTTTTTAGGCAAATTATTGAATTCCATTCATACAGAAATGTGCTTATTCGATCTGTGGGCGATAACGCAACATGATCATTTTTTTGTACAAAATGGCATAAAATGAAGGTAAGTAAATTTAACGTAGGTTGCCAATCTGGGCTTAAAATTGGACAGTTAGAACTGTTTAAAGATATTGATAAGTTAACGTTTATTGAAACAGGAATTAGAGGTGGTGTGCGTCAATTTTCTAATTGATGTGTTAAAAACAAGTACATGAGAGACAAATATGGCCCCATTTCTCAAGTGTGTATTTAATATACTACGCTCTAATAATTTATGTGGTGCCGCTATTTAGGAATGTTTATCATTTGGACGGTTTTTCTTTTGTGGGTGAAGCTAATTTTGAAATTTCGGATATTGATTATATAATCCATTGATATAGACTATTCCATAAAAGTCACAGTGATTTACCTCTAGCACCTGAGCAATGGTTTTGCCTGTACCTGATTCAACTTCAAAAATTATTGCTTACGTTGTATCCAAAACGTAATTACGTAGTGAATTACAGAAATCTAAAGCATATTTAAAGTATGAATGTAAATTGTAAAAGCAAACCGTATAATTCGTTCTAAGCAGTGCCCATGGTAACAAAATGTATTGATTTAAACTCCGCAATGTGTCAGCAATCTCAAAATGAATTTCTATAAATTAATGAGGAATACCGTTTTTGGGAAACTGGCGAAAAATGTACCTAAATAAAGACATACGTTTAGTAACGAGATGATATCGTCGTTATGGTGCTCGTGTTCACACATAAATACCAAATCTTCGTAGTTAAACGATATTTCACAGTGACGTGCTTATCATTCAAATGAATAGGTTCTAAATCTATATATATATATATATATATATATATATATATATATATATATATATATATATGTGTGTGTGTGTGTGTGTGTGTGTATATATATATATATATATATGTGTGTGTGTGTGTGTGTGTGAGTGTATGTGTGTGTGTGTGTGTGAGTGTATCTGTGTGTGCAAGCTTTCGCCTCTTAGAAGCTTTCTCATACAGTTGTGAATATGGTTACACGCTATCTAAGCTTCATGATAATATTAATCTCTTATACACTGATAAAAACAATTCCATACACGCCTTTTCGCTTCCTGATATCTATTAAATTATTGAACACATTGATAAATTTGATACATCCGATTATAATCCAGACAATTTCTGCGGAAGTCCATTAACAAACAACAAACGTCCCGGCTTAATAAAAGACGAAAGTTGTAGTAAAACTATGACAGAATTTGTGAGACTTTGTCCAAAAATATACGATTACACTGTTGCTAAAAAAGTTAGAAAAAACTTTAGGGGTTATACGCAAGCAAATCACGATAAATTCTTGTAAACGTGTTTTGCTTGATGGTAACGTAATAAAACGGTATCAACATTTGATAAGGTGTAATGAACATGATGTGCTTACAATCAAATATAATATAGTAATACTTAACCCTTACTATGATAAACCATTAATCAATTCTAATTTTATTGACGCTAGACCTTGGGGATACTTCAAATATGATTTTATATTCCTTTGTTTCTGAAACAATTTTATCATTATGAGAAGTCTGGAAAAAAAATTATAGGGAACACTATTGCAGTACTGTTCAAGTGTATTGAAAGTACCCGAAACGTTCTTTGATACAAAGGCCCTCCCCTGAGAGCTGTTTATTCGTAATATGTTACAACACACTGTTATTCCTGATGAGTGTTTTAACTATTGTGCTGTAAACTGAAAGTGTGTGAATAAAGTCGTAATTAAGACATAATTTGATAATTAGTTTAAATTAGACAATAAACGTTTTATGAAATTGTGTAGATACAGGTTACAGTTCCTTCATTAACTTTAATGAACTAGATAAGATCTTGGACAGTATGAATTTACTTGGTGACGTATTGCTTAAAGTGTACCTATACGGTTTATTATGGTGCGATGATTCATACTGTGCGCCATGAAATGTAAAGTTTACATTAGAAAATATTAATGCTGCTTATAAAGACACTATAGGACTGAGTGTATTTAGAAATTAGCATATTATGCTCATTACAAGTGCCTCTATATCTTGATTAGAGAAAACAAAACATCACCTATACGATAAATTTCAACTGCGGACACCATAAAATTTACAACTGGACTTCATAAAGGTGAAACAAATAACCCTACCAGGGATTACTAGGGATAGACGGGTGGATCAGATTCAGGCATATGGCTATCAAGTAATATAAATGATGATAGTACTTTAGGTTCACTGCATAAGAGAATGAAATTTTAGAAAAATATTTATTTATGTAATGTTCAGCGCAATAAAATAAAATACAATAATTATTTATTTTGTTTCATATAAAAGTATCACTATCTTCTTCTACGCCTGCCAGTCAAACGATTTCGATTGACTATTTCCATTCAAATTGGACCGTGTTGACAAATAGTGTTGCTTAGTGATAACATCTAGAAGTTCTATGGAATTGGCAACATGGCTGAGTCTGTTACGCTCGACATTAAATTGATAATCATTGATAAACTGAGAAGTTAATTTCTTGAATTAACATTAGACATGTGAAAGTCCAAATTTGTCAAAGAGCATTTCAGTTCTACGTTAGCATGAATGCATTCTTAGTTATGCTGTTTAAAAACGACTGGTTTTCTACAAGAACAAACTAATTTATGTCCTTCGGAAAATGATAGTGGGTTTTAAACATTTTCTGGTGACTTAAATGTTCTTCAGTCCTTCATTTAGGTTTAAATGTTGTCCTAAAGTCATGACCAATTAAAATTTTTTCAACTCTGCTACATTAGCTATAAATAGAAGAAAGGCAGTCCTTTAATCAATCCACTAAAGATTTAATTACACCAATTCTTTAACGTGAATGGTGGTTTGATGACTTGTGAGGGTATCCATCGGTGTTTGTCAGCTCTCGGTAAACCTTAAAAGATATAGAATTATTAGTTTGAGATTCTTAGAATCGTAGAATGCATGGTTTGATAAGCTAATGTGAGGGTATCCTATCGGTGTAAATTAGCTGCAAGCAATACTAAGACACATGATACAATCTACTGTTCATAGAATTATTAGTTTGGAAGAATATGTCGTAGAAGTCTCTAGAAATGCATTTTTAAATATGATTAATGTATTGACGTTTTCTATGTTAGAATTAGCTGCAATAATACTAAGAGGACTACCTAATGATACACCATCTATTTACTTATTTTTCAATGAAATCTGTAGAATATTAACATGGAATGAATATGTCGTTTGTAAGGAAGTTCTAAAAAGAACGTTAGTTTATGATTTTGGTCGAAAATATTTCGCTGGAAGAGCTTCTGAGTTATTTTCTTTTTTATTTCTTCAGGAGTAGACAATAATTTGATAAGTTCTTTACCTGTCAAAAGAAAATTTGTTGTAAGATATTTTGGTAGTTCACGGTAAGCTTGTGGTTTTAACAACTGCTCTATTTTATTGTTACAGTAGTTCATATTTGAAATAACAGTTGTATTATATGATTGTAATATTACTACATTTTCATTAAGTTTAAGATCTAGCAAACCACAACGCTCACGAAAGGATAAGTTACACTTTTTAGGTTTAGCTTTACGCAATCTCTTAACTGTTTTATTCGCAGTATCAAGATAAAAAGATTTAATAAATTCTCAACATTGACAATTGTACCTTCAAAAGCAATTGGTGTTATTGCAAAATTTACACTCTTGGAAAGCGCCACATCGACCATTATTAACTTCGGCATCCTTGCTTATGACTACGTTAACTGTTACATTACTAGTTACATCGTTAATTCCTTCCAAATATTGAGTTCTGCTCGGAGTTTTATCTACACGTAACATCGTGATGAAATCACTCGCGAAATGCTGAATCATGGCGGTGCAATGCTTATGCGAAGATTGTGTGAATTATTCTATGTATGCCTGAAGTTTGGAAAAGTGCTGAGTGATTGGAAGAGCACGATAATTGTACCACTTTATAAGGGTAAGGAGAACATGGATGATTACAAAAAGTTCTGCTGATGGGATCATGTTCGTGAGGGTGATGTTTGAAAAACTTATGTATGGGAGATATCGGATACTAAACAGATTCCGGTGGGGAGCGGGTCAGGTCAACATTGGAGGTGCAAAAACGTAAGAGAGAGAGAGAGAGAGAGAGAGAGAGAGAGAGAGAGAGTGTGTGTGTGTGTGTGTGTTTGTGTCACGATAACTCCAGATCAACACGTACATGTTTATTAACCGTAAAAGTTATTGCAAAAAGTGTTCATTGCACTCGACTGGTTGTCTATCTCGGATAAAGGCTCTGGACAAACGCACTTCATGTGCAATAAATATTCACTTTTTGCGCTTGTTACGTAAACTACTATTATTTATCACATTTGTAAACGAGAAAAAAACTTGAATGTCTAAGTAATATATAAAATTTGATTTTTGCATGAGATAATGATATGATCGAAAGACTGTCTAATGTAAAATAAGATAAAGAAAAATAAACTTTGAATGAAAACGTATAAATGTAATGTACTCGTAGCTATACATTAGAATTTTTTTTCTGTCATTCAGAATAAAATAAACAAGCATTTATAGATTTGACTGAGCAGCATTTTCTAAAAACTTGTACAAGATTTCTCGCTTGTAACTGAGTTTATCACGATGACAAAGTGTTTGCAATACCCGCCTACGGTGTCAACATGAATCCAATAAATGTCGACAATCAGGAACACCTTGCCAGCTTGAAAACAACAATAAAAACAAGAAAATCTTTACTACTAAAACTACAAAAGAGATTAAAACACAAAATTAATACTATCCTTGTCGTCTATTTAGAATGCAGTATAAAAATTTAAATTCGACGGATGTTCTATAATATAGGACGTGATGACAAAACCTCTACTTCAAAAGTTAAAAGAATTGCAAAATGTCTTTGAAGTAATCGATATCTACACTTTACATGTCAAGTTTTCTGATGTTCAGAATAAATTTATCTCTTTCCCAAAAAAACAAAAAAAAAGACACAAAAATAAATGAGCCGGTATTTATTTTTGAAAGCATTTGTAATAAATGTGGCGTAACTTTGTATTTCTGTGTAAATTTATTACTCCGAAATATATAAAATGCTTTTGTCCAAATATTACTTGGTCGTTAAAAGCGATGTCACGAAACTCTCAATTTTCGATATTAAAAGATCCAAAACGGTTCTGTTATTTGTTCTTGCTCACGTTTAAAGGGGTTTTTCTCGATTAAAAATTATGTTCGTAAAGGATGCCTCGTTTACGGATAATTGGGTACAAATACGCAAAATGCGGTTTTCCGGTAACGTGAGCTCATAAACGTTTTAATGTTCAATGCAGACCTATACCGGAAAAGTTATTCGTAGAGACGCCGAACGTCTACTTTGTTTTCACTAAATGTATTTTCTTTGTCTGCACCACGAGGTACGCACTGATGTAGAATAGTAATTTCGACATCGTACTTTATCTCCTATTTACACGATATTTTGTATTTAATTTAGAAAACAAAAAATATTTTTCCTAATAGTAATTTAATTATGTAGAAAGACGAATCGTGACTTTAAAACGTCTTTGAAGGAAGACCTTGATAATATAATATTAGGATACAGTTTGTAGTTTCCAGTTGGTCGGAAAGTTTTATATTAAAATATGTGAAGTGGGCTTTATTTACTATCTCGCAGGCCATGCATGACGTGATTCTCAGCGTCTGTGTTTGTTTACTTCCTGCTTCAAGCTCTATTTTAACCTCCACCGTAAGCAATTTTCAACCACAAAAGTCGAAAATTTAGTTTAACAGTTGACTACATTTTACAGTATACTCTCGAACAAGTATTTCACCAAGTTTTTTAATTACTGTATCTTAAAAACAATTAGCTCGTTAGACAAACTTGTGCCAGTGCTCTTATTTTTAAACGTTCAGGATCCAATGCTTTACTTAGTACGTACTTTGACCATTACTTATTGTATAATCGGTTTAAACTTTCAAAAATTTTTTTCTCCATTTCTCATTTCATGACCTAAACAACGCAAAGAACACATTTAAAGAAAAATTTCGTGCCTGTCTGTATGTCTGTGTGTATGCGCACGCGATATCTTTTGAACCATTAAAGCTACCGATATGAAATTCGTACAAAAATTCTTTGCCACAAAATCTAGGTCAAATTCGTTAACGAGCAAAATCCAACCAGTGGCGGGGCACTTGTTTGAGTCATATCGACATCCCAATTTTTGATCCGCCATTTTGAATTTTATAATGTTGACAAATGATTTATACTTAGCAATCCTAAAACGCCCAATTTAAAAAAAATCGGTTTGTAAATTAAGAAGTGCACCATTTTGCACACTAAAAGTGATGTGCCACTGGTTATTTTTTCTTATTTTGAAATTATATAACAAGTATTAGTTTGTTTTTTTAATTTTGTAGCTTGAAGTTGCTTATTACAAATTTTTGGTCAAAATTTGTTTACATATATGAGGAAGCATTATGGCAGATAATTTGGCAGCGGTTTTTTTAATAATAACGCTTAGTGGTGAAATGTCACAAGCACAAGTTTATATGTACCATATGAACCATTAGGAGTAGGACATTTTCCCGGTCCTGACCAACTAATTCTTTTGAACTTGTTACTGCATAAAATGGCAGTAGCCTACGCGAATCAGGTTGGCCAATTCGCCTGTAGCCCAGTTGGTTCGGGTATGAGTGTGAAACATAAAAGGTTACTGTTTGGGGTGTCATAAAATAATCAAAGATTGGTGGGCAAAAATTATTAAACGGAAGGACGCCACCTTATTTGCTACGGTAATTGGCGGTATAATACATTATGTACACAATGCGTTAGACGGCAACTGAAAAGTAAGCAAACAAATCACCTACCCTTCGTTGTGTCCAATCAAAAGCATGTACGAAGTCACTCTTTTCCTCAATAAAGGATTTTAAATACCTTCAATTTATACGTTACTATTTACACTTAAAATGCAACCGTTCGGCATGTTCTCACACGCCAGAAGTTTTGTTACTTTGAGTTTCCACTAACACCTTAATTTTTTATTTTTTTTTTTGCTTCTGTTAACCATTCTATTGTGCGGATCCCTGGCATTAATGACTCCCAGAATTTTGAACTTCAAATCCGTCCAAAGCGAACCAACCATACCGAAGAAATAAGACGGTTTATAACACCATAATCTTCCACCGATCCATCTGGATGACGATAACGTACGCAGTAGCTGAACAAATTTTCGATAACCGTAAAGGAAACAGAAACATTAACAAACTATCACAATTCTTAGACGTAATTAATTTTTTTTTAATGAAGCAGATACATATCCTTGTGATTACAGTGGACCAAATGTACACACACTCTTAATTAAAAGAAGACTTATGTGCTATATTGAGCGTAAAGCAGGAGGTCACCAGATCTTTTGAGCGGAAACGTCTCTTGATCCAAGAAGATAAGAAAGCAAGCTAAGACATTCTCTTTGCTTCATCAATTGATTAACATATTTCTCATTATCCTATGAAGGATAAACTAAGCTTTTTAACGAACAATCAACGAAAGAACTTTCCCGAAGTGAATTCGCTAAATAAAATATAAATTGATGATTATCTTACATTCTAACAAGTAAATCTGTTATTCATATCTTTTAAAATCACACGAATGTGGCACACCCAAACTTATCTTTCAGGCATAATCTAGCTCTGTAATTTCTCACATCTCGTATGTGTTGTCTATATTGCTGTGATTTACCGGAGTGATAAGAGGAAATGTCGTGTTTTTTTCAGAACCTGCACTCCGCCCGGATCTGGATTTCGGATGCTTATTGCGGCATTACGAGTTTATCGTGCGGCTTTAAACCGTGGAAGATAGATATTAGGGAGGGTTCTAGATCCAAGGTCAATCTAGGACCGATTCTGACTCAATTCAAGGTCACTCGCCCTCTGGTGGTGGGAAATGTAACCTCTTCAAATTTTCTATGTCAAACTTTTGGCGGTAAATTTAAACTTCAAGCTCATCAAGATCAAAATGTCAAAATTTAAATCTAGAAATAGAATTTTCTAGGTCATAATGTTACAATTCTTAAAAATCTAAGAATTGAATCAGTTCATGGAAACAAGAATTTTTTTTCCAGGTTAGTGGTTTCAAGGTTGCAGATTTATAATAAAAGGTACGTGTGATTCAGTAAATGGTAACTTTTTGTTAGCAGAAGTGACAAAAGTAGTACTCACCATACAAAGAGAAACTAAAGAAAAAATACTAAGTGTAAACGAGAGAACGAAGAGGCTGGATGAATTAATAAAGACAATTAAAGAATTAAAACTAGATTTGGAGTTGTTTGAAGTGAATAGGAAAATGAAGGAGCTTCGGGTTAGCAAGGCATCAAAGACAGCATAATAAAGCATGTGTAATTTTCAATCTGTAGTGTAGATAGATAGATAGTGTACGTAAGAAACTGTGTTTAGAAGAAATATGCTTGAAAGATTAGATAAAAATTTAGTGAAAATTATGTGGTAATATAAATTATTAATTTGAAAGTAGAGGCTGGATGATTTAATAACGAAAATTAAAAAAGTAAAACTAGACTTAGAGTTGTTCGAAATGAATACGAAAACGAAGAAGCTTCGGGTTAGTAAGGCACCAAAGAAATCATAATAAAGCATGTGTGATTTTCAATCTTTAGTGTTGATAGATAATGTACGCCAGAAAAGTGAAATACAAATTTACTGAAAATTAAGTGGCAATATAAATTATTAATTTGATATGTAATTAGCAAATAAGGTGCCCAGAAGAAAAATATTCAGCAAAGAAAAAGTGAAATGTAAATTTAACGAAAGATACTTTCAAAATAAATAAATCATTCTAACATGTTTTGTATTTCTATGTAACGGTCAATCGAGTTTGTAAGGTTAGAAAAAAGCTTGTAGTTTTGGAATGCATTGTACATAGAGTTAGGTATGAGCTGGAATAAAATAAGTGTCATAGGATAATATGAAATTATGTAATTTGTCTTGGATAAATCCATAGCGTACCCTCCGGCAATATGCGTTGAACATAAATCATTTATGTGTAAGTGTATAAATGTTAAAATATGTACGTGCTAATAAATATAAAGAGGCGACCAAGATGCCTTTTTGTGCAGTGTGTAGGCGTGGTTTCCGGGGGGCCTAAGATAACTCCTAAAAGTGTCGCTCTCCTGAGTTTTTGAATTAGTAGCTACTTCCCAATCAAAATACAAATATTTTAACACGCGATTGCGTTTTACAAGTGGTACTTTATCTTTGCATTTATTATTTTACAAAAATATGAAAACTGGATCCCCAAACTGACTCAATTCAAATTTGAAACGAACTACTTTTTTCTCTACTTAGGAGCACTTACAAAGACACAGTTCACTTACATTTGTAAAAACGGTTGGGAAGATAAAAAATGTCCAAATTTCAATACACAAAAACACGGGAATTCAATTAAAGCATGAGATATAATTTAGGTTTCTCTATCACCATTTTATGCAGGTGTGAAGATAGCTCTAATTATAGCACTCACTTTATCGGAGCTAACTCAGCATTGGATGCTGACGTTAATCGTATACTAATATATGCATCTGTTGCTAAATTACATATTTCATATATTCATACATTCATATATTAGAAACTCGAGATAGCAAATGTCTTTACCTGTCTTAAAAAAATTTATGTAAAGTTAGATTGGCAATAAAACATGCAGAAACTCGTTTTATATGAAAATTAAATCTTATCACATTTACAAAGTTTACGTATCATTAAATATAATAATAATAAAAAAATCGGTTAATATACACAAACAACATATTTAGATAAATAATGTGAAGTAACAAAATTGCAGGTTTAATTCCGTGGGCCATCTAATACTTAATTCGGCATTTTCTTGGTCAGATATTATATAAGTTAAATGCAATTCCTCAAACAATATGCATAAAATTTGATAAAATCTAAAAATTTTATTGTTTATATGAACTTATCAAATTTTATTCTATGAAGATAGCTTCTTAAATCATATTTGCACTCATTTCATTGTTTTATTACGGAGCTAAACTATCAGCATTGGATTTTTCCGTGTAATCGTATTCTCAAATGATGACTGTAACATTAAAATATTGCGAATAATCTTCCTGTTATTTCATACTCCTGTTTACATTGCCTATATTAGAAGACTTGAGATATTTTAAATATTCTTTGCAAACCTATTTAGTAACCTTCATAATATTTATGTATTACTTTATAGCTTTAATATATTTATATTTATAATTTTTTAGTCAAATACAAGTTATAACCAGTTTAGAATATTTGACCTTGAATGCGAGTTTATATGACTATATAAACATTTACATGAGAGTTTTGTACGTATCATGGTGAAATTTTAATTGTAAACCTAAAAAATCTTATAGTTACTTAAATTATTAATTTACATATTTAGATAAATAAAATTTGTAAGTCCATTACTGCGTAAATTGCAGGTGCTTCAATTTGCATTGTTGGATACAGTCTTGAAGTAACTATGAATTACGGCATGTAGTTAGTGATATTATATAAGTTAACAAGATGTTATCATTGTTGAAAACAAAACAATATGAATTAAAGCATTTCCGATAAATTAACACAATTTTAAGCTTGTTTATATGATACTTATTCAAAATTAATAATTTTTATAGAAAACTACAAATTTGCTTAAATCATAATTGAATTATTTCATTGTTTTAATGTTATCTTGATAAGACTATAACAGTTAAATTTTTTCCTGTAAAACAGTAGTGGAACTGTCAAATCGATGAAGTAAGCGTTAAAAAATATATGATCGAATCTCTAGATTCGTGTTTTAATCGTGGTTAAATTATAGTCAATGTAGCAAACATTTAAGACTCTTAGATATTTTAAATGCATTCAATATTTTGCAAACGTTAAATTAATGTTAAGACAATAACCTTCAGTGAATATTTATTAGCTGCATTTATAGCCTCTAAATCATCTTATAGAGTTGAAATTTTTAGTCAAATAAAGTTATAACCATTGATATTGCGACCATATTTGACCTGTGGTATAATGACAGTTTATTATAACTATATAAACAGATAGAGTTTTGAAGGATTTGGTTATTTCAGTTACATTTAATGGTGAATACTAATAGCTATGCTCCATTTACAGGTAGTCTTTCAACTTACGTTAAACTTCCTTGCTTCATAGCGGTAAAACACACGGTAGTAAATGTTAAAACGATGATGAGTAAAGCTTCTTGTGGGCTGTTGTTTCGGCATTATATCCTGTGCAACATCATACAGATAGAGTTCACTATTATCTTCATTTTAGAGATGTTTTGAATTATGGTTGAATTCACTTCCCCATTCTACTAGACTTTAAATTAGAATTAAACAACCTCTCTATTAAATCGTTTTGCATTCAAGGAAAAGGTATATTACCATCTGTATTAAAGTGAAAATCAAAATAGTGACAGGGAGCCTATAAACATTTTAGTAATTACTGCTGCCGGTTCTTTTGCGGATGTTATTATTACAAATAAGAATACTGTTGTTCATTTCACTTGGATTAAAAATATGTCAGCTCTAGTTTCTAAACAACTATCGAATAAGAAGTGCAAGAAATTTATTTGTTACCGATGCTTAAACCATTTTTCTTCAGGCATAACGCTCACTCTCATCAACGGAATCAATGCTCTGCTAGGCTACCTACCAAAGCAGAAATTAATTTGCAGTTCAAAAGTTCGCATTCCAGGAAAAAGTACCATTTGTAATTTATGCTGATTTAGAAAGTATTTTAGAAAAGTGGACAAATTTAACAGGCATCTAAAGTAATACTCTACTTCGCTCCAAACATGTGCCCTTCAGCATTTATTACTGTTTGAAGTGTTCATACAATAATTTTTTATTTCGGTTTAGAGGACATAGAGGAAATGATTCAATCCAATGGTTTCTTAAAGAGCTTCAAAGTATTATTTCACATTGGACGACCGAAATAACCAATAGAATAATTCCTATGTATACTTTAAGCCCCACTCAGGTTGAAAATTTGAGAGCGATATGGTTTGTCACATTTGTGAGGAACAATTTACTGATTATGATGTAAAATTTAGAGACCATAATCATTTTACAGGAGCATTTCCTTAGCATCACATCAGAATTGTAACCTAAACTATAAACTCATATTTTGCTTGTAGTATTTCATTATTTATCAGATTAATTTACATTTAATAATTAGGGAATTAGCTACTGTTCCCGGTTCGATTTCACTGCTGCCTACAAACAAAGAACGATATATCTCTTTCGCGAAAGTAATAGAAGGCACTAAAATTAATTTTAGATTTATTAACTCATTCTTGTTTATGATTAGTAGTATTGAAATGATTTGGAAAATGGTAAGAAATTATTACCAGAGCTAACTGTAAGAATGACGAATTTTCTCTAGTAGTCCGCAAAGGGGTATTTCTCTATGATTATATTGATACTTAATATGGAATATATTAAGTGAGACCAGCCTCCCTCCCAAGGAAGTATTTTAGTCACCTTAATAATAAAGGAATCAATGATGCGAGTTTTGCACATGCGGTCCGCGTTTGGAGAAACTGAATATTAAATCGTTGGATGTATACTCGAATTTGTATATAAAAACGGATGTTCTGCTTTCATTTTCGAAAATTTCCGTAAAGCTTGCTTAAGTACTTAAAAACTTGATGCCCCTCGATGCTATGCTTAAAATTGCGCAAGTAAAGTTAAAGCTATTTACAGACATTGATATACTAATGTTTATTGAAAGAGGAATTATAGATGGTGTGGCTCAATATTCTAATCGGTATGCTAAAGCTAACAATGGGTACATGGGTGAAAAATCTGATCCCTCTTCTGAAAGTGTGTATCTAATGTACTACGATATAAATAACTGGAGCTGCCATGTCAGAATTTTTACCATTTGGCGACCTTTCTTTTGATGATGGAGCTAACTTTAAAACTTTGGAATTTAGAAACCATCCTCATGTTTCAGAAATTGTTATATAATCGGCTGTGGTTTATAATATCCCACAGAATTACATGCGTGTCTGATTCAAGTTCCAAAATTAAAAAATTATTGCTGGCATTGAATCCAAAACGTAATTACATAATTCATTAAAGAAATTTGAAAGTATGTTTAAGATATGGATTGAAGTTGGTAAAAGTACACCGTATATTACGTCTTAAACACTCCCTGGGGTTAAAAAATACATCGATTTAAATACCACAATACGCCAGCAGTCTCAAAATGAATTTCATAAAATCTTATAAATTAATGATTAATAGTGTTTTTGGGAAACTGATGGGAAATGTACGTAAATATAAGGAAATGGGATGGTAGCTATAGTGCTCGTGCTTACAAATCAAAACTATATTTTCATAGTACAATGTTTAACAATGCTATCCTTATCATTCAAATGAAGCACATTAAAATAAACCTATATATGCAGGCTTCAGTGTTTTAGATGTTTCAAAAAACTTTTTTATACAATTTTCATTATTGTTACACGCTACTTAATTTCCGTGATCATGCTACACATATACCGATAATCTCATATACTCCTTTTCAGTTCCTGATATCTATGAATGTATTAAGGAACACATTGACAAATTTGATACGTTCTATTATAGTCCTGACAATATCTTCGGAATTTCATTAGCACATAAGAAAGTTCCAGGTTTAATGAAAGATGAAAATTATCGTGAAATTATGTTAGAATTTGTAGGACTTCGTATGCATTGTTGATGAGAAAGTTGTAAAAAAAAAACAAAGGGCTACCCAAGCAAGCGTCAAACGTATCACGATAAATGATTATAAACATGTTTTATTTGATGTCAAGGTAATAAAGCGATATCAATATTTGGTAAGGTCAAAGAAACATTGTTTACAGTTAAACTGAATAAATCAATACTTAATCCTTATGATGATAAACGATTAGTAAATTTTAATTTCGCCAATACTAGACCTTGAGGATATAACTACATAGGATTTTATATTCCTCTTCTGTTTTAGAAAACAATTTTATCATTATGGATAGTCTTGAAAACAAACTGCATGAAAAACTATGGTACAGTAGTGAACAAAACTACAGAAATTGCAAGAAGGGTTCTTTAATGAAAAGGTGGACATGTGGACGTCCAAATTTATCAAGAGGTATTTTAGTTATGATATGTCTACATCATTGCATTCTTATTTATACTGTTTAAAAAACCATTGGTTGGATTTTCAGTTTATCCATCTTCAGATAGTTCTTCTACAATTTCTATTATGTCATTTATGACACCTGTGTTTCCCACCAATGTTTCTGCCCACACTACCTCTAGATCACGAATTAGTTCATGTATATCATACCAATATTTATATTCACTGTTTGTTAATTCCTTAAGAACATAGCTCCACCTCCTTTAGTTGTGGGCGATGGTCATGGCATGGGTTTGATTATTTGTGTATGCCTTTGCTGAGGCTTCTATAAATTTGTCCCATTTACACCACACTTTTGCCTTGCAACATTCGTAACTTCTAAAATAATTTAATATTTTTTCTATCACTTGAATTTACTAGATTTCAATTGGGTTCGTTCATAATAATCAGATCGCATAAACCTGGAGTCCATTTATACATGACGTATAATCATATCGTTTCCTTTAACTGTAAGTATTACCAATTGTCCATTTTTCAGTTTTGGTATCATATTTGGACTCCATAAATATAATCAATAGCACCTTAAGGATCCCTCATAATATATTCAATGCATATACTAGGCAATTCATTGTACTGCTCGAGAAATTCTTCTGAAACGGGTTCATTAGAACACTAGAATCATCTATGCTACTAAAAGGTTCTTCTTCTTCTTCCTCCTCAGTATTAATCTCTCTTATGACATATGTATGTAAGAAAGATGTACTACGAAGACCTGGAGGAGGATTCCTTGAATAAACGGAAGCTGAGCTAGTGGGCTAGTAACACCCTTTCTTGAATCCCGTAATGACGGTGAAGTGAAGCGTGCACTCCTTTGAACTTCAGCTAGCGGGCTAGTGAGGGCAATAGTGTGCTGTTTTGGAGATATGAACAGGGGTAGTTTTTTGGTTTTAACGTCAACATCAGTACGACTAAACTGCAGGAAGCAGTTTAAGGTATTATACATTTATCAAACCTTTTCCTATAGCTACCATTAACAACGCAAATAATAGCATTAAATTCTTAATCCTGATTGTAATTATTAATATATTTTACATCCCAGAAAGTAGTTAATCACTTCGATTGGTGGTGGAAGATTACCGAAACGATGGTAATACCATACCTTTTTCAAACCCAATGCGTACCGGGCCCGCTTTGACTATATACGTTAATAACTCCAGATTCATTTGTGCGTGGTAATTTAGGCATGCTATCTCTCATAAAAATATCCCTAAAGTGCGATACATTTTTGGTGTATTTCTTTAAATCAATATCTGGTAACAATCTTTCGTACAACCTATTCAGTTTTTTGGAAACGGTTTTAAGTATAACGCACCACCACCAGATTTGAATGGTTTTTCATACAGTGCAACACCTTTCTTATTTATGGATTATGTAGAAATAGATTCCATCATGCGATTATGGCGCGATGTCTCTTCTTGCATTTTGTTGACATTTTTAGCTTCATTGGCAGCTTTAGAAATTCCTGATTCGCCGCCCGCTAGAGCACCGCTTGCTGATAATCCTGCGAATAATGGAAGAAGAAATGGTAAAGGCCTCCTTGTTTAGATATGGGAATTACTCTAGTAACTTTAATGTTTTTCTTTACTCCTAAACTTTTTACCACACGTTTATTGTGTTGGTGAAATTTACATTAGGTTTAATTTTTTAGCTATTGTTTTTCGTAAATGTAACAAATTTCCACCATTGCATAATGATTTCTTCTTCTTTCGATTGGATCGACGTTTGCACTCCATTCCTAATTTTCTGTTTGGTTTAATGGTGCTACTGACTGCTAAAGCTGCAATTCGTTCACCCAGTGATACGTTTAATGTTTTAAAGCGTTCCTAAGCTTTTTCTTCTAAAATTTGATCTGCTTTGTGTCTACCTTCTGAATCTCGATAATCTCTACAACTGATATCATAATGTTTGCACTGAGCACCTAATTGCTTAATACCAGGATCACCGCGTGCTAGTCGTTTCACCACAATGCTAGGGTCAGGTAAATACAATTCAACCGGAAGTTTACTGATTAGAGTATTGAACAAGCCATTTGCACTCTTTCGTTTCTTAGCTAACATTGTTTACCCAGATGGATAAAGCAGGGTATTTATACCTAAATCGAGATCACAAACACAAATCATAGTTATTACGACGATAATAGAAGATTTACATTAAGCATACATATGTGAATTAATAACATCTTCCATGCCTTTATAAATATCATCATCACTACCATGGAATTCTTTCTCACGAAAACGACGGTAGTTGAACAACTTGCTGAATGAGCTTTTCATAGAAATACACCAGATTGTAAGATTCAAGAAATTCCAATCTATAGTTTATTATATCCTTTAAATTAAATCGTTCTTCTACACAATGAGCATTGAATGTGCAAGAACAGAAGTTGTAGTTTTCTATCATAACAGTTTTCAAAATTCCCAATTATAATAAATACCACCATTTCTAAATAGAAATTTTTGGTTTAACTCTGCTAATTCCATGGTTAACAATTACAAGTTGGTAACTAATATTAACAGACCTCGCTGCGGATCATATAAGAAAAATTTTACTTTACTTAGTACCTATCAGAACAACCTGTCAAATACTATCCCTGTTTTTTAGTTTAGACAATTATTTGACCTTGAGGAAATACAAGAACTAACAAGCCTTGACCTATTTTTTACCCGAGGTAACCAACACAGGGCGATTAACCTTGATATGGTTAGAACCCACCTTAATATACAGGCAACAATTGACCTTGGGTCTAGAACCCCCCCCCCATATCTACTCGCAGAGAAACGCATTCTCTTTTGTGGCATACCGTCTTTATTCCAATTTCTTCTGGATTATGAATGCTTTTGTATAGCGAGATTAGGATAACGCCTGATTTATTTTATTATTATGTATACCTAATACGGCGCATTCGCATGGAGCAAAGGTAAAGTTACGGAAATCAACGGATTACTAAAAAATTCAATAGACTCACATTTTATAAGTATGCTTACATATCTTATAACGAACTTGTCGATCCCGTGCACCTTATTTTTACCAGACCAAAATATAGATAACGCAAAATCACTACGTGTACTCAAAATCCATTTATAGCTTCACTAAAATCAGTTCACACGTTTCTGAGTTCATCCATCACCACCCACTATTTCTTTAGACTAAGAAGCACAAAAAACAACTTGTACCTTAAAGTCCCTACATAATAAATTAACTAAGATTAGTTCGTTGATTTCCGAATTTATCGATTACAAACGCATATACAGTCAAGCACACGCACTAACAAGCAAATACACACACACACACACACTCCCTCTCTCACTATCACAATCGCACTTACACCCACTTTCACCCTCACACAGTCTCACACCCTCTCTCACATTCATACTCACACACGGACCCAAATTTCACACCCACACACACGGACACAAACACACGTACAGACATACACACACACACACATACTCACGCATTCACACGCACAGACATAGACACACACACCAACACTCGCACATTCTCACACTCACACAATCACACTGACACACTCATACACTCATACACTCACACACTCACACACTCACAGACACACACACACACACACACACACACACACACACACACACACACACACACACACACACACACACTCACACACTCACACACTCACACACTCACACACTCACACACTCACACACTCACACACTCACACACCTCCACACACTCACACTCACACACTCACACTCACACTCACACACTCACACACTCACACATCACCTCACACTCACACACTCACACACTCACAGACTCACACACTCACACCACACACACACACACACACACACACACATCACCTCCACACACTCACACTCACACCTCCACCACACACACACACCACACTCTCACACACCACACACCACACACACACCTCACACATCACACTCACACACTCCACACACCCACACACTCACACACTCACACACTACACACCACACACACACACTCACACACTCACACACCTCACACACTCACACTCACAATCACACACTCACACACTCACACCACCTCACACACTCACACACTCACACTCACACACCTCACACTCACACACTCACACACTCACACACTCACACACTCCACACACTCACACACTCACACACTCACACACACACACCACTCACCACACCACACACTCACACCTCACACACTCACACACCACACACTCACACACTCACACACTCACAACTCACACACACACACACCACACACACACACACACACACTCCACACACACACACCACACTCACACACACACTCACACACTCCACCACACTCACACACTCACACCACACACACACCCACACCACACACACACACCACACACTCACACACCACACACTCACACCTCACACACTACACACCACACACTCACACACACGCACACTCACACGACATCCACACGCACACGCACACGCACCACACACACAACACCTCACGACAGCATGCGCAGCGCACACGCACACGCAAACACACTCTCACGCACACGCACTCACACGCACACGCGCACAAACACGCACATGCAAATAAATGCACCTAAACGTTATGCCCGATCTTAGCGAAATTTTGTTAAACGTTGTAAAATAAGATAAAAATCCGTTTTCGTGTTCTTGAAAAAAAGTCGATTGAATAGCCTTCTAAACCTACCTGCATATGTATATGTAGGTTGGAAGGTAAAAATATAGTTCAATGCATTTCGCAGCACGAGCCACAGTTAAGCATGCGGTGAAACGGTATAAATCCACCTTCTCAGAGAAATTCTCATCAACAAAAGTTCAAGCCTTGCTTGTATATTTATTTTGCTTTCTCTCTAGTTTTCTTAGTTTAAGTAGCTTTGTGTTAACTTCTCCGTTTCATATCTCCCCATTATTCTCGTTGTATACCTGTGTGTATTTTCACTACAATTTGGCATGCTATTTCCATCAATTTGTTCTTCTTATCTTCTGTTTTTCACTTTCCTGTGTGATATGTGTTTGATAACCAGAATTCTCTTTCCATTGTCGTTATAATGCCTACACATATGGAACGAATCATGTATTAATTCTCATATACTCACGATTATGTTATTAACCATACTTTATTTTCTGTTCGTCTACTTTCTTCATATTTATGTCTTCTACCTACTCTATTTGCGTCTTGCATATTTGTCCAAAAATCTAATTCCCAATGTTACGTCATTTAGTAGATGAAAGTCAGCCAGCTGTGGTTATTGCTCGATGTTGTCAAGCAGCACTTTACTTGTTGTAATGTTATTAAATAGTATAAATAACTATATTAAATAGTTAAGTAGACGAATTATCACTAACGTGTGAAGATTTACTACTGTTACAGGTATACATATTAGATACTAGAAATTAATGTCTGGCTCTACAAATAAACAACGCAATTTTAATATTTACCAAAGCAATAGTTTACTCGCAAATATTCGATTTAGAATTTAATTACAAAACCACATCCCCGTTAACTTATAGAAAACGATATGATATTTACTGATGATATTAATTAATTTACATCGATATTAATCCGTAAGCTATTAGTAAATATATTTGCGCTTTAAAATGAAAACTTTAATTAAAAGCATTTTTATGCTTTACTAAGTTTACGTTTCTGTTTATTTTATTCTCTATTAATTTAATATTATATGGAGATCATGACGTAATTAAATACTGCGCTACATCTTTTAAAATAGATATCGCCAGATAACTATAAATGCAGAACACGCTTTTGAACTACTTAAAAATTAATACCATTATATATATATATATATATATATATATATATATATAGATATATATATGTATATATAAATAATACTTGGAAGATTTAAAGAATTAGCTCCGATGGTAGAGCACTCGGCTAGTCTTTGAGAGGACATGGGTTCGCATCCCATTCGGGAGAACCTTTTTATGTGTATAAAATTTTCAAGTTTATGATTATAAAAAACCATGAATGCTAATTCATTAAATTTGCTGATAGGAATTATTACTCAAGAATCAGTGACGTACATGTCGTATGTGCAACCTTAGCGATAGACAGGCTGCGGGCCACATGACAATGGTACAAATAGTAACTGTTACTGTGGAACCTAATACAAAATTATGTTGTTAATAAATTATACACATGTTACGTTTCTATCGAAAGGAATTCATAACCCATGTAGCTCAGTTGGTAGTCGTCTAGTCAATTAGTCAATGAGAGGACATGGGTTCGAATCCCATTCGGGGGAATCTTTATATATATATATATATATATATATATATATATATATATATAATGACATGTATGAAAGCTTCCAAATTGCCGGCTTAGATTCCATAAGTGAAACTAGGTCGAGTATGATTTTATTATATGTTGAATTTACACTTCGTATGCGTACTAAGTTTACATTTAGTAGGCCTTGTATCTCGATGGCTCACTTGGTAGAGCGCTACTCTAGCAAACTAGAGGTCATGGGTTCAAATCCCATTCGAGGTAATCTGTACGATTCTAAAAAAAAGTTTACAAAACAAATAGCACCGCACACGTACACGCACACGCAAGCACACGAACACCCACAAGCACACGCACACACATGTACACGTTTCGGGTTGGTTTAGCTAACTCTTTCCTCGACCTGTTATAAGACAACTCCGGATTTGATATCGTAATGTACCATTTTTTAAATAGATCAGCCGAGATTTAGCGATTTTCGAGCAACGAAAGTGCAAATGTGTGAAAAACCATTTTGCATTGCGGCATACGTTTCACCTAAACAGTGTAACCTAAAAATTTCAAGTCAAGTCAGGATAGAAACTTGTCATCGACACCATCCCTATAGAGTTCCATAACCCACTCTTGTGCTAATTAAATTGTAAATGGGGTATATAAAATTGTCATTCACTACATTGTATTCAATCACTAAATTTTGGATTACAGATTTTATTGATCTTAAACCATATTAACGAAAATGTAAAACCGTCTCCTTAAATAATTATATGAGTTCTTGTATTCATTTAATTAAAATCTCAGTTAAAGCTTAAACTAATATAATTTGATAATTCTCTTACGTGTATTTAAATTTTCATGTGATTGGCATAGCGCACACGTACGATACGTTTTCACACACGAGGATGTATTGACATTTAGTTCGCCTAGACCGGTTTAGTGGATAAAGAAAATATTGCGTTACCCTTAGAAGTGTCAGTGTAAAGTTTCACGTCAAAAGGTCAAACCAGAGTTGCGCAATAGATTTTGAAAGAATTGACGTATGTTGTGAAAATTGGAGTACCGAGCCATCATCAATTACCTGACTTTAAAGGGTTAAGAGGTAAGCAGCTTTACTAGGATATTCTAATACCCTTGGCGATCAATCAGCCTGTCGAATTGGGCTAAAACGGATATCGGAGGTACTGAATATTTCATGTGAACGCGTCCATCGCATAATTCACGTCGATTTGGACCTGAGAAAAATTTCTGCAAAATGTCTGAATGTTTACTAGAAGCGTGCAAGGGTAGAAGCACCACGTGCTGTGTTTGAAAATGATGCAAACCTCTTAGACCGTGTTGGTACTAGGGATGAAAGTTGGGTACATTTTGTCTCGTGTGTGCGTGATTCTATCGAACATTCGTTGTTAGTTTCGGACTATAGTATATGCGTTAGTGACCGCATCAGGTCTGTAGTATGGTTTAGGAAAGCTTGACGAAATAGATCCTAAATTTTGGAAACTTTTATACTGTAACGTTTTTTATGCATTTGAAGATTTCTGGAGTTACTACAAATGGTAATAGAATTTGGTATCCCAATTTTTAAGAACGAAATATAGTTTTGGTTTGTTTACCAGTGATAGATTGAAGCTTTACTTAAGATTTGGTTTACACGTTGACATTGGTAGATAGTGAAATTCTCTATACTATTTTAGTTGAGAGTTTATTAGCTCATTAGCAAATTTGCAAATTTGTCAAACTTGCATGTATTAAAATTGTTACTTCGTATTGAAATATAGTGCAGAAAAGCATATATTACAGGTTTGAAAACGTTTTGGCGACAGACTGACGGGAATTGTTCAATATTTTTTTGATTTTCAAACAAAAAGTTTAGCTTCTAGATACTAGACTTTAAGGTTCAGTATCGAGAGGGATACTGGGTTCATGATAACAGGCAGTTTATTTTTATGCTGCCGCTCGGTTCCCGAAATTTCAGTTAGTTTTTGACGCGCGCTAAAATTTGAGTGATAAATCGATATGGTTGGTTAGCTGGGATATAAATCCAATGTGGCGGTGCCAAAATTTGAGTGATAAATCGACATGGTTGGTTAGCTGGGATATAAATCCAATGTGGCGCAAAGTGAAAGATCTGTTTATCCTAGTTTAGATGTAGTAGTGTTAGGTCCAGTTACTGCGGCCGGTGAAAGTACCAAGCGCGTTAGAGTTCAATTTGGGGAATGGTGTTATCAAATAGGTGCTGAAAAACTTTCGTCAGGGGTAGTTTTCCCCGCTTACTCTATTAAGAGATCTTGAGTAGCTTCAACCAGCACGTGATTAAAATATGGTAGAGTATTGTTTGTCCGGTGGGACTTCGTTAGGCCTTCTTAAAAGAGGAATTGAGTGTTAGAACCTACTGCCTTACCTTATTCTTGGATTAAAGTTGTCTTTTGTGCGGAGGAAGCAAAACGTCTTTTCCTAAACATTAAGAAATTTAGGTTCACGGCTCGCCAGTAACTGGAAAACTCGTTGTATATAGCCCGCTTAATTTATTTTGTGTAATCATATTTAGAGGTCGTAGAAGTTCAACGATTCCGATAAAAGGTAAGCGAATTATTTGGGTATTTAGACGAGCTGTGAACCTTGGTAATTAGACACCATAACCTCGATTGTGTTAACTTCAAATACCGTGGCGCCCTTTCGATTATGACAAACCCCCGTGGCTAGTGTAACATGTGTATGACAAGATATCTTAAAGTCCGCAAAATTAGGTTAATAATACACCCACCCCCGACCACTGAGCTCCGGCATCCCTTATTTTATCTGTTACTGTATGCTACTGCCATTTTCTACCGTAACAATTTCTACGACCCAGAAACAAAGCAGCAATCGATGGAATGGGGCACTGGCCTAAGAAATTTCGTGTTAAGAAACCTGCCGGAAAAGTTCTTGCTTCAGTTTTTAGGGATTGCCAAGGAGTAACCATAATTAATTTTATGGATAAGCGTAGAACAATAACTGGGAATTACTATTCGACGTTATTGACCACTCTGTGAGAAAAAATTATGGAGAGAATACTTGAAAAGTTGTCCAAAGGTACTTTGTTTTCGTAGGACATTGCCCCTAAACACAAATCGCAATATGGCCATGCAAACAATTCGTAATTTAGGGTTCGAATTATTCTAGCACCCCCCTGATTCACCAGCTCTGGCTTCGTCCGACTATCATTTCATTCCTCAACTGCAAAAAGGTCTAAAAAGTCGTAAATTTTCTTCCAACAAAGAGGTGATAGAAGCTGTCTGCAGAGCCAAGACAAAATTTATTTTAAAAGTCTAGAAGCATTGCCGGTTCGTTGTAATAAATGTATCCAATTATCCTTCGTAATACTGACTAATTTTGTACCCTTTAAAGTACTAACTGGGGTAATTTTGTACTCCAGCTTATGTTTACGTTTTTTACAAAAATTTTGTTAATAACTTTATTAATAATGTAAATCAAACACTAGTATTGCTGTCTTCCGTAAGAACATGTCATATCTCTTGCAGTAGACTTATTAGAGCGTATTGGTCATTTATACCAAATTGTATCATCTTTACTAGTACAGGCAGGCAATAAAGTATAAGTAATATCATTGTGATCATCTTGACTCGTAAATTCAGGAGCATCATTAGAAATCCATTTCTTCAACAAGATCCTCTTCACTTGATGAATCCTCCAAGAGGGTCAAGATTTCCCCCATGATGCATTTGCAACTCCTCATCCGTGAATTTGTGGGGGTTTATTGGTTTTCTACCTGCCATTTTCTAAAATATCAATTCACTAGGTAGCTATAAATAAAATATAAAATACCAACGTTACTTACAATCAAGCCTTATAACGATTTCTGCTAAGAATTAAAACAATTTTAACTAAACAGTTCGCGAAGTCAATATTTCACCGACGACTAACAAAATAGCAATAAAATGTAATCTATCGCACGGCTTCAAAGGGAAGAATAGACAGGATAATACCTGTAAAAACCATTGCATAAACCTACTACATATTTTACGGACTGGAGTATTTTTGTACCCCAGACCATTTGGACATAAAAAAATGTAGAGTAATTTTTGTGTCTTCCAACATCTAACATTATATTAGAAAACACATATAATTAGCATTTCTAAAAGGATTTTAACATATCACCGATGAGAAAAAAAGGTATCTTGCATATTTCATGAAAAACATTAAGTTGGGGTACAAAATTACCCCAGTTAGTATTAGGAAGGTTAATAGGAGAGTATATTGAATTATGAAACACTTCGACTTTAAAATTTTTGTTTGCTTCTACAGTATGCTAAGAATTTGTCAATACTTCTTCGTAAACAAGTTAAACAAGTATTTCTTTAAATTATTGAATACTATACAGAGTGGACCAGCCTGTATATGCAGTGTATTATTGAAATCTCCTCTTCAATACGAGTTCAACCATATGTAACACTTATGATTTTTTGTAGTCTAGAAGGTCTTAAATACATAAAACAGTACAAAATATGTAGATATGAAGAAATTTAAATGTAACTATAGAATGCTGTGATTTTGACATTTGTTCACCTTTTACATTATTAAATAAAAGTAACAGTAGTTTGATGCGTTTTGAAAAGTTCTGCAAAATAAATTGTTTCTCTAAAATGGTTGTTAATAAAAAAAAACGAATTACTATTCTAATAATGAGAGCATGCGGCGACAGAAAAAGATCTTATAGTAAAGTAGCCAACTTGTTCAAGGATACTTTCCCAAACCGTTCTCCTATCCATAAGGCCACGGTACAAAAAACTATAAAGCGCTTTAAGGAGGAGTAAAAGATAGATACCGATCAGGTATAAATGACCACAAAGCTTTAGATATAATACAGTTTCGTTGAAGATCCACATACATCCTCACGCAGGGTTGCGCAATTACATGATATAGGTCATTCTTCAGTCTTACGCGTATTACATAAGAATAAATTCTAACCATACAAAATTCATTTATTGCAAGAATTAAGTAAAGATGACTTCGACCGTAGATTAGCCTTTACTGAGGTAATGATGGATAAAATTTCGGACGGAAATTTGGTTAACATATTTTTCCGACGAAGCAACGTTTACACTGTGTGGGAGTGTAAATCGACATAATTTAATGTACTGGAGTGACGTAAATCCGTATGCGTGAAAACCATACTCAAAGACCACAAAAACTAAATGTATGGTCAGGTATAGTGAGTACTCAGTTAATTGGGCCGTTATTTATCGATGGAAATTTAACGTCTGATAAGCACGAAATGCTACTTAGAAATTAAATTGTACCTACACTGAGAAACTTGTTTGGGGCCAATTTTAATCAGATTTGGTTTCAGCAAGATGGAGCTCCAGCTCATTTTGGTGTAAATTTTCGGCGTTATTTAGATGACATATTTCCCGGACGATGGATTGGTAGACGAGGTAGTATTGAATGGCCTCGACGTTCACCTGATTTCAATCCTAAAGATTATTTTTATTGGGGATACCTGAAAAATTCGGTTTAAAAAAAACTAAACCAGGGTCTTGCAGAGCTAAGGCAACGAATTATCGATGAACCTCGATTAATTTCTAGACAATCGTGGAGAAATGTGGTAGACGCATTCTACCATCGATTAGGGTACTGTCAACTCACAAATGGAGCACATTTTGAACACTTGATTAAGTAATCATTATGTTAAAAAAGTTGTAAACTTTCAATTGTTACGTTTTAATGTAGTTGAAAATATTTTTTATTAAAAACTTTATTGAGACAATTAGGCGTTGCCAAATTTCCGTTTCATGTATTTAAGACCTTCCAGACTACATAAAATCGTAAGTGTCACATATGGTTAAACTCGTATTGAAGAGGAGATTCCAATAATGACTGCATACAGGGTGATGTATTTAAAAAACCAAAGTGACTAATAATATCAGAGAAACTGGAAATCTGGCAGCATTGCAAATGTCAAATCTCAAAACTCCGTATACCAAATTGGGCTTATTATACGAGATAATTGGGCATTTCCACACCGTTGGTCCACTCTATGTATTAATTTTAAGGTAGTTTTCAGTACTTCCAGATTTTGTTTATACAAGAAATTAAACTGTTTGTAGAGAAAGAAGGAAATTCCTAGACGCGGCCTAATTGAATAGCGGTTATGGAAAGTGAAATTTCACTTAAAAGATATCTAGGGGATAATTAATAAATAATTAACTTTACTTAAAACGTAGGTTCAATTACACCATGTTGTTGTGACAGAACTGGAAATTTTTTTGAAGGCTCAATCATATCGAGGACCACCCTTTAGCCTTGTTTTTTTTCTGCAACATTATTCTGTTTTCCCAAATATACCTGGAGATTGTGAGTATAGGCGTTGGTAGCATCACATATAGCCCAAACTTTTATCCCGTATTTGTCTGATTTGTTTTTCATATACACTCTAAATGACGCATGACCTCGACCAAGAAGTAATTCATCGACAGCCATGTCAGTTCCAGAATACAAAAAATTTATTGAGACAATTAGGCGTTGCCAAACTTCTGTTTTATGTATTTAAGACCTTCTAAACTACATAAAATCATAAGTGTGACATATGGTTAAACTCGTGTTGAAGATGAGATTCCAATAATGGCTGCATACAGGGTGATGTATTAAAAAAAAACAAAGTGACTAATAGTATCAGGGAAACAGCAAATCTGGCAGCATTGCAAATGTCAAATCTCGAAACTCCGGATCCCAAATTAGGTTTATTATACGAGATAATTGGGCGTTTCCAGACTGTTGGTCTATTCTATATATTAATTTTAAGGTAGTTTTAAGGACTTCCAGATTTTCTTTATACAAGAAATTAAACTGTCCATTACATTTTTACTTTAACGCACATACCTTTGCATGCCTGTATGCTCAAAATCGGTATAACTCGTTTTACATATGAATGGATCATAAAAAAGGAACTTTTGGCCAGATTAAATATTGTAGCTTTTTTTATGCTGTAATAGGAACTAAATTGAGGTTTCTTTCACTGTCGATGACTCTAACTAAACTGTGTTTAGTATTGGGAATTATATATAAGTGAAATACAAAAATAAATTGTCACAAAAAGGAATTTTGTTTATGAGATAAATATGTAGATCAAATACTGTAATGGAAGAACAAAATACGTACAAATTAAAGTTAAATTACAATTTATAACGTGACTCTCGCTTATTTAATATAGCGTTATTTTTTTGTAAAGGTGTGACGCCACACCTTGCTAACAATACAAGCTTTTGTACTCGCATTTGGTTTCAATTTCATTATTGATCTAAAATTAAGAACGCTCAAGATTATAATGAAATCTTAGAAGTAAACAAAATTCACTTTTCTCTAACAGGTAGGTTAATTAATATCGATTCATGTTTATGTGGTTGATGGAAATTTGAAAAAGTCGAGCACAAAACATTGTGTTTTAACATTGCGTGTAGGATTTCCAGACAAAATGTCAACAAATAGCAGAACCACACATAAAATTAGTTATACTGATTTAGTCAATTAGGCGTAGTATTGTCTTTTCAATCAAAATTGAAGACTAAATGTAATTACGCGTTAGAAATTCAAGAGAAAATCAACAATAAGGGAGAAAGTAGGAAATCTACAGGTTGCGTGAATATGTTGTATACCTTATTTAATTATTTGTGATGTCTGTCATGTCGTATACATATTTATGATGAAGGGTGTTTGATGAAAGCTGCGTTTTATTGAGTACGATACTTGTTGTGGTACCTACAAGAAGAGGGACATTAATTATTAAATGTCAAATACATTAATTTTCAATTAAAACTTTTCGATCTCTTCAATACGATGCGTACTGTTTGTAAACGTCACACCATGTCTCTTTAAAAGTGTCGTCCAATGAGCATTTTGAAGCAAGTTGAGTAAATAATTTATGCTGGCAATTTGCATAAACTTTTAATTTATTTCAAAACTTTTTTTTATATTAGAACAACGCCTGTAGTGAGTGACAAACAATTTGCATGACGTCTACATCTAACCCCAACTATGAATTTAGTTACTGCTGTACCATGTTTTGATTATAAAGGCAATATTAATAATAATACATCGTTGAGAAAAAGCGTCACCTAGCAAGTTAATTGAGATACTAAACTGTTAGTTTATAATTTATTCAATTCAAATATATTTAGAAATTCGATTTATAACATTTAAATAAACAGTGTATATGTGATAAACTATTTATTCGTGTATATATAATAATAATAATAATGCAAGCAAATTATGACTCACGTTCGATTAGCGACTAAGTCAACGATAATTATAAAAGGTGGATTGCACCTAACGCTGCAGATTGTATAAGCCAAACGGTTACTCAAAAATCAGGCATGAGTGCATATGGTTTGGCTACTTTTCAAAGTTATTTTTAAGTGTATTCACTACACCAAATATATGTGATGTATCATGCATGTTTTTTTAACAGAACACCCAATATTCTAAAGCAATTTTGAATTAATGGATACAATATGTTATGATTAGTAATAAATAATTCGCCATAACAATATATTTAATAATAAAATAATTTAATATAACACCACTGAGAAAATAAAAGCTGAAAAAGTAAGTAAATAAAGTTCAGAATGCCTCCATCAGCCGCTAACGTCTCTCGCTGATGAATTATCATCCCTCGTCGACTTCACTCCACCATATCAATTACGCCGTCTCTGCCATTCCTTTCCGTCTCGCAACAATATGTAAACTTTACTTCAGATTCCACATACATAAACGTTACAGTTTTGGACATGTTTAATTTTCTTATATATATATATATATATATATATATATATATATATATATATATATATATATATATATATATATAAAAATTGAGTTGCATAAAGTAGATAAGGAAAGTAAAACCTGATAAAGGAATAAAGAATTCAGCTCAACTCAGCAACAATGGGGTTTTACTTTCCTGGCCTATTCTTGACTGCAACCTCAATTGAATTTATTTATCTAAATTAGTCAGTCAAGATTACGCCAATTTATATATATATATATATATATATATATATATATATATATATATATATATATATATATATATAGGGTGTCCCAACGTTCTGGAGGTGGAAGATCACGCCTATACTGTTGATCTAATAAAAAAAATATTAGAGAGATTATTACAGTCAACAAGGAGCGTCTTGTAAGAATATTTTTGTATATACAGGGTGTCCCATTTTCGAATACTGCACTAAACTTGTGTTTTTTTAATGAAACACCCTATATATTTTTATATATTTGAATTCTTTGTTAAATGCGGAGCAAAATTATATAAGGTACTATGGTCTACGACTAACGGTTCCTAAGTTATTGACATTTCTAAGTAAAAAAATTAGTCAATTGAGCAGGCTCCTATTCCGCCATCTTAAAAAATATCGGAGTGAAATTTTGGGATTTGTTTTTTAAATCTGTCTAGTTTTAAGTTCTATATTCAGATTGCACTCTTTTCGTTGCATATACAGGGTGGTCCATTTTTCTAATTTTTTTTAAATAGTACACCCTGTATTTTATGACAGATTTAAATAGCATTCTTTACGGGCTTTCAATAGATACTCACTTTTTACTACCTATTCCTAAGTGGTTTTGAATTATTTAGTGATACAGTTGAAAATTATAAACATTTTTTATTTTTGTTGAATCTGTCACAATATAAAATAAATAAAGACAATATCATAAGTCAAAGAAAAACAAAAATGAAACAAGGCTAATTGCTATAAAACCGTGAAGCTATAGGTTTATGACACAATTCAACATTTTGCACTATAAATGAGCAACGCTTAATAATTATTTACCCGTAGAACTCCATAACTATACACTTAACTTAAACAACACAATGTTACAAATTTTATATTAAATTTTCAAAAATTTGCAGCAATGCACATTGTCAACCGCCTAGTTACTTTGACATTTTGAAGGGTGCTTCTTCTAATACTCCGAAAAGTCTTAGTAATTCGAAATTTCATATTGGCTTGTGTAGTAGGCAAACCCCTACACACCTCCTGTTTCACATATTCCCACAGAAAAAAGTCTAGGGGAGTGAGATCAGGTGATCTCGCTGGCCAAACAATGGGACCACCGCGACCTATCCAGCGATCTTCGCGCCAGTTTTGTAAAAACCGACGTACTCGATTATGGTAGTGAGGCGGGCATACATCATGTTGGTAATGCATAACTTGTCGAGCATGTAGATTCACATTTTCCAGAAACTGTGGCAAATCTTCTTGAAGGAATTGCAAATATCTTTCGCCTGTCAGTGAACCATAAATTACATCAGTATTGATAATACCACCCCACATTCACAATCCACTGATACTGGTAATGGACATTGTACCCATTGTGGATTTTCAACAGAGTAATAGTCACCATTATGTTTATTAACGACTCCTTTGTTATTAACCTTCCAGTCAGGGCGCCTGGGACTTTGACAACAAACGGGGCGCCGGGTCTTTAGACCCGACGTCATTTTTCTTAAATACTTTTTGAATATATGAAAATGGATACGATAGAAATAACCTTTATTAATATTTTAATACAAAAAACTTAAGAAACAAAACATAATTCTAATTCCTACTGTTAAAAGGACAGTGACGAAAAAGAATATACATTTTCAAAATGTCATTGCAAAAAAAACATTTTTCTTTTTTTTATCTGAACGTGTTAAAATAACATCAAAATTATTTTTATTAGTGTTTGGCAACACTTGAGCTATGTAGACCAAGGATCAAGATGACTTAGACATATAAACTTATAACATTTTGACAATAATATTTTGTTCTTGAACCTTTCTTGCAAAGAAAACAACGTTTTCTAGTTCCTGTGGAATTTCAGGATTATCTCTATTTAGTGTTCCTGCAACTTCCTGTCTTCTCTCTCTGACTAACGGTGGAACATTCATTTGGAAAGAACGTCGCGTCAATTGGTCTTTGGTTAGAGATAGTGCAAGCTCTCTAAGAAACGATCTTCTTATGAGGTCATATTTTTGTTATTGGAAGAGTAAATAACCTGAGCGTTAACACCATATTCATCATAGCATAGAATACCACCATGGGCCATCTCTTTGTATTTCTAGCTACATCATAAGAGGCACATAATTTATCTAAAGGTCTACTCCACCTTTTGTACTATTATACTAAGTGATAATCTCTGGTTTGTATTTTTCATTGGTTGATTCATCAACTTCATCATCATGTGTAAACTAGATATGATAACTACATTCCGATACTTCTTAGCACATACAAAACAATTGTTGTATTCTCTTGGTAACCGAATAATGAAGAATGTAGAGGTCGATGTTTTGTGTTGATAAATTCTATTGGCAGCTCTATTTTATTTTTCTTTATTGTTCAATGTACGTAATTTTGTGCTCTTTAAACAATTTGTTCACTAAACCTACACTTGTAAACCAGTTGTATGTTAGATTTCTATTTGTTTGCGAAATTGGTTCAGTCGTGTAACTACACTAGATGGATCGTTGGGTAGATCATGAGGACCTAGCGGCCGTTTGCCAACATAAATTTCCAGATTGGATGCATAGGAGATAGCAGAGTCGACCAGTGCAAATACTTTAGTCCGTACTTATTCGGTTTACTGGGAATATATTGCCTAAAGAACATCTTCCCTAAATGCCTCCAGCTTTTCGTCAATTGTGGTATTCTCTCCCAGTGTATATGCTTTTTACAATTTTCAACAAAACTGTCAAATGAAATTCGAACTGGTGCTAACCTATCAAACTGTCGTCTAGTTTCCAAATCGTCAAATCGCAAACATCTCAGTAAAAAGGATCGATCTTGAGACATCACCAACCAAAATCGCTCAATTCCGAGTCTGGTTCTATCCCATAATTCCTTGGTATTCAGCCTAGCACTTTTATGGTTCCAGCCATATAACAAACCAAAAGAGCTTTTATTTCGCATATGTCGGTGGGTTTAGCTCTTCATTCCCTGGAATAATTTTGGGAGATCCTGGCTATATACAAATTTGTATTTTCAACAATAATTTGCAACATTTCGTTTGTGAAATAGAGACCAGCATTCAAGAACTGTCTTAGCATTTTTGCTATATTCTTTGACGCCAGGTAAATGGATAATGATCTTTTCATTTCTTGTTCGAACGGCCTTATTAGGACAATGTTTTTCCATCAGTAGTTCCATCCTTACCAATAAATGATGGCACTCTTAACTTTCTTGGGATAGAAACAGGAACATCTTCGTCATCACAGTCTTGCTTTTTGGGATAGAAACAGGAACATCTTCGTCATAGCAGTCTTACTCTGATTCACTATCACCAGCTCTCTTCTCTAAAATCTTCGGATGCCAGTTCTGCATCATCATCGTCAGGTTCTTGCTCTGATTTCACTTCTTTCCATAAGCGACGAAGTTGTTCTTGCTCTGCCTCGTAACTCATTTTTAGAACAAAAATTAAGAGAATATATTCCCTATCTAATTATTGGAAAAAAGCAATTTGACACCATGAAAATATAGGAAATATACACAAATAAAAATAAATTTTACTAAAAAACAATAGAACTTACCAGTGGAATAAAGTCAACTCTGCGAAAAAACTGTATCTTAAACCGGGCGGGTCATATCTACTAAGTCACAAGGTACTCTCACCAATTCACAATATAACTAACGCGCGAGGCTAGAAGGTACATGAATGCACAGCGTTGTAGGAGATTCTGCTGAAGTTTGCCGAACGATTTCCGAACGCCAAGTCTCACAGACCCGGCGCCCCGACTGGAAGGTTAAAACTTGCTTCGTCGCTAAATAGCACAAAGTCAACAAAATTTCCTGGTTGGTTAATTTTGTCCAGAATAATATTGCAAAATGCGATACGAGTTGCGAAATCTTGCGGTCGTAGGCTTTGATGCAAACACAAATGGTATGGGTGATATTTATGTTTGCTTATAATTCTTTGTATTGATCTTTTGCTCAGATCAACTTGTACAGCAATGTGACGAACACTTACGTGAGGATTTTCTTCTAAATTTAATAAACCTGTTAACTGGTTTTCTTCGTTTGCAACTGTACGATTTTCTACATCTCTTTTTGTATAGACATTTCCAGTCTCTTCAAATCGTTCTCGAAGAAATTGTAACGTTTTGCATGTCTAGCTAAAGGGTACTTTTGTTTATAAATCCTGGATGTCAAAAAAAAGTTCCTTTCGGCTTGTCCCAAAACATAGATCATATTAATGAGATCTTGTTTTGAAAAATCCATCTCACACTAAGTAACTAACCAAGTCACTATCAGATAATTATCTGACAATTTTTCACGAAATATTTATAAGGGGTTTCATTTGTTAAGTTGTTAAGAAACCGAGGACAATCGAAAACCAAGCTATTATTATTCATTGTGTTCTTTAATTCCATTTTAAAGTTTATAGTTATGCAGTTCTGCGAGTAAATAACTATTAAACGTTGCTCTGTTATAGTGCAAAGAGTTAAATTGTGTCATAATCCTATAGCTTCACTGTTTTATAGCAATTAGCATTTTTCATTTTTGATTTTTTTGTGAATTACGATATTGTCTTTATTTATTTAATATTGTGACAAATTCAACAAAAATAAAAAATGTTTACAATTTTCAATTTCATCACTAAATAATTCAAAAACACTTAGGAATAGGTAGCAAAAAGTGAGTATCTATTGAAAGCCTGTAAAGAAATGCTATTCAAATCTGCAACAAAATACAGGGTGTGCTATTAAAAAAAATGTGAAAAATAACATTGAGCAAAATGGACCACCCCGTATATGTAATCCAAATGTAGTAATTAAAACTAGACAGATTGGAAAACCGAATCTCACCCCGATATTTTTCAAGATGGCGGAGCAGTAGCTTCCTTAATTGACTATTTTTTTTACACAGAAATGTCAGTAACTTGGGAACCGTTAGTCGTAGTCCCATAATACCTTATATTATTTTTCTCAGCATTTAACAGAGAATGCAAATATATAAGGTGTTCCTTAAAAAAACACAAGTTTAGTGCAGTACTTGAAAATGGGGCACCCTGCATATATATATATATATATATATATATATATATATATATATATATATATATATATATATATATATATATATATATATATATATATATATATATATATATATATATATATATACATATATTCTAAATTCATTTAAAGTTCAAGGGTCTAGTTTTTGAAGAAACGCTCGGACACGTCGATTTTATTTTTGACTGTGGTTTTTAGTGGTAAAATGTATATAGGGTGGCCAAAAATAAGTTACGACCACCAACTTGATTTTGTCAAATCAAACACCTCTTTTTATTTCATTTTCTGAATCTGCTTTGAGTAAATCTCATGTACCATGTCCTATACCTGATATCGAGGAATTTACAATTGAACGTATCAATAATTAAGACCGTATCAAGGAAGGCGGCCTTTGTTTTCTGTCAAAAGGAACAATTTATTCAAAAAACATACAAATCAAATCAAATGTTCAAAATGTGCACCATTTGCGGCTTGACAATAGCCAAGGCGATGAATAAACTCTCTTTGCACGTTTTCAACCACTTCTGGAGTTATGGCACGCACTTCTTCTGATTTTCTCTTTCATATCTCCAGATTGTTTGGCCTGTCAACATATACTTTTGATTTGAGATAACCCCACAGAAAGAAATCCAACGGGTTTAGGTCGGGTGACCTAGCAGGCCATTCGATAGGTCCTCTTCTTCCTTTCCACCTATTGGGAAATGTTTCATCCAAAAATACACGCACATCGGCGGCCTAGTGCGGGGGTCACCGTCATGCTGAAAACCAGTTCATCGTCAGGGAGTCTGGATCCAATGGATTCGGAAATAATGCCACCAATGCTGGAATTAAATCAAATTGAGAAATTCGGATATGCTCGTCCAGTTAGAGTCTGTTCGAAGAAAAATGGACTCATTACTCTTTCCCCCACTATGCCACACCACACATTTATTTTTTGATGGTACTGACTGTGAACTTCCATCATACAATGCGGATTTTCTGTTTCCCAACATTGATAATTTTGTCTGTTCACATTTCCATTCAAACAGAACGTAGTCTCATCGGAAAAGATTATGATTCTTACCAAATTATTATATAGTTGATTTTCGGTGAACAACTGATTTCCCCATGTTTAAATTGGCCCCTATCTGCGACATAGAATTGCATGGATTTTCTTCCAAGGAAAGCAAAACGTCAAGTTGTTCATTTTCATCTCGAGCAGGACGACCACATTTAGGCAGATCCTAACATGACCAAATTCTCTAAATTTAGCCTCTATTCTACTCACAACTTTTGACGTATTGGAGGACGATCAGGATGAATTTCATTGAATAATTGAGCAGTTTCTATTTATGTACGTGTTCTATCACCAAATCCAATCATCAGACAGAATTTCAATTTTTCTCATTTCGTTCACTTCACCATTTCGGAAAGGACAAATGTTGAAATTCGCCGTCAGAAATAAATTGACATACACAACGAAATGAAAAGATGTACCTATTGTTCTTGCAAGTGTTCTTGATAGTTTATAAAGACAATATTTACTTTTTCGTAAATATCTCGAGATCTGTTGATAAGGTATAGGACATGGTACATGAGATTTACTCAGAATTCAAAGCAGACTTAGAAAATGAATAAAAACAGGTGTTTCCGTTTGGCAAAACAAATTGGTGGTCGTAACTAATTTTGGGACACCTTGTATACAAAATTTTACCACTAAAAAACGCAGTCAAAAATAAAAATCGACGTGTCCGAGTATTTCTCCATAAACTAAACCCTTGCACTTTAAATGAACTTAGACGTAACTATGTATGTATGTATGTTATATATATATATATATATATATATATATATATATATATATATATATATATATATATATATATGTATGTATAGATATTATATAGAAAAGATACCCACACTTATCGTTATCTTAACGAAATCTAAACACCATCAATGCAATTCAACGCTGTAGTGGAAACACTGTATAAGATCACTTCGATTAACAGATGAAAACATCGACCGAGAGAATTACAAAACCTTGTTTCAATTTTACTAAAAATGGTTATAGTTCAACACAAATTAATAAAATATTAAAGAAGCAACAAACACAACGTACAGTTCACAATAATCAAACTGAAAACAATAATAGAAAGCTACTCATGTTACCTTATATAAAAGTTATCACAGATAAAATTGCAAAAAAATTCCAAAAGTGAGTTCAATGTCGTTTCAAACCATATGTGACCATTTCCCAATTACTTCTTAATCCGAAAGATAAAGTTCATGGCGAAAAGCAAGGTGTTTATGAAATAAAATGTAATGGATGTGCACTTCTGTAACGTCTCTCAAACGTTCCTCATTTCCAGATTGCCTCCACAATCTTCTTCTTCTTATGGTGCGTCTCCTATCAAAGATTTGCGGTCATCAAAGGCTATCTCGACTTTCGATACTGCTGACCGGAATAAGGATCTTGTGCTTTTTCCAAACCAAGACATTCTCGTTCTTCCGCGCTTCTCTTGCCCTATACCTTACCCTGGATAGTTAGTTGCAACAGTTGGTATTCTTCGTTACGCATTATAGGTCCCAAGTATTATTTCTCTTTTGATCATGTTAATTAGTTCCATCTCCTTCCCCATTTTTTAGGGCGGTCTCATTTCTTATTCTTTCAACCCAACATATTTTAAGTATGCGTCTATAAATCCACATTTCAAGTGCTTCTATATTTTTGGTTGTTTCTCGGTGAGCGTCCATGCTTCCACTTCATACAAGAGAACGGGCAGGACATAACATCGTACAATACGTGAGCGTAGTTGTAGGTTTATATCTCGGCAGTAGATGAATACAAACGGTGCTCTTCTTATTCTATTTTGCTTCTAATTTCTATGCTGTGATACCATTTGTCGTTTAAATTACAACCTACGTATTTGTATTTTGCAGCTTGTTCTAGCCGGATTCCACCAACCACGATATTAGTTTGAGCGGTCCTCTTTTGCTGATCACCATTATTTTAGTTTTTCTTTTATTTATATTCAGTCCATAGTTGTTACTAGAGTCATCAAGCAATGTTTGTAAATATTAATCATTTTCTGCCAAGAGGACGGTGTCGTCTGCGTAGCGCAAGTTAGTTAGTCTTATACCGTTGATATTAATTCTAACTTAGCTATCTTCTAGGGCGACTTTAAATATCGCTTCTGAATACACGCTCGATAATCTCGATGAAACCAAAATGTAGACTAGTCAGTGTACAAAATTCTGACACAGTCATTTTAATTCCAATTGTAAAAATCTTGACATTATTCTAATCTTGCTCCGCCATTGCTTCTAGAGTGATGGACATCTGACTGATCGTCTAGAATGAAGATTGGCTTCGTGAAGTCGATTTCGTACTGTATCTCTGCCAACGATTACGTTATGCGCAATCTGTAACTCCGTAACTAACGCAGGTGCCGTAATTTTAGGTTGTCTTACAGCACTTAAACCCAGATATCTGTCCTGAGCAGTAGTCGTTGAATGTCCACCTCTTGGATGTTGTTCTACCGGATTCCCAGTGTCCCTGAAACGCCGCCATAACCGACTAATTACAGTTTGTGAAACACGAATTCATTCAGCTTCTTGTTTCATGCTGCCTTCTTTACGTCTTGTATCAAAGCTGCGTTTTGTGGTTCCGATGTATACTTTTCCACATGAACAAGATAACTTATACACTCCGGAAGATGATAAAGTGTGTTTTTGGCTGACATTTTCATTGTTAGTAATATTTAATTTTTAATGACCTAGTTATTCTTTGCTAACATTTAATTTTACAGTTGGCTTTATACGTTTCTCAAACTGTTATGTTGATAGCAGGCTGATGTTTATGTTTTAATTTTTCAACTTTGACAAAATTGTTTACAACATCTTTAACAATTTTAACAGGTATTACTACTGGCGAAGATAACTGTAAGTGTTATCGAAACGTTTAGATTGTATAATTTAAAATACACCATTAAAAACCCAAAAAGATAAGTATTATATTATGTGTGATGGTGTTGAAAGTTTACATTTTCATATGGATATGTATTTATTTTCGGTCGGTTCTGTGTTAACTGAGTAAATGTTTTTGGCAGCTAATTTGCAGTATTGATTTTTAACTAATATGTCGATTATATTTGAATTGTAACTATTTGCTGGTACTATTTGATATATAATTGATATTTTTATTGAAATTTGTTTGGTTTAATGGTAATGGCATCGATGTATGTACTAGTGACCAATATGCAGCTAACTTACGTTTTTGGAGAACTCAAACTTGTCCTATCTATTAATTTTATGTTTAACTAGAATTGAGGTCCATGTCAACAAACTGTGTAAGAAACTCTCTGGCATACTGTTTCTAGTCAGAAGATTAAATAATATTGATGAAGGTTAAGTACTCAAAACTGTGTATTATTCTCTTTTCCACTCTCATATTGTTTACGGAGTTCTGTTGTGGGGTAATTCACCTGAAACTAACCGAGCTTTCAGATTACAGAAAAATGCGATTAGGTTATTAGCAGGCCTGCGTTTTAGAGAACACTGTTTCAATACCTTTACCAACTTAGGTATTATGCCACTACCATCATTATTTATTTATTACACACTATTAGAGGTTCATGCCATGAAAGATGCCATGTTGACACATTCCGATATACATACCTATGAAACCCGAAACAGTCAAAATTTATGTATTCCTACATTTAATTTATCTAAATCTCAAAAATTATACATATATATATATATATATATATATATATATATATATATATATAGCTATGTTACGGGTAGTGGTATATTAACGATGAAAACTAGGTTTACCCAGGTAAACCGAGTTCTATCCGCTTTCACTTGGTTAAAGTTAGGTGTAGGAATTCCAACACGTGCAGCATTCAGTTAGAAAATGAAAACCGATGAGAGGGGACGCTCGCGTTTAAAACAGCGTTTTAATGAGTTTGTGTCTTCAAAAAGTGCAAACAGTTTTTAATTTAATAATGAACAATAACGAGAAATGGTAGAATCAGTCAAGTTGTCAAAAGATGGTAAAACCAAAACCACTCTACAATATCGACGTTTGAAAAGGTTTGATGTATGTTCTGTTAGAGGCGTTGTAAATCTTATTAAAATAAAACGTTAAATGACGAAATGTTTGACATTTTGCATGATGCACATTTGGCTATTGAGCATGGCGGTAAATATCATATCGAAAATGAATGTAAGAAAAAGTACAAGAATGTAACTCAAGACGTTATTAAGTTACATCTGCGCTTGTGTGAAGGGTGCCAAAGAAACTAAATTCTGTCAAAAAGGTTGTAGTTAAACCAATGGTATTTTCGGAGATGAACAGCCATTGTCAAATCGATTTAATTGATATGCAATCACATCCAGGTGAAGAATACAAATTAATCATGGTGTATCAGGACCACTTAACTAAGTTTGTTCAAACACGTGCATTAAGATCGAAAATGTCCGAGGAAGTTGCTAAGAGCCTTGGAGCATATTTTGTATTTTGGCGCCTCCTCTACACTACAATCGGAAAACGGCCGGGAGTTCGCTAACGGCGTCATTGAGGACTACCTACCATGTGGAGTAACCTTAGAATAGTGCATGGCAAATCGCATCACAGTCAGCCACAAGGCAGCGTGACAGAAGCCAACCAAAATATACAAAATGTGATAATGACGTAAATGGACGATGAAAACTGCAGGCTATGGTCAGAATTTCTGGGATTTGACCAATTAATGAAAAATAGGACTTACCATGATGGAATAAAACAGTCTCCTTATTCCGCTACGATATTAAAGTCGGTCCATCCAAATCTACTTATCCAAAAGAAATTATCGAATATCTACGAACCGAACGAGAGCTTGAGAATATCCTTGGGGAATTTGATATAAGAAAACAGCCCCAACAAGAACAAAACGAAGATCAGTATATGGAGTGCGAACAAGAAACGGACAACCCGCAAGAAGAAATTACTGAAGGTGACGAACCGCAAGAAGATACTACCGAGAGCGGCAATATGGAAAATGTCGACAATAATTATAGAGAAACGCCAATAATATAGAAATTTCATAAAGTGAAACCAAATGTGCAGAATGTGATAAGCGATGTACAGGTGTAAGGTGTGAATTTTGCTGGTGCCATCGTGCCATGATCCGCAGTATTGTCTAACTCTACTGGGTCCGTTTCAATAGGCCGAGGCCGTATGGCACTGGAAGTAATAGATTAACAGTCATTGTGAAGAATCCTGTTTATTACTTCATTTTCGTTAGACAAAGTATCTGCAATATAACCCTTTACAATCGTAGACTCACACCGTGTCTCTTCATGGCCAGGACAACCATGATGTTCTTCTAAATGAATGGCCTGTATATCCTTCGAGATTTTTAAAATTCAAGAACTGCGTACGCTATTTTCCTGGGAATTATACTGATGGTATTCTTTCCGACTTTTTTTAATCTTTGATCGTAATATACTTTTGGCAATTTCTAGATGACCAACAATACCTAGTTGAGAAGTAGAAGTAACTGTAAGCGTAAGGTATATACCATTTTCGAATCTGGAATAGTAACAACAATAATGTTCTCCAGTGTAAGCTTACACAACACATCTGTGCGCCATGCTCATGTAACCCTTAAAACCATCACTACTTTCATAAGCAAATAAGTATCATCTGTTGCCTGCTCGAGAAATTTACTGACTTTCTGTCTTGTAAAACGCTTGTTTTAGGTTTATAGTTAGCATTCTTGTGTTTCTGAAATGATTTCAGTTTGGGATATTTCGATATGTCGGTGTCTTCCTCTATGAAAACCACCGACTTAATCATTGAGTACTCACACCATAAACTAGCCGACGACTTTAGTGTTGCTGATTTCTCTATAAAATATGCCGATGGCGACTTCTCAGGAACGCCAGTATTTTTGCTCAGGCGCCATTCCTTAAACATTCTGTATGCTCATTCGGCAATGTTGACCTTTCAGGCAATACACTTGCACCAGCAGCATATGCGCTGCCTCTTCTACTACAGAATCACACTTTTTCAAGAATTGTAAAACAAAATCAAAACCATGTTTTACTGATAGCGTGTTTTGTAAACAACGCCTTAGAAACGTCAAAACCAATACAGACAATGTGATTTTGACTAGTGTCACAGTATAACTACTAATGTTACTGCATAACTTGATCAAGAAAGGTCGCTTCTTTTCAAGGCCTTGAGAACTGTGGAAGCAGATAGAATGTTATAAGCGGCTCGTCAGATGGTAGCTTTGACCAGCCTCGGACTATATTTGCACCTCCTCGCTATCGCTCGGGCGCACAACCGTCCTCGACTGGTAAAAGCTACTTAGATCCCATGCAGCTTAAATAACTATTTTATATTTGCTTGTAATATAGAAATTAGTTCAGTAAATTGATGAGTTTTTTATTTTGAGGTTGCTAGTAGAAAGATATTTTTAAATTGTTTTAATACAAATGTATAAATACGTAGATTGTTTAACTTGTTAAATTTAATGACGGTTATTTTCACATCCTTGGCGTTCTGACATAAATTATCGTCTGAAGCTCTTGGTATATATCAGTTAAGTTGTACACATAAAGGCGATCGTATGTAATAGTGACAGAATGACTTATGTAGCTTGTGTAATTATTGCTGAGAGCTTATTTCATACATTGGCAGTCGTTGGTAATGTTATGTTTCGTGCATTACTTAACTGACAACAGTCTCTTGTTTTTATTTACCGTTGAGTTTCCATGTAAAATGATGAGTTATTATTTACCGATTCTCAGTACTATTGAAGAGGGACAGATGATTGTTTCACTTTTTCGTTCAGTTGAAGTTGAAGTTTAGATCTTGAAAGTATAAAGCAATTAAGATATTGGATTTAAATCCTGACTACGCGGTAACCACTCCGGTCACAATCCGTGCAACGTGGGGCCTGGTTATATCTTGCATTAAAAGAAAGTGTTGTCCGACAGAACGGAGCGAAGGGTATCACGTGATCATCTAAACATTGTTGAATATAACGCATAGCGGTTAAAAACCATTCTCTTTCATCACTAGGTTCGCTCGGACATATAGTGATGTACCAGCCTATACCATGACACTACCAAAAGGTGTTTTAGGAGATGTACAATATCTGGCAAATTGTTCACCTGCTCTCCTCCAGGCACGTTCACGTCCGTCACGTGAACATGAACAAAAGCGCGATTCATCCGTGAATAATACACGTATCCAGTTCCTGTGTTCACGAGCAAACTTTAATCGGTGAGCTGGAAGTAAAAGCGGGCTCGCAACTGGTTTTCTTGACATTATTCATCCTTCTTTTAACCTACGCTAGATGGCTCGTACAGACGCTATAGTACCACGTACATCCTGAAGTCTACGGCTAATAACGGTAGAAGAAATACTACGATCTCGTAAAGTTGTTTGATTTATGAAACGGTTATCACTTTGATTATTAATACGTAGTCTACATGATCCAGCTCGTCGCGTGTATTCACCAGATTGACAAAACCGACTGATAGCGCCTTGTACAGTATTTTGTTGTTTACCCAAGAATTATCCAAGGTACCATACATTGCGACCACCGTCATTTAATGCAACAGCCCGTAAAACATCTTCTAGGGTCATTTTTTAGAATGAAAACTTTTGAAGACTGCATTCTGGAATTATAGTATAGTGGTACTTTGCTAGGCTCGTTACTACGCAACCAAATAAGGCTACTAGATAAATAAATTGGATAAATTGATAAGACAAAGTTATTAATAAACTCAAATACTGCAATACTGTTTTTAAAAATTTTCAGCTAAAGAAGCACATACTGACGTGAATGAAAAACACTTTGTTAAGAAAAGTCACACTTCAAACCGACATATAGTGAAACTAAATTTTACCGCTCAATTTTTCCACAGGACGTTAAGTACTTAAGGGTAAAAAGTAATTTTGTTTCTCCTGTTAATGATCAAGCCATCATTTTATAAGTACAGGAAAACACTCCGAAATAAACGTCAATTTTCTGATGAAGGTTTGACTAGCATCGGAAAATAATTTAAAAAGTTATGGGTGACCAAAATTAGCCTAAATTAAAATGAGTCAAAACGTAGCCCCAGAATGCCGATTCCGAAAATCTCAAAGGTCGAGATACAACACTGATTTTGTGGAACCCTGCAGCTGTCAAAATTTTCATATTTTTAATTAATTCGAAAATGGTAAATTTTTAAGATAAAACATCTTACATAAATTAACATCAAACTTTGGCGATAAATCGAAAATCGCTATAAAACTGGGGGTTCTATTTAAAGAAACACAATTTTTACTACCATACTTTTATGACTCGCCACGAACGTTAGAAAATGAGTTTGAAATACGCACCTCTTAAACATCAAAAGCTTTGATAGGAATCATTTCCTTCTAAAACTCATATTTACTGAGATATCTCACATTGACGCACTAATGAGCAACCTTATATATATATATATATATATATATATATATATATATATATATATATATATATATATATATACAGGGTTAGTCAGACCTCCGTCGTAGTCCAATATCTTATTTATACCAAAAATGTTGTAAAGATAAAAGTTGAGAATATTTTTAAATATTTTCGAATATACTCCACTATACGGTTTTACTATTTAGACTCCAAACTTGACAAAAGAAAAATAATTTTTAATTTGTATGAGTTTGTGTGAGTTTTCATATATGGTTTAGTTTTTACCCAAAATAGTGTTTTTACATTATGGTCTATAACTCGACCACGTCATTATTATAGTTTAATTAAATGGAACACCCTGTATATTATTTTGAAGTTGAACAGGGTTTAACTTGGCCATTACTCCAATATACGGTTTTACTATGTTATATGGGGTATTTTAGGAGTTAGGGCCAATTTCAAGTAAAAATCGTGAAGAAAATCAAGAATTTGTAGCCTCCAAACTTAACACCCTGTACATTTTTCATCCATCGATGAGAGATTCATCCCCTTCAACTTTACTATTAAATGGGCTACACTCAACATCGCCAAATTCATAGAAAACTGCAAAACTTCTAGAACATTTTTTTATTCGAGAACAAACACTACATCAAAATTAAAGTAACTAATTATTAGATACATTAAACGTAAACTTAAATGTTATAAAAGTTATTCAAAATGTCGACCGTTCTCTCTGGTGCACAGGTCTATTCTTTCGTTGAAGCTTCGTGAAACGTTTCTGAGCATATTGGGTGTAATGGATCTAAAAGCTTCTGTTATCTCTCTCATATTTTCAACTGTTGTAGGAGCTGGTTTGGTAAACCTTGTCATGAACATCCTCGCAAAAAATAATCAGTTTTGTCAAATCAGGCGCCCGTGCGGTCACCCAACACGACCATTCCTACCAACCACATATTAGAAATATTTCATTCAATATTTGTAACCTCCTTGAATAATTGACACCTGCCCCGTCGTGTTGGTACCACATATTCAGAGGGACATTTTCTATTAGAACATGAAGATCGTTTCGTAAGAAGTTACCATATATTTGTGCATTTAAATGAGCTTCAAAGAAATTATGTCCAATAACTTCTCCAGTACACTCCCTCAAACATTCAAACTCCATTTCCTAAAAATTTGTTGGCATTATTAAGTGAGGATTTTCTGTTGTATAATAATGGAAATTATGCCGATTCATAAAACCATTTTTATGACATGTTGCCTCATCAAAAAGGCCATTCCATCAAAAAAATTGGATCGTGCTGTAGTTTTCTAACTGACCAATTAGTTCATTCTATTACCAAAATCACCTTCTAGTAATTTTTTGTGCAGTTGTAACCGGTACGGATGAAAATGATGTTGGCGTAGGCATCTTCCTACAGAGCTTTGGCTAATACCTACTATTTCTGATAGTTCATGTTGACTCACGTGCGGATTCTCTGTAACGGCCAAAGCAACAGTTAAGTGGTTATTAGCATTAAGCGCACGTTTGTTAATTTCTGGCGGCTTATACTCAACATTTCCAGTTTCCAAAAATCTCTCAAGTAATTTATTAAAACTTTTCTGATCAGGACATCGTCTATCGGGATATCTTGCACCATAAATTCTTTTTGCTAATAAGCAGTTCTTTTCAGACTCTCCAAGAATAAAACCATATCAGTTAATTCATCTTTGGTAAATTCATTGTTAAAAAACAATATTTTAACAACAAGTAAATATTAAAAGGAAATATCAAATATTGATAGAAGGAGAACGTTACTTTATGCCAGGCGACTTGTTTTTAACTTAAACTTAATTTTGCTTAGAATAGGTAAGAAATGTTTTCTAGTTTTCTAGAATTGAGCGATGGTGAGTATAGCCAAATTTAAATAGTAGAGTTGAAGGGATGAATCTCTCCATCGATGGATGAAAAAATGTACAGGGTGTTAAGTTTGGAGGTTACAAGTTCTTGAATACGGCATGATTTTTACTTAAAATTGGCCCTAACTCCTAAAATACCCCGTATAACATAGTAAAACCGTATATTGGTATATTGGAGTAATGGTCAGGTTACGCCCTGTTCAACTTCAAAATAATATGTGGGTATGTGTATGTATATATATATATATATATATATATATATATATATATATATATATATATATATATATATATATATATATATATATATATATATATATATAATATATATATACAGGGTGAGTCGTTAAGAATGGAAATCTGGAAACGGCAATAGTAGATCCTAAAATATGAAGATTAAGCGCAACATGCCTCATACAAATGTTGCTCGTTTAAGAGATAAAGGGTGTAATCATGTTATTTCTAAATTTTCCATTAACTCAGTAAGTTTTTATAGAACCAATTTGAAAATTAGTATTATCATGTTTTTCATCACGACGAATAAGAATTTGTCATCAATTTTAACGTTGCTCATAGAGGGCGCTGGTTACACACTGCTGAATAGATAAATTGATGCTTATCGTTTTTGTGTGTGGAGAATCACATAAACTGAATCGAAAATTTAAAAGAGCAACCTTTTTTACAGGAAAAATACATACTAGTTGGATTTTGATATCTTGATCCGTTTTCGAGATATTGCCTCCTAAGGTTTCAATGCAGTTCGGCCTATTAATATAGTCCTTCAAATACAAAGTTGGCTTATTGCTCTGAAAAAAATAAGTTGGCTTAAATGCATCTGACAGCTATCATTATTTATGCTTTTAAGCTTGTGCTAAGTAAGTAGCCTTATCTTTTTCTTTCTGCTTTATTTGTACAAGAATAAGTAGTAAAAAAATGCCACGGCATAATGAGTTGTCTAACAGTGTAATGCGAGATATGGTTTGTGTTTTTGCTCAAACAGATTTTAATGGACTTGCTGCAACCCGAAGGTATTTATAATTATATCCTAATCTAAGACAATCAAATCAAAACTTTTAGAAATATTATCGCCTAGGGAAACTGGGTGTTTTCGTCCTAAGCGTCTAATGGTGCTCCAAAAACAATTTCGGTAGAACAAGAGGATGAAGTTCTAGTTCATGTTACCGAAAACCAAGGCGTAAGTACTCGCCGTTTAAGTGCAGCGACAGGAATAAGTCAAACGTCTATCAATAGAATCCCGTGCAGAATTTATTACCACAGGATCCTGCGGCACGTCTACGATTTCGCAATTTTTACAGACAAAACAGAACGAAGGCCGAAATTTTCTTTACAAAATTCTCTTCACCGATGAAGCAACATTTACTAGACGGGGAGTTATCAACTGGAGGAATAATCATTTGTGGGATTCTGAGAATCCACATGCCATAAGGGAAAGACATTTCCAGCAGGACTTCAAGATGAACATTTAGTGTGGAATGATATCTGATTTTTTATTGGTCCCTTTGTACTTCCGCCGAATCTGAACGGTCAACTTTACTTAGATTCTCTTGAACAAAATTTACATGAACTGCTGGAAGATATACCGCTTGAACTAAGACAAAACATGTGGTTTATGCACGATGGAGCGCCACCACATTCCCTCTGCCTGTGCGCGATTATCTGAATGAACAGTTTCCACATTGATGGTTTGGTCGTGGAAGTGAATTTCCTTGGCCACCTAGAAGTCCAGATTTTAACCCCTTGATTTCCCTGTTTGGTCTAGTTTGCAGGAAATCGTCTACAAGGAAAGAACTGATTCCCGTGAAGAATTGCTTCAAAAATTCAATAAGCTGCCAATTTCATCAGAAATAAGGCAGGATTATTTTTAACATTAGAAGATCTCTAAGAAAACGAATAGAAAAGTGCATTGAAGTGGGTGGTGGACATATCGATCAGTTGCTCTAAATAAGTTATTCACAGGCATAATACGTGGACGCTTGCATTACATATGACAGTTGTATGAACTTGCTACTCTTTTGAAAAATCAATTTGGAAGGCATTATTTTCATGTTTGTTATTCTGTACTATGAACACTTTAGAGAAGTTATAACTTCCTCTTGCGAACACTATGTGGCCGGAAGGCCTATTGAATACTCTGTGTACCTATGCATTATTTCTTGTTATTATTTATTATTTACTGAGTTTCGTGTTTAAAAATTAAAAATTGTGTAAATAGGACGAACTGTATTGAAACCTTAGAAATCAAATATCTCGAAAACGGATCATGATATCAATATCAAACAAGTATGTATTAACCATGTAAAAAAGGTTGCTCTTTCAAATTTTCGATTCAGTTTAAGTGATTCTACACAAACGAAAAAGATAAGCATCGATTTATCTATTCAGCAGTGTGTAACCAGCGCATTTATGAGCAAAGTTAAAATTGATGTCAAATTCTTATTTATCATGCTGAAAAATATAGTAATACCAATTTTCAAGTTGATTATATAAAACTTGCTGAGTTATTGGAAGATTTAGAAATAAAATTATTAACTTGAACACCCTGTATCTTTTAAACGAGCAACATTAGTATAAGGCATATTGCGCTCAATCCTCATATTTTAGTCTCCACTATTCTCAGTTTCCAGATTTCCCATTCTTAACGACTCACCCTGTATATATATATATATATATATATATATATATATATATATATATATATATATATATATATATATATATATATATATATATACTATTCGAATTTTGAAATGGCAGATATGCATTTTACATATGGGTGTGCTAACGGTAATGCATTGAAAGCGCAAATGATTTATGCTGTACAGTACCCAGAACGTAGATTAACCCATCAAGCTACGTTCACAAACATTCACCAACGCTTTCGGAATTTGGTAAATTTAAAAGAGGAGTCATGACTCTGGCCGTAGCCAGTCGGGACTGAAGCTCTGGAAGAAGACGTATTTAATTTGATCGACGAATCCCCAGAAACTAGTACATTCGGTAGTTTTTGTAGAATTTTAAAACAACAGTTATATCCCTATCATCTTCAACAGGTGCAGGCATTACTGGTTCGTGATTTTTACCGCGTACGGTTTTTATCAATGGCTTATTAACATGATCGGCCAAGCGCCACAATTCTTAAGAAATATTTTATTTACTGACGAGGCGAATTTCTCAGAGACTGTATTAAAAATTTTCATAATAATCACACTTAAGCCTAGGAAAATCCTCTTGCCTTTTGAAGGAAATCATCAGTACCAGTTTTCATTAAACGTCCACTACGATTAGATTGTGACTCATATTGTCATTTTCTCGAAGAATTACCTGTTCTTCTTGAAGACATTCCTATTCAAACTAGGCAACAGTTATGGTTTATGTAGGACTGAGCACCAGCCGATTTTAGTATACCTGCAAGAAGCCACGTGGATGCCAATTGATGTATTGGTCGAAGAGGAATTGTAAACTGGCGAGCCTGCTTCCTGACCTCAATCCTTTGGATTTTTGCATATGGGGATATCTGAAATCCTTGGTATATTCAAGCCCATTTGGAAATATCGATAATTTGCGAAATCGTATTATAGCAGGTTGTGAAACGATAAGAAATTCACCAGAAATATTTCAAAACATACGCAATTCTTTGAGAAATAGAGTAGATGCTTGTATTAGAGCTGAGGCAATCATTTTCAACATTTGTTGTAGATAGGATTGCCAATATTTGACAGATTTTTGTTTTTGTTAAATTAAATTATTCATTCTTTTATTCATGTTCACTTCTGTGCTTAGTTCCAAACTTCTTAGGTGAACTATTTGGTTGATTTGTTTAATAAAATGTTATAATCAAATATTACTTAATCCTAACGTTTCCCAACTTATCCCACTCATTTGTCTCTTCAAGTTAATTTGAAATTAACTAACGCAACTTAAACTAACCTAACCAGTAATAAATCGAATGCTAAATGATTTCAAAATAATAAATTTGAAGATAGACCGCGATTAACAACTTATTTAATTACTTCTTGAACAACCTTTGTGTTAAACAGCTCGTTTTTTTAAAATGCATTGCAATACATTTACTGGGGCTTCATCATTAATCTCTAACTTTTCAAAAAAACTTGAAAAGATCAAAAATTAATAAATGGATGGGACTTTTAGATATACCTACTTTTAAATGTTAAAGTTTTGTCGAAAAAACGTGAGAAAAAACATCTTAGGGGTTGATTAATTCAACCCAAAACCAAAACACTACAGAGGTGAAAAATTTCAGAAAGTGTAGTTTTGTTCACCAAGTTTTGTTTACACACACACACGCACGCACGCACGCACGCACGCACGCACGCACACGACGACGCACGCACGCCGCACGCCCGCCCGCCCGCCCGCTTAGTACCAAAATGCCAGTCCCATCAACATTAATAAATAAAATTTTTCTATATATCAATAATGAAGAACCATGTATTTTAATACATCAAAATGGGTTGTTACTATATATATATATATATATATATATATATATATATATATATATATATATATATATATATATATATATATATATATATATATATATATATATATATATATATATATATATATATATATATATATATATATATATATATATATATATATATATATATATATATATATATATATATATATATATATATATATATATATATATATATATATATATATATATATATATATATATATATATATATATATATATATATATATATATATATATATATATATATATATATATATATATATATATATATATAACAACCCATTTTGAGTTGTATTAAAATACCGGAATTTAGGTTCTCATTAGTGTTGTAATATAAGAAAATTTATTTATTAATGATTTAGTATGAGGTAGGCAACTAATTTGCATTTTGGTGTAACTTATGCATATCTTTTAAAGGTTTATACTCCCACTTCTTTGAATTGCGCAAATATTTTCACCCAACGCGTCATCATCATCTGACATCCTAAAGCATCCATTTTTTCTTACTTCTCTTGGTACGCCGTTAGATGCAGGAAGCTTTTTGGGTTTCCCCTAAATTTTGTGATAAGTGCCACTGTTTTAATGGTAAGATATATTTTAACTCGTAATACTAAAAATTAAAACGTGCTCTTTTCAGGCGCTTTTTTTTACTTTTACACTTTAATTTTACCGCTTTTGGTTGCACAATTAATTTTACTTTTGCGTACGCTTTCATTTTATGATTGCACTTTTGCTTTTGATGCTGATCTGAATGTGGATCCCAATTTTTATCTGAATTTCAAGAAAATGCAATAAATGGATTATTCGATTTCATGAAGATAAATTCCATTTTTTGGGTGTGGTTTACAACGTAAAGTATTATTTCGAGATATTGCGCAATATTGGTGCAAAGATGACATCACCTTGGTTGACATTTCCGTAATCGCTTAAATACCAGAGGTTATTAAAAAGTTTGTGTACAAAATTTTACAAACAGGTATTTATGTTAATGATTTTTTAGTAATTTAAGGCTATTTTTAAGATATATTTTATATAACCCTATCATTTTAACTGTTAATAAACATAGTCTGTATATTTGTTTATTTTTACATTTCATTTTATTATTTATGTGAAGTGGAAATAATTTAAGCATAAATTGTGGTAATTAGCAAATCTAAAGATTGAACCACCCTACGTTAATCTACCGACTGAATCAAAGGCATTATTTTTGGTGAATGGTTTGTATCTCCAATTAGTTTAACGATTTGTTTCGAGAACATTTTACACTTATTTCTTTATTATATTATTAAAACACTCTTTATATATATATATATATATATATATATATATATATATATATATATATATATATATATATATAAGAGAGAGAGAGAGAGATGCTTGTACGTAAGTTAAGTTGGACATCACCAATTTTTGTAAGTAGTCCTAACGTTCTGGATTGTTTGTATCTCCTTTGAGCCATAAGGACATACGAAACAGTAGCATGATGTGCATAGCTTTTTTCTCGAAATTGCCTATATGTGTTCTAAATTATATTGCTACTTAATAATGCCGTTGCCAGATTTGTGATTGTGATAACCTTAGCAATAATTCTAATTATTAGTAATAAAACGTAGTAATTACATTTCTAATAAATTATAACTAATTTAGAAGTTATTTCAAGTTGAGTAGTGCACATTGGAATTCTTAAAAGCGTTGATAAATGTCCTTTTGCGTCATAATTAAAATAATCAGCGCAGTAGTGTATGTTGTACATATATATTAGGAAAAACTGAAAATTTGGCCGTATACTAATGTCGATGGGGACGGCTAAAATATTTTAAAGATGACGGCACTTCCGGTTGTACCAGAAATCGATAGTAACCTGCTTATTTTGAATGGAACACCTGTATATATTAAATTTTCGGATTCTACGGTAAATTCTTAATACATTTCATGTGTAATGTCCTATACCTAAGTCTAGCTGTTTTTCACACATTAAACATTTTATGTCAAAATGACGTTTGCAGATCCATAAATAATTATTATTTCTCCTATACGGTTGTCTTTGTTACCCAATTCGTGTTTGTTTCCTTATTGAACATGACTTACTTTAGCAGACTTCGTATAAACGTTAGGAAACAATGAAGTATCAAACAAATGTCCCGGCATGATTATTGATAATTTTTAACGAAGTGACATTTGTTTGACACTTCATTGTTTTCTAACCTTTAAGGCAGTCATCACCGTCTAACAATAAGTTATAAAGGCATTCAAGCAACAGAAAAATCTTAAATTGCCAATATTTCAAAAACTACAAATTTTAGGTATAGACCTTATACAAAGTTAGTCTAGTTTTTAAAGCCAAATAAGATAAAATTGTAAAATAGGGGTTTCCATTTGAAAAATTGAATTTTGACAGTTTCTTCAATTTTATATTTATTGTTATTTTTGAGCACTCTGTATTATTAATGATGGAAATATACGAAGTCTGCTAAAGTAAGTTATGCATAATAAGGAAAGAAACTCAAATTGAGTAACAAAGGCAGTCGTATAGGAGAAATTAATAATTATTTACGGGTCTGCAAACGTCATTTTTGGCCTAGAACGTTTAATATGTCAAAACGGCTGGACTTAGGTATAGGACATTATACATGAAATGTATTAAGCGGTTACCGTAGAATCCGAAAATTTAATAATATATAGGGTATCCTATTTAAAATAAGCAAGTTACTATCGACTTCCGATACAAACGGAAGTGCCGCCATCTTGAACATATTTTAGTCATATATATATATATATATATATATACAGGGTTAGTCAGACCTCCGTTGTAGTCCAATATGTTATTTATACTGAGAGATACCAAAAATGTTATAAAGATAAAAGTTGAGAATATTTTTTAAATATTTTCGAATATACTCCACTATACGGTTTTACTATTTAGACTCCAAACTTGACAAAAGAAAAATCATTTTGAATTTGTATGAGTTTGTGTGAGTTTTCAAATATGGTCTAGTTTTACTCAAAATAGTGTTTTTGAAAAGCTTATTTTTACACATTATAGTCTATAACTCGACCACGTGATTATTATAGTTTTCTTAAATTCTTACGTAAGAAGAAGTAATTGATATTACTTCCTTAACATTAGCGACAGCGGCTGATTAGGTGTCGCAGCTCAATTTTTTAAGCGTTAAGTTTTTTTTTACGAATTAGTTATGTTGCGATGGTAATCTGTCTTGACTGTACTTGCCCTTTTTTATGCTGAATTTTAATTGTAATATAGATATTTGTGGTGTAATTTTACCTTCACCAAATTAAAAGTACATTGATTTTATTTTAACGAATTTTTAAAGTTACTAACATTAAGGCTATTACCGTTCAGAAAGTTTCGCCGATTTGTTTTGTATGATTTTTAAGTGACGTTTGTAACACTATAGGGACTTCTAAATATTCTATCACGTTTTGTTTACCTTTGCTGCAACAAATATTCATTTTCAATTGAATAACTAATGACTGTGGTGTCGTTATCATTTTTTTGTTATTTGGGCAAGTAATTATACATGAAAGTATACCGAAAAGGTATAATGAATTTTGAGTTTGGTATTAGCAATTTTTGCGGATTTTAATTGAGGCTTGAAATTTTATTTGTGTAGGTGGGCTTTGCGTAAATATTTTTGAAGTAGAATTTCAGGTAGAGGCGTGTTTTCTCTTCGATCGAATATTATGGTTTCCTGTTAGGCCATTACTTTAAGATCTAGTTCATGCCGTTTTTTCCGATATAACTTTATTTAATAGGTGGCGTCTTAGTTACTTATTTTTCCGGATTTTGACTTTGTTGGGTTATGTCGAGTGACCTTTTGGAGTGACCAGTAAGAACCCCGCTCACACTACTGAGCTATGTCGGTAACATGACTTTACGTTTACGGGCTGATGCGAGTTACTTGTCCGTAACAAATGTAGGAGTTGGAAAATGGTTATTTAATTCTTAATAAAATTTGAAAATATAATAATACGAAGACCAGCGAATCATTGATTTTGTATTATAAAGGTATTTGTTATAATTACATGGAAATGACAGCTAAAGTACCTAACATTTTTAAAGGGAATATAAGAATACATGTTAAAAGGCATTTGCTGTGCTAAAAAGAATTACAATAGACTTGAACGAATACTTGCAATCTTAAATAAAATAGATATACATAATGTTAGGTTACCGTAAATAAGATAATTTATAAACGCTGTAAACTGTATGACTAGCCATTTCCCTTATGAGTAAGCATATCAATCAAAAAATTTAAATCATTTGTTATAAGGCTTAATAGTACTTCACCCAAACTCAGTTTCGAACTTTCACTATATTCAAAAATTCTTGTTTTTTTAGCTTCCACAGTTTCAAACTGCTATACTTTTCTTGGTCTTTCCAAAGATAATTTTCGATAGTGGAAACTGCTGATTCAGCTACTTTCTATTTAAAATTTTTTACGATCAACGTTATTCATCCAATGCACTTAAACGCCGTAAATAAAATACTTCCATGCCCTTCTAATGGACTCGATATGTTTTTTAACAGCTCTACTTTTTCATGTTTGGGTAGTTTGAAAAGTACTTACTTTTACTATCGTCTATGAAGTTACTAAAGTTACACAAATTGGGTATTGGGTTTGATAAAAGAGATACCTAGTCATGGGAAAGTTAAATAAAGTTTATAAGAAATGTATGCGGACGATTAATTTTAGGTGCATTTGAGAAATGAAAATTCGTTTAATATGTTAAACGGTTAACAGGTGTTCGTGTTCCATGGAAAATGTGACTTTTATAAGCTTGGAAAAATAAAAATTTTAAAGCGAGTTTATAAGATTATCTTATTTTCTTTTCGCAAGATTAACTGAATCCGAAATACGTTAAAATGTAGAGGTGTTATATTTATATATATTTTATTACAAGACTTTTAACCTTTCACATGAAAACCTATTTGCAGCATTCGTCATATGCGCATTTCAGTCTATTTATATATTACATTTTTCTTTACATATTGGTTTATATACTCGTAAATCTTATAGTTTGCTCTCCTTTCTAAGATAGTCAAAGACTTTAACTTCTATATCAAATATGAACTTAGTTCTGTTATTTCTGTACATTTACAAGCGTCTCATAAAAGGGCAGAAAAGTCATGTTTGCGATTCATCTCGCTTACCATACAAAAATAGGTTGAAAATTTAAATATTTTCTTATTGCTCTATACAAAAATGAAAACTCTCCCGACTAACGTTCATAATTAAAATACTTTTGTGGGAAGAGTCGTAAAATTTTTATTTTATTATGAAAAAAAATTATAAGCTTTAAACGTTTCATTGAAGCTATCATCCTCAGTAAAATTGAAAATGTGTTAACAAACAATATAAATATGAATGTCAACAAAATTTGTGGAAAATGAAAACGCAAATAGGTCTTCTACAATCTATTAGAAAACCTACGATTGAATATAAAGCTGTTGGTAAAACGGTTAATATCTAAATTTTTAATAGATTAGAATACTCTCTACAGACGAAAGCTGTTACACAATCTACCTCGCTGAACACACCGAAGAAGGGCGGGTCCACAATAAAACGTAAAGTGGCTGAAGGAATGCTTAAAAAAAAGCTTCCCACTTACCCTACAATAGAACTCGGAGGTCGATATTGAATGTCCAAAGACGCCAGGTATTTATCATTAAATATTTATGGACAAAATGGTGCAATCTTGATGACTGTACAGAAAACAAGATTATGGCCTACTAACTAACATAATTTTTAATGTAAAATTCGTTAAAACCGCCTTGAGTTTGAAAAGGTTCGTTATACTTTGTTTGAGTAAACTCAATTTCAAATTTATGCGAAACGTACAAATCGTCACTTCCTCAATGTTGAAAGTGTAATAATTTAAAATATTTGCAACGCTTCTTAGTGATTACGTCAATAACAAATAAATGCATAAATAAACTATCGAACAGAGTTCTGGAAGCCAACAATGACAAATACGCTTTTTTAAAATAAGTAAATTAGCTCTTGTGAGTGAAAAGAACTAACGTTCACTAATCATGAATACTTTAATTTGTTTGGTTTGCTTAAAGCGAAATTTAATCAACCTTTTTTAATTTTTATTGAGTCCGACCTTCCTTATAATGCTATAATACCTTATTCTAACTCGATTGCTTATAAATGTGTTGGAATATCACAGGAACTTCAATACGTTACTAATTCAGTAACAAAAAATGCACACTCCTTGATGTTCAAACAACCTTAAAACAATTACTAATGTCTTACATAGTATGGTAGTGTTCCTTAAGGCTGAACGGATGACACTTGGAAGGTTATTTTGATGCATCGTGTATATTACGATACAAGCTGACGCATCAGATTCTGGAATTGGCTCATTTTTAACTCAGACTATTGACGGAATGGAAATGTTGATATATGATTATAGTAGATCATTGAGTGTTTGGCAGTGTTATGGTCGATAGAGAAGCTTAGACTGAAGGTGTTAAGTTTACCGTTATTACGGATCATGCATCCTTAGTTTGGTTGCATAATTTGAAGGATCCTACAGGAAGATTGGCTCGATGAGCAGTTAGGCTCCAATAATATAATTTGATGTGACACATAGGAGTGGTAAGGATCATGTAGTACCCGACACCTTATCGCGTTCAGTTCCAGTCATTGAGGAGACGTCTAGTGAAGATAATACTAAAGAGAATGTAGTGGAAGATAAATGAATCGAGAGGATGAAGACATGTATTGAGAATTGACCGATCGCGTACCCGAAATGGAGAGTTCAAGACGGGAAGTTACATAAGCATGAAGTAGTTCCGAAAGCAAAACGTTGTGAATTATTGAGAAAATATCATGATGAACTACTTCAGGGCATGCAGGAATATTTAAAACATGAGCGTGTAGCCAAATTATATTATTGGCCTATGTTAAAGAGTGATGTGAAGCGTTATGTAAATAATTGTGAAGTATGTATAGCGCATAAACGATTACCGGCTGAACTTATGACTCACCAACCAGTTATTGACAAATATCAGATGATTTCGACAGATATAGTGGGACCTCTTCCTAGGTCTAAAAGTAGTTATAGTTATGTTTTAGTAGAGTCAGATCATTTTACGAAGTTTGTGTTATTTTTCCCGTTACGTACGGCTACGGCCGCGAGTGTTGTGAAGAATATTGAAGATAATGTGTTCATATTGTTTGGAGTACCGTTATGTGTGTTATGTGATAACGGATCACAATGTCGGAGTGAACTTTTTAGAAAAATGGTAGCGTCGTATAATGCTACGATCATTTTATGCCAATTATCACCCTTAGGCGAACCCAACGGAAAGGGGTAATCGTGTAATGAAAACTATGTTAGTTACTTTGCGAATTTTGGAAGAGAAATGAATCTCGGTGGGACGAGGCATGGAGAACCTATAGAGAGATATACACTGAGCAATGTCGCGTTTGCAGATAGAGAACCTTTTGTTGGTAGAGGCAACGTTCTTCGAGAAATTTATGATGATATTAAGAGAAGATGAATGCTACTTATATTAAGAGCAAGGAACATTATGACTTACGGAGAATGTGTGGAGAAAGAATTATGTTAGCACCTATATTTATTGGACCCTTTTATATAAAGGAAAAAGTATCGTATCAACGTATGAGTTATCAGACGCCTCAGGCGGTTCTAGGGGCATATGGCATACCAAGATTTAGCGTTTAGAACCGCAGACGATTAGGTTAGTTAATATTTTAGTATAAGGTTATTAGGCTATCGAATTATAGATTCGAATTTTTTAGGTTTCGGTTATTTCTACCGTCAGATGGCTGTTGGTAGATTGGTCGGATAACTATTGGCTGAGTAGATGACTGTTTCTTTTGAGTAATTAGAGCTTGTTTGTTTTGTTCGTGTCCTTGGGGCACATTGAGGTGTGTAGGACGGCCTTAGAATTTTCCTACAGCAGAGGCCAACTGCTTGTCATAAGAGGCGACTAATCAAAGGGGTATGTCAAGGAGGCAGGTTGATTTGAGCTTTGCTAACGTTAGGTTAGTTGTTTTCCTTAGTCAGTTGATGTTCAATTTAGATTAGGTTAGTTTCAGGAAGTCTGATTACGGAATCTATTTTATGATTACGATACTTGTTTAACGATTACGATATTTTACTGAATTGACGACTTTGATTTGAGAAATTTCTATACCGATTTGTGACCTCTCGAATAGTGTAGTAGTCGATACCAGTGGGCAGGCGTTGGTTTGGGTAGTAGGCACGTGGGACACGGCTATAGACCTCTCAGCGTCAATGGGTTTAGTCCCGCGCGTAGAGAGTTTGTGTTTACGATGGTGGTAGTTGGTTGGGCTGACCCCTCACCAGCTCCGGAGCGGAAGCTCGTTTCGTTTATGCTTTACCCAACTTCGGCGGTGGAGACTGACTTTTTATCAGCGAATGTCCCCATGGTACTGGACCGCTTCTCGACCAGGCCATGTCGGGGTGTGGTTGCAGTCTATCCTGTGTTAGGTTCGGGGCCCTACAGTCTCCGGTTGTGTCATAGTGGCGGTGTTACGATCCACTCTCCACCACACACAGTTAGTTGAGTTGTTGCTTCACGACCTCACCTCGGTGAAGTGTTTAGATCTTTGACTTAGGGTAGGTCTTCTGAGATCGGTATTTTTGAGTTTTCTGGAAGAAAATCTTGTGTGGGAGCTGTAATGTTATTTTTATATACCGTGTATGTGTAGTATTTTGATAATGTATGTAACGTGTTGAATGTAGCTGAAGTGACTTTGCATGAAAAGAATTTTTTGAGTATGCGTAATGTAAGTTGGTGTAAATAATACACCACTGGAATTTAGTGGGGCATTGGTTATCGTGAGAAGGAATATTTGAATGCTGTACAAATATTTTCGGGTTGAAAGCGTTAAATTTGGTTGAGAAATAATGTTATGAGTAAATCCTTATTGATACGGCACTGGTAAAACTACTGATCTTTTTGCTATTGTGCATAAAGGAATTTTGACTAAAGCAATTGTTGTAGACGTATGCGTGTGTGAGTTTACGATATATTGATATTTCATTAACGTGCAGTAAGGAATATGTATGCATATTCTTGTTTTGTAGAAATTTTGTAATATGGTGCAATAATGGCAAATCAATGCATGTTCAAGAATGATGTCGATAGAAGGTGAGGGAGTTCGCTAAATTGTGCGGAAATAGAATTAGCCCACATGTGGGATTTGCAAAGAAAGTAGAGGGATAATTTGATTAATCTACATTGGGAATATAATTGAATTAATGATTTCTTCGGAAAGTTTTTAGTGAAATTACAAAGATGGTTACGTTTATTTCACACCGTTGACGTCTCCTTCCTCGTTGGAACCCTCGATGCGGCAAAGAAACGCGTGAAATGCTCAATCATGATAGGTGAATTTTGATCTTAGCGCGAATGTATTGTGTGAGTGTGTGAGTCTGTGAGTGTGTGAGTGTGTGAGTGTGTGAGTGTGTGTGTGTGTGTGTGTGTGTGTGTGTGTGTGTGTGTGTGTGTGTGTGTGTGTGTGTGAGTGTGTGAGTGTGTGAGTGTGTGAGTGTGTGAGTGTGTGAGTGTGTGAGGTGTGGAGTGTGTGAGTGTGTGTGAGTGTGAGTGTGTGAGTGTGTGAGTGTGTGGTGGAGTGTGAGTGTGTGGAGTGTGTGAGTGTGTGAGTGTGAGTGTGTGAGGTGAGTGTGAGTGTGGTGGTGTGTGAGTGTGTGAGTGAGTGTGTGAGTGTGTGAGTGTGTGAGTGTGAGTGTGTGAGGTGTGAGTGTGAGTGTGTGTGAGTGTGTGGAGTGTGAGTGTGTGAGTGGGTGTGAGTGTGTGAGTGTGAGTGTGAGTGTGAGTGTGAGTGTGTGGAGTGTGAGTGTGGAGTGTGTGAGTGTGGAGTGTGAGTGTGTGAGTGTGAGGTGAGTGTGGGTGTGTGAGTGTGGAGGTGAGTGTGTGAGTGGAGGTGGTGTGTGAGTGTGTGAGTGTGGTGTGGAGTGTGAGTGTGAGTGTGAGTGGGAGTGTGTGAGGTGTGAGTGTGTGAGTGAGTGTGAGGTGTGAGTGTGAGTGTGTGAGTGATGTGTGAGTGTGAGTGTGTGAGTGAGTGTGAGTGTGTGGAGTGTGTGAGTGTGTGAGTGTGTGAGGTGAGTGTGTGAGTGGTGTGTGTGTGAGTGTGGAGTGTGGTGTGTGAGTGTGTGAGTGTGTGAGTGTGTGAGTGTGTGTGAGTGTGTGTGAGTGTGGTGAGGTGTGAGTGTGTGAGTGTGTGAGTGTGGTGAGGTGTGGGGAGTGTGTGAGTGTGTGAGTGTGTGTGAGTGTGTGAGTGTGTGAGGTGTGAGTGTGAGTGTGAGTGTGTGAGTGTGTGAGTGTGTGGAGTGTGAGTGTGTGAGGTGTGAGTGTGTGAGTGTGGTGTGGGTGTGAGGTGTGAGTGGAGTGTGAGTGTGGAGTGGTGAGTGTGTGAGTGTGTGAGTGTGAGTGTGTGTGAGTGTGTGAGTGTGTGAGTGTGTGGTGTGAGTGTGGGTGTGAGTGTGTGAGTGTGTGGTGTGAGTGTGTGTGAGTGTGGTGTGAGGTGGTGTGAGTGTGTGAGTGTGAGTGTGTGAGTGTGTGAGGTGTGAGTGTGTGAGTGTGTGGGTGTGATGTGAGTGGTGTGATGAGTGTGTTGGAGTGTGTGAGTGGTGTGTGTGTGTGTGTGTATGTGTGAGTGTGTGATTGTGAGTTTGTGAGTGTGAGTGTGTGGGTGTGAGGTGTGAGTGTGAGTGTGATGTGTGAGTGTGAGGTGGTGAGTGTTGATGTGAGTGTGTGACGTGTGAGTGGTGTGTGTAGTGTGTGAGTGTAGGTGTGTGTGATGTGTGTGGTGAGTGTGTGAGGTGTGTTGGTGGTGTGTTTGTGAGTTTGTGTGAGTGTGGAGTGTGTGAGTGTGTAGTGTGTGGTTGAGTTTGGTGTAGTTTGTTGTGAGTTTGTGTTTTAGTTTGGTTAGGGTGTGTGATTAGTGTGTGAGTGTGTGAGTGTGTGGAGTGTGGAGGTGTGTGAGTGTGTGTGTGAGGAGTTGTGGAGGTGTGAGGGTGGGTGTGGGTGGAGTGGTGAGGTGGGAGTGTGAGTGGTGAGTGTGGTGCTGAGTGGTGAGTGGGGTTGTGGTGTGTGTGAGTGTGTGAGTGTGGGTGTGTGTGTGGAGTGTGTGGTGTGGTGGGTGTGGTGTGGGTTGTGATTGGGAGGGTGTGGTGTGTGTGTGTGTGTGTGTGTGTGTGTGTGTGTGTGTGTGTGTGTGTGTGTGTGGAGGCACGTTTCAGCAATATCCCACTATCCACCTTTAGTATAGGTCTAACTTGGCTACAGCTTCGTTACTGTATAGAAAGGAAAAATATATATATATATATATATATATATATATATATATATATATATATATATATATATATATATATATATATATAAGAGGCCAAGTGGGTGGAAGATTGTGGGTTTATGAATGAATATTTCTAAAGTTTGTTGATAGGATGCGGTGAGCTATCCTACTACAAAAATAAAATATTTCCACTTGAATGAAGCTTATACACGGCGATTTATGTCAACGTTGGGTTTTGTTAATTGGAATGTTATGATTGCATATTTGGATTCCTTGTCAACTCTAGTGCGACTTTATTGTGAGGTATCTAAAACGAACCGTAGGTGTCTGGAAAAATTAACTATCGTTGAGATCACAAAATTTATAACGCCTTGACTGGATGCTTGGATATGAAATGTACTAGAGAGGTGGTCAAATGAATTTTGTTGTGTATGGAAAAATTTTTGTCAATTTAGATAGTTTCAATCAACGGTAGATTCATGTTTCCAAATGGAACGGTAATTTTTCATTTCTGTATCAAATGTAGAATTTTTTACGTTTCTAAATATAAACCTATCGGTGTCTGTCGGTAGATTTTTTTTTTGGAGTGTGAGTGTGAGTGTGTGAGTGGTGAGGGTTTGGTGTGAGTGTGGTGTGAGGTGTGGGGTGTGAGTGTGGAGGTGAGTGTGTGAGTGTGTGAGTGTGTGGGAGTGTGTGAGTGTGTGAGGTGGGGTGGTGAGGTGTGAGTGGGGTGTGGAGGTGTGTGGAGTGTGAGTGTGTAAGGTGTGAGGGTGTGGGTGTGATGTGTGAGTGTGTGGTGGTGTGTATTTGTGTTTGGGTGTGGAGGTGTGGTGTGGTGGTGGTGTGTGTGTGTGTGTGTGTGTGTGTGTGTGTGTGTGTGTGTGGTGTGGGTTTGGTTCCCATTCCACCTTTAGTATAGGTCTAACTTTGGCTACAGCCTCTCGTTACTGTATAGAAAGGATATATATATATATATATATATATATATATATTTTTTTACGGTAACTTTTTGGTAACAAAATTTATAAAGCCAAGGCTCGGTTTCAGTACTAGTAGGCATTGGGGTGGGTTAATACAGTTAAATAATTATACATAATATTATATACAGAAATAAAATAAAATAATAATCAGGAAAAATGGACGCCACGTACTTCCAAGATAGTTATATTTGTAATTTACCTTAGTTCGAAGTACGAAAAACTAAATAAATCATAGAAAAATTATGAATAAATAGACACATGGGGTCACAAAATTATAATCGCATCAAAAACAGATAAATGGTCTAAATGGTAACATAAATTTGACAAGTAATAGAGATACCCGTAAGGATTGATTAATAAAAAAGGAAATAAATATTATTTTAATATAACATTGAATGATTGATCCAAATTACCTTAAATTAATCCTCGAGCAACAAAAAAGGAGGAAAAGTGATATTAGTTACGTTAATCTTACAAAGTTTTCAGAATTCGGTTTACCAAGTAAACAAGCGATCAAGTATATCAATAATCTCACCTGAAAATAACTTCTTTCCGGTGTCGTTTCCTTGCGCAAGTAACGTCCGAAATTACAGAAGCTAAATGGAAAAGAAAACAATAATAATTCGGACCTTAAACAATAGGTTGGCCCTAGAAAATGGATACATTAATTACTTGATTGACAACAAATTCGAATACTGAAGGTACACTAATAAATTAGGTTACAATAGGCAAACACATAGTTAAAGGTAAAGTGGTTTACAATATTGATAAATAATTGAAACTTAAACAAAATTATGAATTTAGAAAGAAATCAAATAAGCAAATAGTGACAGTGAAATTTTCACGTATAAATTAAGACTATAAAAGTAAGATAATAATTTATTGAAATGACTAAATTTTAGCTAGGCAAGTTATCTAATATTAAAAGTAAACAATTACTAGGTAAATTCGTGTGAGCAGACAGTAGTTTTCTTTATAAGTCATTAAATTAGAATTTCTTCAGTCGTAAGAAAAATTCAAAATGGCAGCGGTGTTATTTTTCTATTGACGACGCTGGATCAACTCGAAGTGGTAGTGGGTAGGTAATATACGTAGAGGGAGAAAATAAGCGAAAACGAACAGGAAAAGAAACGCTACGAAAGAAAATATAACATTAAATGACGGAATGATTCACAAAAATTACTGACCTTGTAAGCTGGTAACCACAAGCGTTAGAATTAGATAAGGAGAAACACAACACTCTTGAACGCTTAAAACCGTAATAATTATCACGTAACTTAAGTGACGCGAACTAGCATCAGGTTCGGCACAAAAATTAATTATTCATTGATCGAGAAATCCGGAAAATATCCGTTTTATTTTTAATTAGAAAATCATGTCAATGAATCGCGGTTCAAGTGAAGCAAAAAAAATATCCAACTCACTTTTTTTTGTGTGTACCCTTGCAACCACGGAAAAATAAAAAAACGAAACTAAAAGCGGAAACAAGGGTTCGAGATTAACGAACGCAATACACCAATGAGAATCAAGTAGACTGCAAACGTACGCTATGAAAACAATTTATTCCATAGAATAGCGATCCTAGAAATGTGACCAAATTAATTAAGATAACGTTACAATATATATATATATATATATATATATATATATATATACGAGTGGGCCAATAGTGCGTGGGTGGAAGATTGTGGGTTTATGAATGAATATTTCTAAAGTTTATTGATAGGATGCGGTGAGCTATCCTTACTACAAAAATAAAATATTTCCACTTGAATCGCAAAACTTATACACGGCGATTTATGTCTACGTTGGGTTTTGTTAATTGGAACCCCTGTATATGATTGCATATTTGGATTCCTTCGTCAACTCTAGTGCGACTTTGTGTATCGCACACGGTACCTAAAACGAACCGTAGGTGTCTGGAAAAATCAACTATCGTTGAGATCACAAAATTTATAACGCCTTGACTGCGATGCTGCTGGATATGAAATGTACTAGAGTAGACCGTACGGTCAAATCCGAATTATTGTTGTGTTTGGAAAAATTACTTTGTCAATTTAGATAATTTCAATCAACGGTAGATTCATGTTTTCAAATGGATCGGTAATTTTTTCATTTCTGTATCAAATGTAGAATTTTTTTTACGTTTCTAAGGATATAAATTTATCGGTGTCTGTCTTCGGTAGATTCCTTTAATTTCACAATTTCTGATTATGTTGCTGTATTTTTTAATTTTTAACTCATATTATCTAGTAACCCGTGGAAAATAAACAAAAAATGATTCACATTTTAAGACATTATTTATTATGTAGAAAATACATAAACCTAGTCGACGCTGGTGATGATAGCGTAGCTATCTAAACGCGTTCAGTGTTTTTTAATTTTATGTGATACATGGGTGTATTTTGTTTGTTACATAAACACAAAAACAAAATTACGAGCTTAAATAAAGTCCTAATGTGAGCGAGCGGTACATATTCAAGAAGTCCAAGTAATTTATTATCGATGAAGTTCATACAAATTCGGGTTTAAAATACCCTCGAAGAAAAGGTACCAACAACTGAAGTAACCCAGTATGCGTGCGCAAACGTTAATCTACTATTTGTATTGACTATAACTCATTATTACTCATCTTAGTAATAATGAAAATTGTGCTGGTTAACAAATCAATTGCGATGTAAGGTATACTCGTCTGTAAACATGATTTTATGCAAAAATTGTACATTTTCATTTAACTTTTGTTCTATCCAATTGGCAAAATTAATCCTGTTTTGAAAATTTGAGCTCTTGGTGATAAGGATGAAATTTGTTTTTTTAATTATCCTTCTGACATATGTTATGCGGATTTTCTATTACTGCAGTTAAAATATTGAGTTGATTATATTCGTTCGACGTAGGTTTAATTCCTTCCTGGATTTCAACATAAACAATAAATCTTTCTAACAGATTCTTGAATGAGTATTCCCTTGGATGACGCTCTCGGTTAGGATATGTTACTTCGTACACTCGACTCACTAGGAACGGATTTCTAGAACATTCTCATATTATTTTGAGAAAAACTCGCCATTTGTATCATTTTAATTTAATGTTAACTACCCAAAAAAAGATCTAACCAGAAATATCAGTACTAACTGGTACATAATGTCAAAGTAACGTTAAATAGAGTTAAAATTATTTTCGTCGTAAACGAGCTAGTGGAGTTGTGGTAACACGGCCTGCTTAGCATTGGGGAGGTAATGGGTTCGATTCCCGTTACCGGGGATGCCCTGTATGAGATTTTTTCAAAGGGTTTTCCTCATACACATGTTGCGGTATGATCACTGAGTATGCGCACACCATGTGCGGCTATTTAAGCGAATTCTATGGTAGTATCTTTCCCAACATAACCCTAACTTCGTTCCTTCCGACCCTATTCTGACCAAGCCCACCATACATATATGTATGCTGGGAATCCATAATTGTGACTGAAGGAGCTTGGAAATCTCAAACAGCCCGCCATCCCCTTATGGAGGGAATGAAACACGAGTTCTTTTTCTTTTCCTCCTTTCGCTGTAAAATTCAAATTTGCTTAGAACACGGTAGTAGACATTTTGAACATTTATTGAGATCATTTTTTTTTTATTTAGCTTGTAATTGTAATTTTTGTGTTTGTGTTTTTCTAGTTAATAAATAATGTTTTATAGTGTGAATCGTTTTTTTTTCACGGGTTACTAGATAATACAAAATAAAAATTGAAAAATACTGCACATTAATCAGAAATTAAAAGAAATATACCGTAGATAGATACCGTCAAATTTGATGCAGGAATGAAATAATGGCCGTTCCTTTTGCAAAAATCAAGTTACCACTTATTGCAATTTTCTAAATTGGCAAAGTAATTTCTCTAAACACAAGAAGAATTCGGATCTGACCGTTCGGTCTACGCTAGTACATGTCATTGCCTTCTTAGTTTTGTGATCACAGCGATATTCAATTTTTTTCAGACATGTAGTTTTTGTAAAAGTGACGAATTGTGGCTAAACGATTCGTTGTAGGTATCATGTGCGATACATAAAATCGCACTAGAGAAAATGTGTAGACATCTTTTTTAAAGAAAATTTAAGTTTACATAACTTTTCTTAATAACGTTTTTTAATGTAAAGCTAAATAAATGTAAAATTAAATAAATATGATTCAAAATGCTTAACCTGTATTATCGACATTTTTATAGTAGCGGGAGGCTTTCTAATATTAGAATATTAGTATTTAGATGTCTATTGATCTGAAATGAAGATTTAAACGTCTGTTTGACATAAAATAAGGTTTTTGTTTTTACAATGTTGCCTACTTTCGTAATGGATTTATTATAAAGGAGACTGCAAAGTTATCCTAAACAAATGTTATTAAAATTATTTCATTTGTTTTAATTTAAGTTAGCATCTAGATGTCTATTAACCTCTGTCTGTCATGAAGTTTTAAACGTCTGTTTGACATAGAGTATTATTTTTGCTTTTACAACGTTGCCTATTTTCGTAATGAAGTTCTTATAAAAGAGGATGCATAATTATCCTAAAAAAAATTAAATTATTTCATTTCTTTTAATTTCCATTTTGTAGGTTGGAAGGTCGTGTAGTGTCCCACACCAAATATTTTTCCTACACATTAAAAAACTACTTTCATTACATCCTCCTACAAAACGTATGCAACTATTGATGATTTATGTAGTAAGCATGTTGTGCTATTTGTGTTGCCTAATTTTTTTACCATGTGAACGTTTATGGGGTCTGCAAATCTTTTTTATAGAATTGTTACATTACCCTAAGGATCAGAAAGTGTGTTTTTACGTACTGCTGTTTGAAGAATTTATTAAGTTATATCATTGATTCTAATTAATTTTGCTAATGACCACGAAGAACTTCAGACACTTTATTGATATGACATCCTAATTTTGTCGATATAAGTGAAATCCTAAGAAAAACATCTTTCGTAAACGTAGAAAAAATTGAGAGCCATCAAGAACTTTGGGAAGGAATTTGAGATGAAAATTTGACGTAAAGTATTCACCTGACATTGATGGTGTTATATTGGGTATACAGTCATATTACATGTTTACCCCACTCACGACGTTTTTCATCAAAGTAAGCCATGCAAAATTTTCTTTGCACTTACAATCTCTTAATAAAGGAAAATTCGGTTAGAGAAAACACTCAAGTTCACTTAAATGCGTACTTGCCGTTTTAATCATGGCTACGTTTAAGGGAATCCAACAGGTTTTCACTCACCTATAAAACAGAAATTTAATGAATTCGTTGGCATATTTGAAACTGACCCCAACAATAACTTCTGTTTTAATATCTTCCCATTATTATAATTTTTATGATTTTTATAATTTTATAAATAATTAGCAAACAACTGTAGCCTTTATAAATTTTACTAGTTCCTTTATCGTAATTTTTCTTAATTTAGTGTTGCAAGCAAATGAAATTTTCCAATGCTTACCTTGAAAATCATCGTGAACGGAGTTTATTTGAAAATTCCAGTAATTAAGACATGTATCCCTATATTTCTATTTGATTTCTCAGTTAACAAATAATAATATTCCTTGCAATTAACATTTAATATTTTACAGTCATTTTAATTTATAAACAAATTAATGGTCTTCTACGAAATAATTTTTGTTCAATAATAAACTTTACTGTAATTACACATCAATTTAATCAACTTAAGTTTTACTTTACATCTAATACTTTCTGTGCGTAATATTAAATTAGTTTTAGTTTTAGGGTTAATACCAAGAGTAAAAAATTCCAAGTCTATGTGTTTTAAGTACAAAAGTTAAATTAGTTCTAGCAATTATGAGTACGCAGCACAAGAGTATTGTGATATTGTTAATACACAAGTATAACAGAGCAATGTTTATTCCCTGAATAAACATAACGGAACATTTGTATTTTGTTTTATAAAATTATACTAGGTTTTTATATGTTTTTCTTGAACACTTTCCAGCGCTTTGTCATAAGTATATTCAAACTGAAAAAAAGTATGTTTTTCGCCTTCAATGTTCAGTATGTGATTTCACAATCAGTAAAATATACAAAACAAGTGCTATTCTAAAGCATTTTATTATTGAAAGTTTTGCACAGATTTTTAAATACTGTAATTGCTATATTAGCTTTATTATTTTGCTAAAAACTTTATTAATATATTAATTAATTAAATAATATCGCTTTTGTTTTCCAGTTGTCGGAAATTCTTTGGTAAAGTCCAAGAGTCTAAACCTTTATTTCGTATGGTGAAATTGTCACCCTAGTAGTTAGAATGTCATTGGGTTAAAACGGTCAGTTATCACTAAATAAACTATTACGTTCTTTTTCTTAAATAATTATTGATCTAGCACAAGATGGTCATCCCATAAAAGTCTTGGTATGAAATACATTATACCGGGTGATTTTTTATACCAACCCATTCGACGCATTTAAATACCCTAAACGTTAGATAATTGAAATTTGGTACACGGCCACAATACACAGTGAACTATCTTTCTAAAATATATTCATGGCAATGGTACTTCCGGTTGTACCGGAAGTAGCCTTCAACTTATTTATTTTAATGGAACCGTATATTTTTCTCAATGCTGTTGGATACTCTACATGGTTTGCTACATAATTCACCTAGTTTATGTCTACCTGGTTGCTATGGTTACGGATATATAACAACTTTTATGAAAGCTGTCCACTTGCAAGGGTTTATTAGGAAAATCATAACTTTTGACGGCTTACGACAAGAAAATAAAAACACCATCCGACAATATGAATTGCCCTTTAAAATGCATGATCTCAAGTTGATGTTACCCTATTGAAGACGTAAGTTTGTAAACTTGACCAAATTTAAATAGCGATAAGTCATTTTTTTTAGTGGAACCCTCCAATTTTCTCTACAGCAGTCGATAGAGACTTGAATTTGTAACATTTTTTTTTTCTAATTATGCATATGCCTATCATCAACCGTTTTGCGCAAAAAATAATTTTATGTAAAATTAAGGGTTTATTCAACTTACACAAATTCGATTGTTTATACTATTTAGCTTTATTAGTGCCGTTCGCCCTTTTGACTTTAAATCGGTGAATTTTCATTTTATAAGAAATGGAACACTTTTTGAGGTCACTTTTTTAATATATACTATTTATAAAATGTGCAGCCAATAACAAGTAGCCTTTGAAAATAAAAGAGTAAAAGCTGTCATCGTTAAGTGTGCCAAAGCACGTCAAAACCTAGCTCGGTGGCATTATTTGTTTTATAAAACGTATTAATCATGAACCGTTATACGAATGAAGTGATGTTCGATTTGTTTGTAATTCAGCAGAAATCAGCAGAACATTATTTAATGTACTTGACGCGCATTTAATGAAAGATATCCAGAAATTCCCCTATAGGTAAAAACAATTCCGCACATTGGAAAAGAAGTTTATTGACTTTGGTAATATTGCGCGCCCAAGACTTAGAACAAGAATAGTGACTGGAAATGAAGTTAATCAAATAAATGTGTTGGGATATTTTGGCGCTTACCCGCGTTCGTCAATTCGATCGGCTATTCAACTATCAAAACATACTAGTTTTGCACAAACAACATCCGTATTCTTTTATAAGACTGCAAAAGCTAAGGCCACGACTGTTGGTAAAAATTCAAGAAGATGGAGATCTGATAAAACACATTATTTGGACAGATGAAGCTATGTAAATTTTCATAGCGTGGTGTTTTCAATAGGTAAAATAAACATTACTGGGCAGCACAAAATCCTCACTTAATATGGGAAGTAGAGAACCAGGTTTAGTTTTCAATAAATGTTTTCTGTTGGATGATCAATTACGGCGGTACATGTACGACGGAAATTTAACAGGGGAGCCATAACTTGTCATTTTTTACAATATCGTGTACAATTTTCTTGATACACTACTATTTGGACAAATGAAATATTTGTGGTATCAGTTGGACGGCGCACCAGCGCATAATACAGGAATGGTGGATCACAAACTCCGAAAATTATTTGAGGATCGTTGGTGTGTTAATCGAAGTGTTTGGTTATGGCCACTAAGATCTCCAGACCTTTAGTCAAGTTTATAAATTTATTACGGGGTCTTATATTGAGACCTTGCATTTGAAAAAGCAATTCATTGACTACTAACGGATGGTTTAAGCCGCTCAGAGTTATGATTTTCCTAATCAACCCTTGCAAGTCGACATTTTTCATAAAAGATGTTATATATCCGCAACCATAGTAACCAGGTAAACATAAACTAGGTGAATTATGTAGCAAATCATGCAGACAATCCAACAGCGTTGAGAAAAAAATATAGCTCCATTTAAAATAAGGAAGATGATGGCTACTTCCGGTACAACTGGAAGTGCCATTGCGACGAATATATGTTATGTGTATTTATGTGTAGTGAGGCCGTGTGTCAAATTTCAATTATCTAACTTCTAAGGTATCCAAACTCGTCTAATAGGGCGGTTAAAAAAATCACCCGAAATATACATCGTTAATATTGACGACTAACCGAGAATAGACCCAGCATTCCTTATCGTTTGGTAAGGAATTGTTTTAGTCCAACATAACGTAGCTTTCTATGGTTATTAATAACGTCAATGTAACCAAAAAATAAACAACTAAAAACGACGCTTATATCAAATATTTTTTTATTAAAAAGTTTTAGTAAACCTGAAACAGTATTTGAGCTTCAGATTAATAAGCAAACAAAATATGAATTTTCTAATTTTTGCTTACTTAAGGTCTTTGCAAATAATTAATCTTCCGTCTATGATTTGTTTACTTACCGATGAATTTGAGGTTACGACCTAAAGAGTCCATTTTTCTACATACTACGCACTCACTGTATCACAATTATAAACTTAGGTATACTTATTATCACTATAAACAACTAATAATAATGTTGCACTTATCTAAACCTTCGAAAAAACAATGCAATAATAATCAGTAAACAATCGTCAGAATAGTATGTTGTCAACTGTGATGACAGTCATCTTCTGGCAGTTTGCGATTATGTTGGGACATATAGAATGGTAAGCAAATAGGTTTATTCTGGGTTAATCGTCATTGATCTTTAATCATACCAAGAAGCGCTATTATTGCGTCTCCCAGAACGATAAAGATTTTCTTTGAACGCCATTATAATGTTTATTAGTACCTAACTTTTGAGCAGTCCCAGTTAAGAGCACATCGTAGCAAAACCAAAAGCGAGACGAAAGGTACACTAACGAATATCCAACGACTATGTAAATTAAACGAAGAGACTGACAGACGAGAAGAAAAAGCAGAAGAAGAAGCTAGAAGTAAGGTAAGATATAGCATAGGAATTAATTTCTATAACGTTGTTTTACCTTTATAGATCGAAGACGAGCTATATGTGATCATTTATCACGAACTGGTTAAATATACTTCTTTTAATTTAGTTATCGTATTTTAAGGCTAAAAGAAAGATTCGAATTATAGCGAGATTGAAGAAAACCGAGCTAAACTTACCATGTGTGTGCAAGTGACATTTTTTATATCCGCATTACTAGGATTTTATCATTCCACCAAATGAAGAAATAATTTTTGAAAAAATTCTCCTCTATTTACACCCCGAAGAATAGCAACCAGAGAAATTTTTTAAATTATATTTTACACCACACAAAATGGCTGTTAAGAAACTACAGCTTAGGAGCAAGGCATTGAACAACATTTTTCTTATCAAATTTTAAAAATGTTAATCAGATGTATTTCAATAAGGCATGTTTAGTAATACGTAATTATTTAATGGCACCATCTAGTGATGATTTGGCAAACTAAGAGGTATCTATAAAATGTATGCATTTAAAGCTAACCGGAACCCACGTATAGATGGCAGTAGTAGGTTTATTTTAAGAACTTTTATACAATAAATGTAAATACGAAAAAGACATAATTTGGTTAATTACGAGTTACCAATAACCTCTTAAGAGAACCAAATATCGTTCAGTCGGTTCATGAAAATGGAACCTCCCACATGACTGATGAAGACAAAACCAGTGCACTGGCATCACACTTCGAGGAAGTCTTTACACCTAACAACACCAATACCTCACCTACGCCTACCAAAGCAACTAACTAAGAAATTCTGTATTATAAGTGTTTTGTAACTGTGATTTCATATTAGTTGATTTGATGGGCCTATTTCCACAGTTTTTACCTTTTGAGCGCGACTTCTCTGCTTCCGTCATCAGCCTTAGTCCTGAGAAGGACTATTTTTGCACTTGATTCGAATTCATATGTTTATGATTTTATATACATAACATATAACATATACATAAATAACAATCCTAACTATTCAGGCTGCAGATAAATTTTGGGTTTACCAAACAGTAATAATCAGAGAAAATTTATGGAATCGACCAGAAAGTATCCGATATGGATTTTTTCACGTTACAAATGAAGTAACCATGCAAAACTATCGATAATGAACCAAATATATCTTCGTTCAGTATCGATATTTAAAAACATTTAAATAGAAATAAAACACAAAGATATTGTTTTTATTGTACAGATACTTGTTACCATGTCACTCAAGATTATGACGTAATTGTTTCGTTTTTAGGCCGGTGTGCGTAGGTCTGCAACGTGTTAGAAAGTTGCTCTTTTAGCGAAGCGGACTGTTGGCGCCTTACTCCCTTTGTTCTTTCAACACCTTCCTTGGAGGTTTATTGTGGAATAATGTTTCCAACTTTCTTTTCAACAATTTAGTGAGTTTGTTATTAATTGCGGGATGTATTTAGTTTTTATTTATCACTTAATTATTATAATTTTGCTACGAATTCCATGCGACACTAACTGCAATGCCAAATCGTACGACACGATCGTTAACGCTTCGAGTTACTGTTCTTCATATATTGATTTACCAATTTGGAGCGATCACTATCTCTTATATTTATTGTTCAGTATTACACACGATAAAAGATGACGATTTTTGATACGTACAAACGCGTTAGTATTTTTTGTTATGTCACCCTTTTTATTTATCACCAACTTGACAGTATTTACATTTAATTATTTATTTTAGTCTTTTATTTTCTTAATAAGGAAGGTCATTTCACTTCTTCCCTATTATACACTAAATGTTATCTTACTTTATTTCTAAATTTAGGGTAACTTGACTATTACCCTCTTTAGTTACTATCAACCAAGTCTGACCGCTTACTAAAGCGACTGTTATTACGTCTTCTCCTCTCTCTACAAATCATTTATGCTTTTGCAAACTGCCGCGTTTATTTGAAAGCTTTATAATTAAATATGTAAATACTTATTGAAGCTAAACTCAAGCTTTTCATCTTAATATTAATTACATTTACCCAAAACAAAGAAACTGATACATTATTGCAACATTCGTGGTATCAGGTCTAATATTAATGTTGTTCACCAACACTTTGAACCATTACAATCTAACTTTTTGTGTTTATCTGAAACACAAGTCTCCTCCAAAAACTCTTTTCGCCCGATTTACAATTTCCGCAATACAATCTTAACTCTAACTTTTGATACCAAGGGAAGTATGCATATGTCAAGGGTATTACAAGAGGATAATAAAAATTCGTCGGAATTTGGTTTAACTATTCCGTTCCAAATTTCTGAAATTTCACTGCCCACTGACTATAACTTTCAAGATTTCTTCGATTACCTGAGTTTGAAAGTTGATTATCTTGTCTCCGTTTCTTTCAATATCTCAATTCTGAGAGATTTCAAAGTTCATAACGCTAATTGGCTTCAATTTTCATCTACTGCTAATCGTGCTGGTTATAGTGCTATTTCATGAGATCTCACACAAATAATTTCTGAACACACAAAAATCTGTGATAACACTAACCATACTCTACATCGTCTAGGCCCCTTAACCTACTTGTTTATAAGACATCAGTTCTTTCCCACTAGGTCTATTTAACCATTCTGTAATAGCAGGGGTTAAGGGGCGTTTACGCTTGAATATTGTGAAACGAAAGGCAAGTTGAAGTGTACCTTTCTAACGTAAACTATTGAGGTTATATATGTATATACAAATTTTCCTTTTCAGGGTTGAGGCAAGTTGAAGTGTACCTTTCTAACGTAAACTATTGCGGTTATATAGGTACATATAAATTTTCCTTTTCAGAGTTACGTTTTATGAAAGATCCTTCAGCGTCTCAGAAAAGTGCATTACGTTCTTTTATTAAATTAGCTAAATTGATTAAAGGTGAGTTTATCACCCGTAAAATCTCGCAAGTTGCCGTCGTCACTAATCATTTTGTGAATATGTGTGTAATTGCGAAACTTTAGTGTTTCACACTGTAGTAGTCAGATAAGGCTACAGTTATCTTTGTGGTTGGGGTAAAATTGCATGTTGGGATAGATATGCACTCTTATTATTGTCAGAAACTAGTGGACATAAAAAGTGGAGAAAAAAAATCCATTATAAAAGTCGCCACGAGAAAATCCTGGAAATTATTTTTAAGTTCCGTAATTCATCGCAAGGGGGCGCAATTGAAAATTAAAAAATAAAATTATAAATTTCTCCGAAAATTCCCACATTAAGGCATACCTTTGGTAACATCGTTAGAAAGCTTAGACCATTCTGCATCATTTTGGTCTAAGGCTCATTGGCGTACCGACCTTAATAAGAGTGGGGGAAGCTATTGAATGTGTAATCATTTAAATCGCTGTTATTTTTAAACGACTTATCCGATTGTAGTAAACCTAGGCTTGTTTAAAAGAAAAAGGTAAGTAATTTTAACTGTCGCATCCATTGGTACGCGATAGCTCATAATAAAATTGTTAGAGGGCGCAATTTGAATTTGTAATAATACCAGTATTTTTGATTTTATTCAGAAAAATTAAATCATACGGTATAATTATGACATCATAAGCGGAAAGTAGCTTAAATTTGTAACAAAAACGTAAATAACGCAATTTGATATCTTTATTTGTTCCAGAGTTATGGCGAAAAGAAGACTTTTTAACCGTTTAATTTAATAATTGATTGTTGCTATGGTTTCTTAAGGTGTATAGGTTGGATTAGTAATGAGGAATCTGCATTTATCATAGTCTGTGCCTCCTTCACACTCTATCTAGGCTTAGGACTAGTCCAAACTAAGCAAATTGCAAAATTTGGAGCGTGTTTAGAGGCCAACGGGCCATAACAACGATATCAAAGTAATGATTGATTTTTGTTTAAGAAACTTTTCAATAGAATGGTACAAAATCATGAACAACTGTTAAAAAACTAGTGAAAATCTATAAATGTTCAAATTGACGGCCGTTTTGTAAAAACAACTATTAATTCTTCTTCTGTACGTTTATAACATCATATAAAACTTCTAAGGCATAATTCTAATGTGGTGTGTTTTAAAATAATAATCTAATTTGCTGCGGAACAAAGTCGGCTCGTTTCCATGGAGATAAATAAATTGAAAAGTTGTCAACTTACTTAATTTTGATTGATGTTGTGTTGTAAAAATTTTTCCTTCATTAGTTTTGGGTTTCATTGTACCTTATCAGAAATTAGTGCTATCCTTCAAAATGTCGTATACCAATGCCGAGGCTTACGACATGCTTGCCGTATTATGAATGTTTTCAAAATGCAGCTATTGCGGAACGACAATACGCTATCAGATATCCTGATCGAAGGCACTACACTAGAAAAGTGTTTCGGCGAATGGCAACACATTTAAGACAAACAGGAAATGTACGACGTATTCCACTTCCTGTCAGAAGACGTCGCATAAGAAATGAAGACAATAGTATTAATGTTCTTGCGTACGTAGAATCGAGCCTCACGTAAGCATCAGGAGATTTCCACAGAACTAGGTGTAAGTGTTGCTTCTGTGTTCAGAATTTTAAGGATTTTAAGCTGCATCCTTATCATCTAGTTTTACACCAGGCTTTATCAGACACTGATTTTGACAGGCGGCTCGACTATTGCTATTGGCTGAGAGACATGTGTAGTGAAAATCTTCGATTCCTTTCCAAAGTTTTATGGACCGATGAGGCTACTTTTACTAGCTGCGGCAGAGTTAATTTGCACAACATGCATTATTGGTCGCAAACAAATCCTCACTGGATGCGCAAGTGGATCACCAAAACAGATGGAGTGTAAATTTGTGGTGTGGTGTTTTAGGTGACAGAATTATCGGACCATTTGTTTTCATGGACACCTAAATGGTGAATCTTATTTAAACTTTTACAAAATGACTTGCCCAATCTTTTAGAAGACATTCCCCTTGACGTGAGAGCATCCTGTGGCATCAACATGATGGATGTCCTTCACACTATTCCCGAAGAGTCCGTGATTTCTTAAATGTTAGATACCCAAATCGCTGGATGGGAAGGGTAGTTTGTTTCCGTGGCCACCTAGATCCCCGGATTTAACTGTATTAGATTTCTACTTGTGGGGAAGAATAAAAGATATTGTTTACGAAACGAGACCAACCACCCGAGAGGACATGATTCACCGAATTGAAATTGCAATAAATTCGATTCCACGAGACGAAATCGAAACAGCTGTTTCCAGTACAAGAAGAAGAATTAATAGTTGTATTTTACAAAACGGCCGTCAATTTGAACATTTATAGCTTTTCACTTGTTTTTAACAGTTGTTCATGATTTTTTACCATTCTATTAAAAAGTTTCTTAAACAAAAATCAATCATTACTTTGATATCGTTGTTATGGCCCGTTGGCCTCTAAACACGCTCCAAATTTTGCAATTTGCTTAGTTTGGACTAGTCCTAAGCCTAGATAGAGTGTGAAGGAGGCACAGACTATGATAAATGCAGATTCCTCATTACTAATCCAACCTATACACCTTAAGAAACCATAGCAACAATCAATTATTAAATTAAACGGTTAAAAAGTCTTCTTTTCGCCATAACTCTGGAACAAATAAAGATATCAAATTGCGTTATTTACGTTTTTGTTACAAATTTAAGCTACTTTCCGCTTATGATGTCATAATTATACCGTATGATTTAATTTTTCTGAATAAAATCAAAAATACTGGTATTATTACAAATTGCGCCCTCTAACAATTTTATTATGAGCTATCGCGTACCAATGGATGCGACAGATTAAAAGTACTTACCTTTTCTTCTAAACAAGCCTAGGTTTACTACAATCGGATAAGTCGTTTAAAAATAACAGCGATTTAAATGATTACACATTCAATAGCTTCCCCACTCTTATTAAGGTCGGTACGCCAATGAGCCTTAGACCAAAATGATGCAGAATTGTCTAAGCTTTCTAACGATGTTACCAAAGGTATGCCTTAATGTGGGAATTTTCGGAGAAATTTATAATTTTATTTTTAATTTTCAATTGCGCCCCTTGCGATGAATTACGGAACTTAAAAATAATTTCCAGGATTTTCTCGTGGCGACCTTTATAATGAATTTTTTTCTCCACTTTTTATGTCCACTAGTTTCTGAAATATGGCCGGTGGCCAGCCTTAATGAAACACCCTATATATATATATATATATATATATATATATATATATATATATTAAAATTTAAAAAAAATATTCATTATGGTTACATTCATAAATAAATTAACGCTTGTTACGGCAATTGTCGTTTATCTGTTCTTCCTATTTCCTCCCTGGTTCAAGCTTTACAGGGCCTCTCTTCCAAGAACTAGTACTTCATCTTTGCTTTCTTTAAAGCTTGTGGCGTATACTTTTTGTATGTTTTCCTTATCTTTCTTCCTTCAACTTGTTTCTCGTTTTACAACTAACCTAACCATTTACTTACTCTTTATCAACATTCCAAACACCCACGCTCTCCGAGTGCTCTGCGGTCTCAGGACCGTTTGGCTGTCACTAGTCGAGCTAACTAATTCCTCTCCATTTTATGTGACCTGGTTGGTTAGACACGTGAAAAATTATAGGTTTGGTTGTTATATGTTGTTGTGAACAAAACATTTCTACACTGCGAATTTCAGTAATTGAATAATTATAACATTTGATTAATTTTTATTATTAGACTATTAATATTAAAAGCTTATATAAATATTGAATATATAAATGCGAAAGGAAGGAAACTCAATAGAAAACCAAAATAGTAAGACTGTCGAGTTGAGTATAAATTTGGTAGTTGATAACAGTGACCATTTCTTTTAACATTTGAGCTAGCTGGTGCATCTTGATACGACAATAATTCGCAAATGTAAATAGTAAAGTTCATTTAATCAAACTGAAATTAAATAGCAAGCGAAATAAAATTAAACTAGTAGATGGTATCTTTATAAACCAAACCCATTCAGCTTAAATAAACAGGTAATCATTTTAAGTCTCACAAACACAGTATAAAATTGTATTTAATATTTTTGAAATTATAAAGAAGTGCAAAAGAAACCTAATATTATGCTTTGTAGTGAGATGTAAACAATACAAGTAATTACCACAGGTATTACGCCCGTTGCACGGAATAAAACATTTTTACAATTTCGGTATACAACATTTTTTAAGTCTATTGTTATTATGACAATCATTACAATAATTCTGAAAGGTAACGTTATCGTGACATTTCATTGCTGTCCTCATAATGTGCAGGAATGGTACATAATTTTTGCAATTTTTGAAATTAGCGTAAGCTGAAAAATTTTTTAATGATTTCATTTTATGGAAAATTCAATTCTTTAATGAAAAGTTCTGTAGAGTGTTTACTTAAAATAATTAGAGAAGCAGGAATTCGAGAGATTATGATTTCCCATTGGATATCATATGGTGCGTCCGACCATCCACCACCCGGTATAGTATAATAAATTATAATCCATCAAAACCTATCTGCGTTAGCCTGTGTAAACATTAATGGATGTATTTTTTCGCTGTAACTTGTCAACCGCTTTCTAAAGGCACAACAATACACGTTGTACAGATGCAAATCATAAATAATTTATAAGCTTTACATTGGTGTTAATCGCATTTGTGTACATGTGGTAACATCTAACCTTATGAACCGCTTAAGCAGGAATTTTTATATACTATACCTTATCTGTTTAAGTTTCTGAAAGTTATTTTTAACGTCTTTAATTTCGTTCAACTTCTTGTCTGTAATGCAGAAACATTTTTCTTATAGATATACATAGTAACATTCTCCAAGAAATTAAAAAGAATGGTACTATTCTATACTTTTCAAGGTAACTGCGTATAAAACAAATCACACCAGACGCAACTATAACATCTGGCTAAATCAAACAACCTCTTTTTCAATTCTATTTGCAAAATAAATTCTAATAACTAAGCCTACAAATAGGCAATGTTGTCACATTTTGGAGGCAACAATACGCCAACTTTGCAAAAAGTATATTTGAATTTGTTTTATTAATGTAGCGCCACTATCGTAAAAGTGACGAACTAAAGATATACAGTTTCACCTAAATTTGTAATGCTATTGTATCCATACAAATTTACTTATCTTAGAAATTCTTATAAATCAGGCTATATGTCGCCATAATAGGATCACACTATTGCGTCTGATGTTCGGACGCAATACTGATAGCAGTTTATATATATATATATATATATATATATATATATATATATATATATATATATATATATTACATGTGTGTACATATAGGCATGGAAAAACATTATTGACTTATAATAAGCTAGAAAGAAACCCAGTAAGCATTATATGAGTGTGAGAGAGACACACCGATGTCGCCACTTGTGCATATTTGCATGTAGGCAGAAAATATGAAAAACGCTACTTTATAAGATTTTCGAAAAGACCTCCACCTTGCGCAAGGCAGTAACTCAATCTGTGATAAAATTCAGTTCGGGTGTTTCCTAACCTTTCTTGGGCGAATTCTGTTTAAGGAGTCTATAATTTTGACACGATGTTCGTCCAAATTGTTAGCACGTTCATATCTGAGCCCATAAATTTGCTGGGATACGTATCCCCAAATAAAAAAGTCGTTCGGCGCGATATTGGATGAGCGTGGAGGATATTTAATAGTACCTTTTCCACGAATAATACGGTTAGGGACAACCATCTTCTTGATACTAAATGTCAAAATTTATATTGAAGCGTTGAAAAGCTGGAACTATCCGTTTCTCAACAGTTATAAATATATGTCCGCATTCAAGTTTCCGTTGATAAAAAATGAACCAATTATGGAATTACCTAAAATTCTTACCCACACATTAACTTTTTGGGGGTATTGTGTCCGGTAAGGAATACTAATGTGTTTACCTTCCCGAGAGTAACCAACAGCGACAGACGGATTGTGATCGCCATGTAAGTTAAAAGAACACTCGTCGGCAAACAAAGTATTTTCAATAAATCTTTCGTTTTCGTTAGCCCGCTTCATCATATCTTAACAACAATCCATACGCTTTTAATGATCTTCTGGAAAATTTTCTTGTGTAGTTTGCAACTTATGGCAACGTTATTTATTCCTTTCCAAGATATGTCGAACTGTTCTTGTTTCAATATTCATTTCTTCAGCAATCTTTGTACTATTGCACGGGAAATTAGTTTCTGCTAAACCACACACTGCAATTTCTTGGAGTTCGCGCTCTTCGTTTAAGTTACGACCAGGATACTCACCATCATTACCATCAATGCTACAGCATTTTCTACAATTATTTAAATATCCACGTCTTTTAAATTTACAAACAGTACGCATAATCATACTTTCTGATGGAATTGGCCTGTTTTCAAAGGAAAAAGCATACCTGCCCATTATTTCTTGTGCAGTGCTTCCTGAATAATACCACTTGATAATCTGCATTTTTTCTTCAGTGGAATACATGAGTATTGTGTGGGACTTGCAAAAACACTTATTTTCTCGTTTCTCGTTGACAGCAATTAAATGTGTCATTGATACTAGCCTACTCAAAAGACGCATGTATGGCATCAGAGCTTTTCGTTTGTTGTGTATTCTATCTCACTTGGCACGTGAACTGGTTGTACTGTCTTTGTTTTGCTTATTATAAGTCATATATATATATATATATATATATATATATATATATATATATATATATATATATATATAAGAAATGCTGCATGTCAGTCACTTGTCATCCATTTGTGAGAAAGACGAAAAACAGTATATTCCAAAAATATAGTCTCTTGGAGGTTAATTTTTCCGCTGAAGCTCTATGTCTCAATTAAGAAAATAGTAATACCAATGCAAGTATTTATTTTACAGTTTTCACAAAAAAAAATTGACATATGTTTAGGACATTTTGCTCAGATAAATACCAAATGTATTTAGTAATAAAGCAAAATGTTACACATTAAAATATGGAAGTTTATCCTAATACATGTGAAAATCGGGAAGAAGATTTTTTTTAAATTGTCTTTCTAAACCATCTACTAATTTCACAACCAAGTGGATACGTTGTTAAATAATTCATATCAAAACGAAAACTAATACTGTTAACAAAACATGTTTACCTACTACTATTTTGTACATGTATTGACTTTTACTACAACAGACAACGCGGTGTTGCGATTTGCCGTATGATTTATAAAGCCCTTTGCAAATTATATATTTCAAAATTACAAATATGATCTCTTTGGGTATCGAGCACAATACAATTGGACAAATGAAAGATTATTTTACTGAAATTTAGGACGTTTAACAATGTTTAAATACCTTTAACACGATTTATAAATGATATTACTTTTGTTCCATACTGTACTGTAATATTGGGTTTTAGGGTAGAGTGTAATCGATAGTAAAACACATTTTTACGGTAGGGTAGGATTTTACGGAGCTCAATTCAAAGTTGGCTTTATAAGCAAAAATTTATTTTTGAACTATAACACATTTATCAAAAATAAACCAAGTTACAAACCCCAATTAGAACTAAGAATATTTTGAAATCTGAAAATTAATGTTAATTGTGCAATTCTCGTTTCCATTAACTTGCAGTGGACAAATTTCTTCATAACGTATTGTTGCGGCTAAGGCATTATTATTGACATTCGAATTTGTGTTGCACACATTGCATCCTGATGGTACAGTTTTTGAAGAGGACTGTTGTACTTGCCGTTTTGTAACTACTTCCACAAAACTTTCGCCGCCTTGAATCATGCGTGCAATTTTATTTTTGCCAGCAAGAGAGTCTTGAACATATCTTTCAGAAACGGTGTTGCTTTTCCACCCTCCAAATCTTCGGCTCCAGAATCAGCGAGAAGTGCAGAACCTGTACGTCGCAGAAAATGTCCAGTATAACTTTACCCAAAAATTCCGCGATTTTTCTCGCCAGTTCACCAATTGTGTGAATTCCAACTCTTTGATTAATGCACTGCCCATGCCGATATTCCACAAACAACTTGTCGTGCTTACCATGTTGTGCTTCCTCGTGAATTATTTTCACTTAATGTTGCCACCGACATTCATTAAACACCGTGTACTTTTTATTGTAACGCTCCTCAGGTTTGAGAGGAATAAGTTTTGTTGTAGCTGCTTTGCTTTTTTCTAAGATCTCGTCAGAATTTTTCATACTTTCATTACACATTTTTACTTTTTTGACTGATCGAAAATTGTAAATAAACAACCCTAGCGTCCCTAGCAACCCCGCTAACCACTATAATTATCCATTTTTACTTGACGCAGGTTTGAACAAATACATTTTTGGTTCTTCTTAATTTTGAGTGAGTTGCAGTACAAAATGAAGTATGTTACGTTATTCGTCCGGTACCCGGATATTAAGTACTCATTACGCAAACGAATTCTGACTCGGGTTCGCCTCGTCTGTATTATTTACTTATTCGTTGTTCTCGACTTATAACGTAAATAACTATTTTGTGAAAGCATATTCCAGTGGAATGAAATATTTAAAATGTCTTGTAGCAACATGAACATTTAAACATTAGTATCGAAGGCGTTGAATTTTGAACCATTTCAGAACTTATGTCTGTCCTGTAAATGTTCTCTACAACCTTACTTTGTTGCGTTAATTTGGGAATTATTATGTGCACTATATTCTCCTAATGCCATTTCGCTTGGATCACGATTTTTTTACAATATTAATTTACCTTAAAATGCGAATGGGTTAAATTTGGCCCAACTATAATTGTTCACCAATTTTTCACTATTCATACCGCTCGGATCCGTCGATTTTTATTTTCAATTTAGAATATTTTTTACGTAAGAGAAATGACGATATCGACAAAATTTTTTTTTAAATGTCAACCCCCATTTTTTATTGCAGAATTAGAAATCGTACATCCTTTTACGTACGGAAAGGTACATATGAATGATGTCAATACAGGGTGTCTCAAACTTGCGTGGGCGTGTGACACCTCTCTAAGTTGATGGAACAGGTGAACAAAACTTTGAAGTGTAGTAGAATGAACTGAGGCGGATATTTTAAAATTATTTTAGGTTATACAGGGCGTTTTATCTATAGAGGGTGAAGAAACATTGATTTTTTTAAATGGGACACCCTGTATGTTATTTCTAATTTGGATTTAGCTTACTTCGGTCGTTCTTTCAATATAAGATTTGATTATGTTAGTAGTGTAGAAGATAATGGTAATTTTGGATACCAAATATGATTTCTAATAATAAAGATTCAAATGGTTTTTTTAATGAAATATATTTTGAAACACAGTTTTTTGGGGTTAGGCCTAATTTAGTTGTAAAATGATTCCACTAATTTAAATACAATGTTCGAATTGAATACCGTTAACAATCTGACAATAGCAAAGGCAATTAAGAAATGAATTTTTAACGTTGTCGATGACATCTGCGGTAATGTTTCTAATTGGCGAAGTAGTGCTTTTAAATCTTCTAGATTGGACGGTTGCGTCGCGTATACTTTACTATTTAAATATCCCTACAAGAAGTAATCTACAGCATTTCTACCTATCTAATGATTTGGAAAAACTTCATCCAAATAAGCGCTAACAGGTAAAGGGTAGTGTAGTGGCGCTCAATCTTGTTGAAAAAAGATGTCACGGTGATACATATCAGGCTGTTCTAAATCCGGATACAAGGATATTAGATCGGGGAAGAGAATAAATTCTAAATATCTCTCACCAGTGAGAATATCCTCGAAGAAGTATACCTATAACTCTTCCGTCAACTGTGCCGCACTAAACCTTCAATTTTTAAGGGTTTTGGGTGTATTATTCCGAGAACTACCGGCCAATTCACATGGCCGGTTAAAGAAAATGTTGCTTAGTCGGAAAAATTATTTTTTTTACAAAATTGGCGTTACCATAACATAATTGTTGCATTTGTTCACAAAATTCATTTCGCCGATCAAAATCATCTTCCGACAGCTCGTGAAGTAAAGTAAGTATATATTGTAGGGACGGAACTTCTCTCTTTTCAACAATTCATGCACTGTAGATGGCGCCACATTAATATTATTAGTCGTGTCCGTAATTAGAGTTATCTTGTACTGCTAACACAATGTTCAAGTGATCTTCTTCACTTAGCGACTTTTGACCAGATTTTTTCATACCCCGAACATGTCCAAATTTCCGAAATTTCGCCTCAACTCTGCTTACGGTGCTTTGACTAATTGACGGTCGATCAGGGTGAGTTGCATTAAATAACGTAATCGCTTCTGATTGAGTACCCGACCTACCTCCGTAACCAAGCATGCAGAGGATTTCAATTCTTTTACGTTCGCTTAATTTACTCATATTTCACAAAACTAAACACAAGTTGTTAACGTGGAAATAATTAAAACAATTTTAAAAAAACGTACAGTTTAACGTTTTCTTACATTGACAATGACACCAAACAAACTCCTGTCATATGATGCACGTTTTGCACGTGTTATTTATCGTCATGATTACTGTAGATAATCTCACGATAATAATGCTGGCGCCTATCAAAAATTTGCTAACGTGCAAACAATTAAAATAGTTTTAACAAAATGTACAATTTAACGTTTTCTTACATTGACAATGAAATTTTCTCTTTTTTAATGTTTGCGATAATTTTTATTCAATATTTCCTTATATAACCACTGTGCATATTTACCTTGTCGGACGTAAAAAATGTACCCTTTCTAATTCTGCAATAAAAAACGGGAGTTGATATTTAAAAAAATGTCGGTGACGTCATATCTTCGAATTTTAATTAAATTTATCCGCTACTTTACGAACGCACTGTTTATCAATTGCATATTGGTTTAAGATATTATGCCAAAGCAATACCGCCTGGGTACAGGGGAAATTATACTTATTTTCGTCCTAGCGTTCGTCGTTCAATTAGTGAAGTGGAACTGCGTCTTTTTCTATTTTTGTTTGTTGTCTCTGCCTAAAATATCGCAAGTATGGGTAATGATTGTGCCCTGAATCATCAACGTCTTGTTGATGCAATGAAGCAGGTTTTGGAAAGCGAATGTGTAAGCGAACCATTGTACAATTCATCTGTTGAAAAACGGAAAGACCCTACCAACGATGATTCTTTGTAGGATGACGACGCCGAACTTGTAGTGCTTCACTTAGGACTAGCGTTGTAAAAGGTACATAATATTTCACGGACCAATAAGTGTTAAGTAGTTTTCAAGTAGTATGCAAACATAAATACATAAATAACAATCGCAAAATTATCGGCTGTTATTTTATGCAGTTATAATGAACTGTAACAAGATTACAAGAGCTTAATGATAATAATAATAATAAGGAAACTATATTCCACTGACTTAGTATAAAGGTATGGCATACGTCAAAAATAATACTAGTATATATTCAAAAATTAAAATTTGCATATCGTCGGTTGAGAAGAAAACTATCCTATGTCCAATATATACATATATATATATATATATATATATATATATATATATATATATATATATATATATATATATATATATATATATATATAATTATTGAACATGTCGTAACTCTTCAATTATTTGATAATTATGAGTTAAAGGTTCTTCGACAGGAACCTATTCTAAATGAACAAAATACAAATCACTACTTTACTTTTCTCAGAGCAATATTAATATCAGGACTTTTTAAGTTTAAATGAGTAATCAGTGACCTGACATATATTAATTTGCAAGTAAGTTAAGTATATTTAGCTAAATATGTAACAGATTTGTCAAAACTATTTTTACTGCAAGACGATAAAACTTTTAAAGTCGTTTTCTCAAAACTATATATATATATATATATATATATATATATATATATATATATTATATATATACATATATATGTATATATATATATATATATATATATATATACAGGGTGATTGGTCGAAACCATTCATTACAAGTATTAGGAGTTTTAGGAGTTCCAGCCATGGCTGATTTCTGAAAGTTTGTATCTGGACTAAGTGATTCATATTCTATTTAAGGAAAATATTTTCATGATGACTACACTTCCGTTTATACCGGAAGTAGCCATCAACTTTGTTATTTTAAATGGAATCGTACCCTTTTTATGGCATATTCCAATTGTACTCGCCATTTAAGTAATAATTTTATCAATGTTCCCTATACTTAAATTTAATAGTTTTTGAGATTTAAATTTTTTTTCGAAAATTATTGGTTGAACACTATGACATTTGACAATGCCTACTGGCGCCATTTTTAGTACTAAGCAAGTAATATTGACGTTATGCATAGGGGTATCCTTAAGCTTTACGCTGATGCTTCCGGTACTCCCGAATAATCTACAGGGTGTTCAAAATGTGACTTCCATCTTTTGAAAATAAAAACCATCAAAACTTAACTTTTTCAAATACAATGCCCAATATTTTCTTCCTTTAACGGATGCAGAATAAAATTCTGCATTGATTTGTATTAACATTCCCTATACCTATCTTCGATAGTTTTTCTCATATTGAGGTATTTGTTCATTTCTTCTGAAATTCAAAACGATTTACCTGATTTTTCCATGGATAACCATGGAAACCACAGCTAAGTTTGTTGTTAGTAACTGTCAATACCTTTTGTTGTGTTGCTGTGTTCGGTTTATCAAAATGGAAAATGGGAAGTATTCAAACAGGGATATTTTGAACTTTTTATATTTTATATTCATGGAGAATGTGATAAGATTATTAGCAGAACTTGCCGTTTGTTTAATGACCGATATCCTCATTTAACACCAATTAACAAGGACAAAGTTAAGCGAATAGAGTCTTTTTACGGTATGGAACAGAGAAAGCTGCCAGAACACGATCAAAGCCTATTACTGGCGAAGAAGCTAATGAAGTTAATGTCCTAGCATATTTTAATAACTATCCCCACGGCTCGATACGATCTGCTGCAGAAGATTTGGGCCTGTCTTGCTATTTCATACAATACATCTTAAAGAAGCATAAAATGCATGATTATTCGTTAACTTGGTTCAAGCACTTCATCCAGGCGATAATTTCAAGCGAGTGGAATTTTGTGAGCAAATGTTAATCAGAATTCAGGAAGACCCGCTGTTTTTACGAAAAATAATTTGGACGGACGAAGCAAAATTTACCAGAGAGGGAATTGTTAATCGACGTAATTGGCACTATTGGGCGTCGGAAAACCCACATTTCAAGCGAGAATCAAATTTTCAAAACAAATTTAGTTTTAACGTGTTTTGTCTTGTAATGAATGGTCGTGTCTCTTTTCAAATTTATGATGAAAATTTGACAAGTATAAAATATTTGGAGATTCTGAGAACGGATGTCTCTGAATTTTTAGAAAATCTGCCTCTTAATATTTTACAATACTCCTGGTATCAACGGGTGACGTTGATCAAGAGCTCACCACTATGTTTGGTGATCAGTGGATCGGTCGAAACGGACCATGGCGGTGGCCTCCTCGATCTCTCGATCTAACTCCACTCGACTTATACGTGTGGGGCGAAGTCAAGAATCAAATATACGCCACTCCAGTCCACACAAGAGAAGACCTAGGCTTAAGAGTAACGACGGCATTTCGCCAGTTAAATCGTCATCCCGTCAAAAAAGCTTGCACGAAAGAAGTTCAGTCAAGACTTTTAGGTTGTCTTCAACAAAATGGAGGCCACATAGAACATTTATAAAATTTTGAATTGTTTTTCTTACTTTCAATAATATTAATAGTTATTAGTTGCATATTACTTTTATTCTCAACTTATTTGTTGACGAAATTTAACAGTTCTGTTTGCTTTGATAAACTACATTAATGTAATTGGTTTCTGCATCTGTAGTAGGCTTAGGCCGTGGAGAAATCGAATTAATTTTTCTAAATTTCGGACGAGATTTTAGAAATACCTGAATAACTGAAAAACTGTTGAAGATAGGTATAGGGAATGCTAATACAAATCAATGCAGAATTTTATTCTGCATCCGTTAAAGTAAGAAAATATTGGGCATTGTATTTGAAAAAGTTAAGTTTTGATGGTTTTTATTTTCAAAAGATGGAAGTCACATTTTGAACACCCTGTAGATAATTCGGCAGTACCGGAAGCATCAGCGTAAATTTTAAGGATACCCCTATGCATAACGTTAATTGCTTCGTACTAAAAATGGCGCCAGTAGGCATTGTCAAATGTCATGGTGTTCAACCAATAATTTTCTAAAAAAAATTTAAATCTCAAAAAATATTAAATTTAAGTATAGGGAACATTGATAATATTTCTACTAAAATGGCGAGTATAATTCGAATATGCCATAAAAATGGTACGATTCAATTTAAAATAACAAAGTTGATGGCTACTTCCGGTATAACCGGAAGTGTAGTCATCATGAAAATATTTTCCTTAAATAGAATATGAATCACTTAGTCCAGATACAAACTTTCAGAAATCAGCCATGGCTGGAACTCCTAATACTCTAATGAATGGTTTCGAACCAATCACCTATAATATATATATATATATATATATATATATATATATATATATATATATATATATATATATATATATATATTATATATATAGTTTTGAGAAAAACGACTTTAAAAGTTTTATCGTCTTGCAGTAAAAATAGTTTTGGACAAATCTGTTGAATATTTAGCTAAATATACTTAACTTACTTGCAAAATTAATATATGTCAGGTCACTGATTACTCATGTGCTAAACTTACAAAAAAGTCCTGATATTCCTTGGGAATAGCGTTGCTCTGACAAAAGTAAAGTAGTGATTTATATTTTTGTTCATTTAGTGGAATAGGTCCTTGTCGAAGAACCTTTAACTCATAATTATCAAATAATTGAAGAGGCTTACGACACCGTTCAATAATATTTAATCCGATGTAATTTTCTTCCAGTTTGTACTTTATTTCCAAAACGTAGGGGTCATTTTAATCAGCTTTAATTAAAGTAGCATCGGATATGCTAAACTCGATTACCCATAATATCTCTTTCAACATTCTTTGTAATATCTTGCAATAGTTGTTTCTTTGACATAGTAAGGCTTCTTCTTGCAAGCAGTCCAAGCTAAAAGATACCGCTGACTAAGAGTATAAACAGGAATATGTTTTGAAGCACGCTCTATCGTGCAATGCATACTGTCACCCTCATTTTGGGTGTGGCCGACTTCGAAAAAATTATGTGTTATTTTAATTTTGTATTTTACAGCTCCATACATTCACAATATAAATATATGTTTATTGCGATTTTGCCCCTTGCAGTTATCCGAATAAAAAGCAATCTCCTGAATACCTTCTTCTGACTTAATTTTCAAAAACTGAAGTAGGCAACTTACAATTTCGGAACTACCTCTTGAAGCTGTTACCTCATGCCATATAAAGCAATAGCATTGCTTTTTTCCAGCGTCGAAGACTGTTAAGTTATACGTTGAAAGTTTAGACTTGTAGTAGGCTTGACCAACTTCAGTTTTTGGACAAGGAAGAACTTGCTGGAGGTCGAATTCAGCAACACAAAGTGAACTATCGCTCTCTGCTCTTAACTTATTCTCATTTTTCAAGTTTCTCATCATGTATTTGTTGGCGATGTGTCTATCAAATTTTTCCTGCAAGGCCTTTTCTCCAATGTAGAGTTTTTGAAGTTAGTGCACAAATCACACTGATCTTTTTTTTTTTGGAACGTGAAATCCCAGATTAAAACGGTTAAGGAAAATAGAATCTTTTCGGCAATAATGGCTTTCAACTTTTTCAAAAGACGATATATGATCCCTGATTAGTTGTCTTGAAGCGCAGAGCCAGGGGTATAGTTTTTTGCAAACAGTTTTGACTATAAGGAAAAATGTCTGACATACGTGACCTCTATCTCTACCTTCCAAAGGTAAGTGATAACAAAACGACTTCTTCCTTCTGCTGGGCACAGGTTCTATGTCACTGTCACTATCAGCTCCAGTGCTGGCAGTCTCTGGTTGAATACTTGCTGTGGTAATTGCCGCATTCTTCTGATTTGTTCTTCTTAGGCGAGTTCTTCTTTATCTACGAAATCCACATATCTTGCTATGTAATCTCTTTGACGGTTAATGTCACCGAGTGACCAGCATTCCATAAAGATATTATTTCTTTGATCTTCAGAAAATCTCGAGCTACATTTCTGACGTCAAGAATTTTTGCAACTGTTTTTCATCTTTTTTTCTGTAATTAATTTATTCTCGCTGTTTATACAAGACTTCCCTAGGTTTCTCAGCTTTTAGCTTTTGTTCTCTTCCAAACACTTAATTTTCTTTGTCGTTTTTTAGACTTCTTAATAGCTGACTCAGTTTCGACAAAGGAAGGATCTGTTTCAGTATCGGCGTGGAAGGTATCTGGTTGCGGTTGAGGTTTTGGTACATAGTCCGAATCACCATCTGCATAAGTATCACTCTCTAAAGATTGTTCAGAACTAAGTTCTGTTTCCGGGTGAACCTTATTTATCTTTTCTGTATGCATTTCCATTCCATCTGTATTTTCGAAACTGTTTTTTTTCTGCAGAAGTACTGTTGCTCTCAATTTTATCTGCTACTGTGGCTAAATTGCAATAGCTTTTCATAGAGGTCCACGTTGGAATATTTATTGCATCGGCTGAATTTGTAGCAATTTCGTCTTTGACTTGCCCATTGGGTAATTCCATCTCTGATGTACCATCTTTTACAAACAAGCTCGACATATGCCCTGCCAAAAAACAAGCTTTAAAATACCAAATAAAAACATACTTAAGTAACACTGACAAATAAAAAATATGCCAAAAAAGCTACATAAGTCAAACAGCCACTAATTTTGGAATTACAAAAACTGCAAAAATAAATTAATTGCAGAAAAAAAACAGTTACTATAATTATTGTTAGAAATGAAGCTCAAGTTTTTCCGAAGATCGGTAACGTTAACCGTCAAAGAGGCATAGCAAGATATTATGTGGGCTTTGTAGATAAAAGCATAACCCGTCTAATGTAAATCAGAAGGGTGCGACAAAAATTAGAGCAAGTGTTCAACCAGAGACTGCTAGCGCTGGATCTGATAGCCACGGTGGAGAGAAATCTCACGTATGTCAGACATTTTTCCTTAATACTTTAAGTATTGTCTATATTGACTGTTTACAACAAAATATGCTCCTCTAGTTGTACGTTAGAAGAAGATGAGCCAGGATTAACATGTCAACCACACGTTGGCGAAGTACCCAAACTAATAAGGGATTATATAACGTCTTTTGAAAAGCAAAATGTACGATGTTGTAATGCCCCGAGGGTGTTTACCATAATTAATTTAATTATACAGATAGTTCTTAATGAGGATAAGATATGAGTATACAGAGAGTTTAGTTTTTGTTATCGTTTATAGCCAAGGGATGCCTTAGCTGACTAAAAGTAACTTTCTGGGTTCTAGATGTTTCTAGTCAAAGCGGTCAACCGTAAATACTTAAAATGGCTTGGAGCTGGCTTTAATCTAGAGTGTCAAAGGTATTGCAACAATTTGAGCTCTCCAGGCGTGGCTTTATGTCCGTTTTCTAGTTAAAGAGCTCGATATTAAGAGTAACGCCGGCGATAACCCGCCGGCGTTACTCAGCAAATAGCCCACTCTTAGTACAGGTTGCTAGTCCCTATTTTACGTTTGATTAATTTTTAAAAGGATTTCGGTGACAGGAATCGACGGGCATTTCAACTATTTGTGTTTATAAATTGTAAAAAAGGCGTACTTTAAAATATTGAAATACTGGTCAGGTTTTTATATTTTCTCGAATAAAGAGAAATTTTAACAGAAATTCAGGAACGCTGAGTAGTAATACTACAGAGAAATGCTTACAGAGAAGTATCCTGTAGGCGAAGTGTCGAATTATAATAAAACTTTCTCTGATATACTTCGTATAGAAGTGGGGTTTTGGTAAATTAGACGCGATGCATTTTGCACATATAGAGAAGGGGCTGGTGCGTACACAAATGTAATGTTTGTTGGCACATCTGGATTCTGGAATTGAATAAATTATTGTATAAATTATTATTTGCATAATTTGAAATTAATAAAGATTTATTCATCTTACTCATTTTTCTGACTCATTACACACCTCCCTCTCTTCGGGTGAATCAAACCTTGAGTGGACTTATGCCTGGCCCTTTTACTTGGTTGGGTTTACAATCGCTGGTGATGTAGGTTTAAGTTCTAGGTGCTGGCTGGTTCCGTTCGGGTAGTTTACTGGTACTTTGAGAAGGGACTGCTGAGTTCATGGTTAATCCACTGAAATGTACACGACCGGGGCTATGAGTTAGCGGTGGACTGTGAGGACGTTATGGTAGCATTTCATGTTGATTTGCCATGGCCACAAGTTTGGGTAATGTAGAGAAGTCATGTTGCCTAATGTAAAAATTGGAAGTTGCCTACTTCAGTTTTTGAAAAAGTCAGAAGTTATTCAGGAGATTACTTTTTATTCGATAACTGCTTGGGGTAGAATGGCAATTAATATATATTTATATTATTAATGTATGGACCCGTGAAATGCAAAGTTAAAATAACACATAATTTTTCGAATTTGGGCACACAAACATGAGGGTGACAGTAATGCATAGCACCACAGAGCGTGCTTCAAGAATTGCTGTTTATACTACTAGTCAGTGGTATCTTTTAGCACGGAAAATTATTCACAAGAAAAAGTAAAAACTTCTTTTAATATTAATAATTTTGATTGTCAGTATATTACTCATGCTCTTGAAGAATTAGGCCTGCTACAAAACAAATATGGAGCTTCATTTTAAAGTGCTACTTCAATTGAGGATCTAAATAATTACTACAAACTAAGTTAGAGTAAATTCTAAATATAATGAGATTACAATCAAATTACTCATATTAATGGAATGTGAGCCTGCAATATCTTATAAAAAAAACTTATAATAGAGTACTTTTTAACCAGATAACTAATACATTTATAATAAAACTAAAACTAAAAATAAAACTAAAACTATCTAAAACTTGTTAAAAGAAAAAAAATGATTCTAGAAGAGCAAACGTAATCGTTCTTAAAAACACAATAACGTAGCATTAGTCACTACCATATTTATTATAGAGGTTAGAAAAAATGTATTCTTATTTTTCTATTTATTACTACAAAAAAGTTATATTCAGTATAAATTATAACTTACCATGTTCTTGGGGTAATGGATTTTTTGCTTGAGCCATAGCTACTATTTTTTTGCTTCTAGAACACTGTTTTAAACGTATTTTATAGCAACAAAACACTAGGACACCGTTACACTTACGACACGTTATTCTATTTCCACCAAAAGCCAGACTATTTAAAAAGCGTAAGGGTATCCTATGTCCATGTGATGGACTTAGGATAATACATTTTTATTGATGGGAGGGGATAAACATAGGATACTTTTAAAAAACTCTTTTTTGATTGTCATGAAACCAGGTAGGACATTGGATATCTGTGCATTACCTAGAACATAGTCGAACATAAGCTATCATGCTAATATCCCATTAAAAAAAAATGGACATAGGATAGTTTTCTTCTCAACCGACGATATATTGTACATTCTTATACACTGTGTCTCTTGAATTTCTGGACATAGGGAATTCCCATGTTAAAATAAACTATTGTAGATATTGGCTCCCCTAATTATTTTCCAATTTTCATAATTAATTTGTTTATTTAGAATATCATCTTCTTGTTTATAACAGACTTATTTTATTTGTGCTCCTTATTGTATTTATCCTGACACTTACATGGCTTATTAACGTTACCGATTACGAAAAAGCCCTTAATTTTCTCGAAAACGGATGAACCAAATGTAAATGCAATTGTAACATAAGAAGCAGCCTTTTTTCCTTAAGAAGTTTTACATTTGACATTTTACTGTAAAATAATTAGGGGAGCCAATATTTACAATAGTTTATTTTAACGTGGGAATTCCCTATGTCCAGAAATTCAAGAGACACAGTGTATAATCAGTTCAGATTAATTATTTGTCTGATGGTCGAAGAATCATTGTAAACTATAGAATGCGTGTTTAATTAGGTAAGTTTTCAATTTTGTTTTGAAAACATTTTGCAGGGATTGTATTTTTAATATTATTCGGTAATTTATTAAAAATGTTCCTGCAAGTGCATTCAGGCCCTTTGCTGTATAATTCCAACCTGTACTTTTTTATATGAATTGATCTGCTTGTCTTGTTTTATATACGTGTACAGCACGTGCTCGTTCTTATAAACATATAATCCATAGTTAAATATCAGAATACTAACAAATGTCAATATATTTTTATCTTTGAATAAATTGCTACATGATTCTCGTCCATTTAAATTAAAAATTAATCTTATTGTTCCTTTTTGGTTTAAATTATGTTATACTTATAAGATATTACGCTAAATATTATGGCATGGTATACATTGATTGTGCATGCCGTAGAAAGAACTTTTTTAGATGGCGAATAGCAAAATGGCATACCAAATCAATTTGATTCCTCTATGATAACTCATTATCCACAACTACATCCAAATAGTCTACCTAATCCATGTGACTTATAAAAAAATTTCTATATCTAATGTTATTTATATTATTAACTACTTTTCTTTTGTGAAAAACTATATAGGGTGTTTTAGACACATTAAGTATTAAATTGTTTTTATTGCGCCATTTTTAAAACTGATTAATCACATTTGAGTGAGTGTCTGAAACCTTAACAACAATTTGTCTGCTAGATAAGAAATATAGTATCCATTCATTCAAAAAACCTCTGATCCCAAGTTTGTCGAACTTTACTTTAACGAAATCATGATTTAGGGAATCAAATGCTACGCAGAGATCAAACATTACTGTCGCTTCATAAAAGTATCTATCTAAAGCTTCTACCGCGAATTCTACCAGATCAAAACATGCTGTTTCTGTAGACTTACCTTTTTAATATCCATATTGTTTGTTAGACAACAGTTCAAACTTATCTAAAAATGATAATATTTTTTTAAATACTAATTTTTCCATGAGTTTTGAAAGTAATGACACTACTGAATTTGGTCCAAAATTGTTCAAGTTGCATAGATCGCCTTTTCCTTGGGTAGCGGTACTATCTTAGTAATTTTTGAAGCTGTACGAAAAACACCATTAAAAATAAATTTATTAATTCAGTAAGCGAACCAATAATACTATTCAAACCCAATTGCAGCGTGTATTTCCGACAAGACGTTCCTTGTATGTAAAACAGCATAGTGGCCTGATTTCGAGTTTGGTTATATATTTGTTATTGTATAGGCATTTTTACCTAATTTAACTGTAAAACGTATTTTTATTACTGTATGCACAACACGACAATAGTGTTACAAGATAATTTGATGCTCGTGTATTGACAGTAATGTCGAATACTATCTCATGTATTTTTGAATTGTAGTTCGTTTTAGTAAGCTGAGTTAAGCCAAACCAGTATTTTTGAATTGTAAACTGATTTTTGCAAGCTGTTAGTTATGATTTGATTGATTGAGATTGAATTGATTCCGATTGATTTGCTGATAATCTACTGTTACCCGCGCCGGTACCTTCACGTTTAGGGAGAGTACAAGCTCTGAGTGTCGCTTAGCCTTGTCTACAAAGTAAGTGGTCGCTCATAGGAACTAGTTATATACAGTTGGAGAATCGTTACCTGAATGTTATAAAGAATTCTTAGCTCAGCTTCTTGTTTGACTTGGTTTAAGTTGATTGATTTGGCTGATTTGGTTAATTGCTTTGATTGATTGATGTTTGTTTTGATCGAGAGTGATTTGTTTGGCCCGAGAACAAATTCCGGTGTCCTATAACTGTCTTGTAAATTAGCGTTAGGACCTCTTATTAAAATATAATTTCAAATTTCCCGCCAAGGGGTGAATATATATTGTGCGTAACAATGGGGCGAGGCCGAGATGTATATGTCTTATATCTGTCTTACAAGTTAGTGTTAGAGCCATTTATTCCAAAATTTCCCACCATAACCATTACGCAGTTCAATATGTATTTTTAAAATATACCGCAAGGCGGAGCCACCTCTATTACAGAAAACATTCATTAGTCTATACACAGCTAGATCGCACCACAAAGAAATTCAAATTTCCAGTCCGAGGGGGCCACGACAAGGGGACGAGGACCCGAAAGCAGGTTCCAAACACCTATACTTGTCTTACAGGTTAGCATTAGTGACCTTTATTAGCATACAAATTCAAATTTGCCTCAATTGGTCTTTGATTATAACGTCATACTTAAAAACAAAATGGCAGAGGACTTTGATTTTCCATCAGTAGATGGCGCCACAATGAAATTCCAATTTTGGGGCAGTGGGATCACGACAAGGGGACGAAGGCCCGAGATCAAGTTGGAAAGACCTATACCTGTCTTACAAGTTAGCATCAGTGCCCCTTATTAGAATACAAGTTCAAATTTCTCGCAATAAACAATCAGAATGTAGAGACTTAAATACAGATTCAAATTTTCCGCCAAGGGGGCCAGGGGGCGAAGGCCCGAAAGCAAGTTGCGAAGCCCTATACCTGTCTTACAAGATAGAATTAAAGCCCCACTTATTAGAATACAAATTCAAATTTGCCTCCATAACCAATTAGAATTCAGAGACTTAGTCCTCCAATCAGAGCGGCAGAGTAATGGGACTAAGAACCAATCAGAAACGAGAGGGCCGCCCACACGTACAACCAGTCAGATAAAAGGAATGGGTGTGGTCTAGTCTTAGACGCTCCTTAATGAAGTCGTATGGGCTTTATCTAGTCTTATCCTCTCCTTACCTAGACCGACAAAATGGATACTCAACAAACTGGCCCCCAAAACAAGAATGGTCGACAAGCCACGCCCCTCGACCAATCAGAAACTAAGGGATGTGACCTATCCCCAAGCCCACCAATCAGAACACTGTATGCGCACCCAAGGTGACTACGGCTGCCTGCTCTCCAGGGGCTGCCAAAATGTCCTTAATTAGGAGTGGAAATGTCACATAACCATCCCCACGCTCGTCCCTACAACCCTAAATACTGAGGGTGACTGGCAAAGAGGCCTTAATTAGGGGTGAAAATACCATCAAAGGGTTGAAAATTCCATCAAGGGGTTGAAAAACGACTCCGAAAGGAAACCATAGGGGTGGAAATGGTCTCTACAATGTCTCAACAACCAAAAAGGCTCTAAATAGGGGTAAAAAATAACGTCAAAGGTTGAAAATTCCATTTAGGGGTTGAAAAACGATTACCAAAAGAAGCCATAGGGGTGGGAAATGGTCACGGCCCTCATTCTACTCATTACATGTCAGGTACATATCGTTTCTTTTATAAACCTTCTATATTTGTTCTCACTGAGCAAAAAAACATCCACATCATTGATATTCTCATTATGGCCGTACAAGATTGAGTACATTGGTTAAATTTTGAGGTTTGTCATAGGTGTTTTGACGATAAACGTGTAGTTGATGCGAAAACTCTTATTTGGGACTTTAAAGGATATTGGCTGCAGTAAATTACAGTCATCGGTCATTCCAGCATATTTTCTACGATTGAGTAATGATGAATTATGTTTTGCCCTCAAAAGGGAATAACATATAAATTCAGAGAATTTTTTTTTCCTTTAATTAAAACAATAGTTTTAAAAGTTTAAATTGAACTCATAGTTTGAGTAATATGGTGACCAAATAATAGCAGAATACTCTAATTTACTGCGTGCTAATGATATAAACAGAGTTTCAAATGGTACCGTCGTCTTAAAATTCTTACGATTTCTGTACATAAATCCCATCAATTTTATTCATTCAACATAGATATTTTTAATATGTTCATTAAAAGTTAATTTTGAATCAAATCTTACCCCTAAATCGTCAGTTAATGGTACTCTTTGTAGTATCACTGTTCATAGGATCATCAAATTTGATTATACGGGGTCCGGCAAGAAGGTATGGCGTTTTTGAAATGACTGTCACACATTTATTTTCAAAGCAATTTTAAATTTACTTTTTTCATAAATTGCTGATACACTGTTATTTGCAAAAAATAAAAAAAAATGAACTGCGAAAAATTACATCAAAATAAAAAAAAAATCAACTGCGAAAGATGGCGTCCATTTATGTTGACGCATACTTTTAGATGGGTGGCGAAATTTTCCATACATATTCCAAGCATGGCACACGGAATCCTTTGAAATTCCTGCGTTGTGTTGTCAGACAGCGCTTCAAGAGTACGTGGTTTACTCGTGTAAACCTGAAAAGTAGTCACAAGGTGGCCATTCAATATCCCCCCGCAATGAAATGAGGCGTCCTGGAAAACGCTGTCTTAAAAAAGCCATGGTTACTTTTGATGTATGGCAAGTCGCTCTATCTTGTTGAAACTAAGCTGTGTTGAGATCGATGTTTCGTCTTCTGGGCCTCTAGTAAGAAATAATCACGCAACATGACTGAGTTAACAGTCACTGTTCGTCGAAAAAATAAGGCCCAATAATGCAGGCTCGAGATACACCACACCAAACAGTAATTTTCTCGCTGCGCAGAGGTTTCTGGTGCAGTTTTTGCGGGTGTCCAGTAACGAAAAATCTGTTTTTTTTACCATCCCGTTGGGGAACACGACCAAAGTTAAGATGGTTTCGAAATCGTCGCTGTCAACACCACAGGAAGACCAGTTGCAATAAAGCTGTTATAAATAAAAACGCGATGTGCTACAGACCAAACCTCATTTTTACTAAAATGGCATATGCCATCGAGTAGATGTCAAACATTTTGAAAATACTGTGGTCAGGCAAGCGCGCGTAACAGTCATGTCAAAAATACCATACATCCTTGATTTTTTTTTTATTTTGATATAGTTTTTCCCGGTTGACTATCTTTTTTTTGTATTTCCTTGCAAATGGCAATGTTTCAGTAATTTATGAAAAAAATAAATTTTAAAATTGGTTTGAAATTAAATGTGCGATAGTTATTTCAAAAACACCATACCTCACTGCTGTGAACAGTTCAAATTTTGAAATCTAATAAAACCACAGAAAAACCAAAACTTCGTAATGCATGTAGTAATATTCCATGATCTAGTTTGTCAAATGCTTTGAAAAAATCAGTATAAATAACATCCATAGGATACATTTTTCCAAAACTAAAATTCATTGGGTAAGTCGAACGTTTTGGCATAAAGACATGTTGAAATGGAGATATATATTTATGAATTTTACTAAAAAATTTTTCAAAAATAATTGATTGAAATATTTTTGATATTATGTCTTTCCTGCCTGACTATAGTATTGGAGTTATTCTAGATGTTTTCAAAACTGTAGGGAATTTACATTGCACTAAACATACATTGAATATGTAACATAGTGGTTTGGAAAATACATACATAAGTAGAATACAGGCACAATCACCTTCGCTGTTTGCGTCATAAGCTCCTCCCCTGGGATAACTTCCCCTCCACTTTTTGTACTCGCCCGCGTGGGAGGCGTATATTTTGAGGATGGGGTCGGCTTCTTTTCGGGGGCCTTTTTCAACCCTTAGGCGGAGTCGAGCCCCTAATTAAGGTCCTTTTGGCAATATTAAGAGCCTTTTTGGCTGTTATTTACAACATACATTAAAAAAATTTCATCTATACGATAAAACTGCTTTTATGGAAAGCATTTTGTTATTTAACAGACATACAGCTTCATTATGATTGGAAAGTTACGTAGTGTTAATGAATGTGTTTACAAAACATTTAAAAAATTTGCTGTTGTAAAAAACATTAAGGTCCGGTATTAGGTGAAATAATAATCATTTTCTTCATCCGCTTCATCTTGAGCGATTATAGCTTATTAACTAGTAATAACATCTAATACCCTGATGCTGCTTCATAATAATGTTCACCCGTTAGTAATTGTACTTTAAATAAACGCAAGGGCTAATGTCTACTATTTTATTTTACCATTAGTTTTACACAGATATGGGATTATTCTTAAAAATTAGCTAAGTTCGCCACGCTAGCTTGACATACTACATAGGTTTTCAATTCTTCGCCCCTGAAGCTATACCTCATACATCTTTCTTTACAGAAAATATTGATTAGGGCATACACAACTAGATGACGAGACAAATTCAAATTTCCCAACAAGCGCCACGACAGGAGGGCGCAGGCCCTAACACAGTTTCCTCTGTTTTGTCGTCTAAGCTTGCAATAGGTCCCTTATTAGAATACAAGCTCAAATTTCTCGCAATAAGTAATCAGAATGTAAACACTTAAATACAAATCCAAATTCAAATTTCCCACCAAGGGGCCAGGGGCTAAGACCCGAAAGTAAGTTGCGAAGCCTTATTTGTGTCTTATAAATTAGCATTAGGCCTCCTTATTATTATAATACTAGTTCAGATTTCCCCTCATAGATGGCGTCACAAACAAATTCAAACTTTTGGTCGAGGTTCGAGTAAATTTCTAAGCCCTACATCTGTCTTACAAGTTAGGATTATACCCCTTATTATAATACAGATTCATACTTCCAGCCATAACCTGCAGAGACTGAAAGCACAAATGCAAATCCCCGAGAGCAAGTTGCGCAGCCCTACACCTGTCTTACAAGTTAGAGTTAGGCTCCTTATTATTGTAATACAAATTCAAATTTTCCGGCAAGAGTACCACGACAATACACGAAAGGCCTACGAACAAGTTGAGATCACGACTAGGGGCAAAGGCCCGAGAACAAGTTGCGATACCCTACACTTGTCTTACAATCTCGGTTATGCTCGGGGAGGGTTGGAGTGGGATCGCCGAAACAGCCTTCGCCGAAAGCCTCGCGTCGCGAAATTTTACCTATATGAGATATGAAATCGCAAACATCTGCCGGTCATAACTCAACATGTTTCCGTAAATACACTCTAATATCTTCCCTAGGGGCATGTTTATAAATCTGAAAGCCCTTTTTCGACAGTTCATTCGAGACAGAACCTGTATGTAAAACCGTCTTGTGTGATAGTATGGCAAGCACTTATCGGTAAAAATTCAAAGATTGAAAGAGACCCGTATAGTTAAATTGATTATAACCCTTTTTTTGACAGAGGTAATTCAGCTAAGATAGAGCTTCTATGCTGTATAGAGGCAAAATCTAGCTTAAAGAAGAAGACACAAGCCATTTTTTTTTCGGTGTATACACCACTATATTGAAGATGCTGTCTTGTGTGTATTAGAAAACATGATACTGATCCGCAGTTGAATAAAAAAAAGATGTATGCGGTACAGCTTCTGGAGTGAAAAAGAATTGAAAACCTATGTAGTATTTCAAGGTAGCGGAGCGAACTTTTTTAAGAATAATCCCATATCTGTGTAATACTAATGGTAAAATAAAATATTAGACATCAGCCCTTGCGTTTATTTAAAGTACAATTACTAACGGGTGAACATCATTTTGAAGCAGCATCAGGGTATTGGATGTTATTACTAGTTAATAAGCTATAATCGCTTAAGATGAAGCGAATGAAGAAAATAATTATTATTTCACGTAATACTGGACCTTAATGTTTTTCACAACAACAATTTTCTTAAATATTTTGTAAACACATTCATTAACACGACATAACTTTCCAATCATAATGAAGTTGTATGTCTGTTAAATAACAAAATGGATTCCATAAAAGCAGTTTTATCATGTAGGTGAAATATTTTAAATGTAGGTTGTAAATAACCATCGTTTTTGTATATAAATTCATAGCTCTAAGTAGTCTGCGAAAGGGAAAGGTAAATACGAGTTGGAGTAAGGTGATACAATTAGGTTTGTATATTTTACATTCTAAAATTACTTAATGATGGGAAAGCCAATAGCCAGCTTTATATCAATTATCCATAAGTAAAAACGCAAAACGGTTTAGTCAACTGTATAAAATGTTCAATATGTAGTTCGTTCTCCAGCGCAGTTATTATTAGAACAATCGAGAGGAAAACACATCTGAAGGTATGCGTATTATTTTTTAATATACGTTTTACTTGCTATTGCTAACAAAAATGTCCGTAAAGATTTTTAAATGTATTATTACTCTTATAGGATGACGTCATGAAATCAGATCTACAATAGCTGGTTAATTCGCGTATAGTAATAAACCATTAAAACCTTTTGTCTTTTATTTCCATTATATCAAATTGATATTTTTAAAACATGTTAATTTATTTTAACTCTTATGTTATATATATATATATATATATATATATATATATATAAGCAATTATTGCTTTCCAGTCCTTTTAATGGGGTTTTTATAACTGTTAATGAACGCGTTTCTCTAAAACAATTTTGTGTGTATGTAATTGAACATGCAAATAAATCGGACATAATTTTCCAAATGTATAAGTGATGACTGTTTAGAAAGAGAATCTGCCTATATAAAAAGCACCATTGCATTAGGGTAGAAATTCTTTATTAATTTACGTAATATTTAATTTAGACTTTAATGTATTCAGTTTTGAACTGTAAGCTGATTTCCGCAAACTGTAAGACATGATTTATTGATTTTAGTTGGTTGATTGATTGAGATTGATCTGATTGATTTGATCGAGCATGATTTGTTTGAGATTGATTGATTGATTTATTTGTGTGTGTGTGTGTGTGTGTGTGTGTGTGTGTGTGTGTGTGTGTGTGTGTGTGTGTGTGTAGAAAGAGCCGAAAGAGAGAGAGGGAGAGAGAGACAGAGTGAGAGAGGGGTTGGGGAGGGAGCGGGAGAGAGAGACGGATAAACGAGAGAGATAAAGTTAGAGGTGTGCATGATCAACTTCTATTGCAGAAAGCACTCGCTAGTATATACACAACTATATGGCGCTAAAATCAATTTTAACCCAAAGGGGGCCGGGACGCAGACCCTAATACAGGTCCTGTCTTACAAGGCTAGGGCCACCTTATTAGAATACAGATTTTTATGACGGGGGGCGAAGGGATACAACTGTAAGATTAGGTTAGAACCCACATACAATTGCACCAAAAGGGCCATGATAGGGGCCAAGGCCCAAGAGCTGGTTTCTGCACTTATATATAAGGTTAGGGCAACCTACCATTTCCAACCAGGGAGCCACTATAGGGGGCGAAGGCCCTAGAACAAGTTTTGAATATCTACACGTGTCTTAGCATTAGAGCCACCTTATTAGAATACTAATTTTTTATGAGGAGGGGAGGGGCGAAGGCCTACACCTGTCTTATAAAATTAGGTTAGAAGCCACATACAATTGCACCAAGGGGATCACGATAGGGGCCAAGATTCTGCACTTGTCTTATAAGGTTAGGGCCCCATTTCCAACCAGATGGCCGCGACAGGGGGCGAAGGTCCGAGAACAAGTTTTGAAGATCTACAAAGTTAGCATTAGGTCCCCTTATTAGAATACAAATTCAAATTTCCCCGCCATAACCAATCAGTATACACAGACTTAATCCTTCAATCAGAGCACAACGGCTGAGTGGTGGGGCTAAGGACCAATCATAAGCCAGAGAGGTGCACGCACGACCAACCAGTTAAAAGGTGGGGCGTGACCTGGTTTTAATCCCTTCAATAGAACACCGCATGCACGCGCAATTGCCTAACCTCCAAGGGGTATACAGCCAAAAAGGCTCTTATTATTGCCAAAAGGACTTTAATTAGGGGCTCAACTCCGCCCAAGGGTTGAAAAAGGCCCCCAAAAAGAAGACGACCCCACCCTCAAAATATACGCCTCCCACGTGGGCGATTAAAAAAAGTGAAGGGGAAGGTGTCCCAGGGGGCGAAGCTTGTGACGTAAAAAAGTGGAGGGGACAGTGCCTGTATTCTGCTTACATACAATCTTTAAGTATGTGTCCAGGATTACCGTAAACACCTAATGAGGATATTGTTAATTTTTTTAAGAGACAGATCACATAATTCTCAGTAATATTTACATTAACTACTTCTGTATAGTAATTATAATCCTCACGTTGCGAACACGCTAAGTTTGAAGATATGACAAAGACAGAGTTGAAATAATCTGCAAACGTGTCAGCGATCCCCTGTCCGGATATTACAACCTTATTATCCAATTTCATTCAAAATGGTATCAATGAACTACTCTTTTTTGTATTTACAAAGTTAAAAAATACTTTAGGATCTTTTGTAATACTTATTTCACATTGATCTAGATATTTCACATAAGCAGTTGAAATCTCTTTTTTGACTTCACGTCTAATTTGGCGATACTTTAGTTGTACTATGATCCTACTTGATATTCAAATATTTTTTTCTGCACTTCTCTTTTAATCGGATATTTTTGATGATTGCCCTATTGAACCATATTGGATATGTTCATGATGTGGAGTTTATTGGAACAAATTTAAGCATTAATTTATTGAGTTTAGAATAAAGATTATTTATTAACTAATCTATATCACTAGTACTATTATCAGTAATATCCCAGCATTCATTTCCTGTAGATTTGTATTATTCTATGTAGTTTTTCAGCACCGTTGATACAGCTGTATTTAATATGTACATTCATTATTTTGAAGACTAGTGGTGGATGATGAGGGTCATTATTAAAGGTAGGGTCAGAAACTGACGACAAGGTACTGTTCGTAGTAGAAGATTTTAAATCTGGGCAATAACTGTTTTGGCTTACAATATTTATAATCATTGTAAGTAACCTTTAAGAATAAATAATCGATTCTTGTATCTATATTATAGAGTGATAACTCCTGAACAGTTAAACTGGTTATTCAAGTGGCCACTAAAGCACCCCAAACACTTTAATTTTAGTTGCCAGGACATTTATCAGACTTAAAATATTGTAATGAGGAGTGATAAATTCGCTCTAATTGATTTTAGGCTGTAACCATGTTTCAGTAATTAACATTCTTTACATAAACCGCTAAATATGGTATTTATCCCTCTTGCGTTTTGATAGTATATTGTCTTGAGTGATGTTTTGCTTACCCCTATCATCAAACACAAGTATTGGAGTCCTGTACAACGCAATTACACTAAATGCTTTCTTGCTTTCTTTTTCTTATTATGCTTCTTATCCAAAAATGTAGATGTAGTCCATTGAGGTTGGTGTTCAGTTTTAGCGAGACTCGATTGATTGTTCATTACCAGATAGAAAGTTTGAAAATGACAATTCAACAGGAACTTTGATTAAATTTGATTCGTTGATAAACGCGCATTTTATATTGGGAGTATAATGTAATGATTAATAGGTTGAAACACGTATTTCAATAACTTAACTTTACCCGCTTTCCGAACACGTAAACCGTGTTTCATGAATTAATTAATAACTTTCAACTATTGTATTAATATCTATGATTATGTCGGCGAAAAATCGGATTATCGCGTAAACGTTGTCGAATCTTCTAGCGACCAATAGTAATAAATGTATTAGATCTTTAAACTGTTTCGTTCTCATAGCAATAATAATAATTTAGGGTTTTTGACATTCCACTAAACTAATCTGGCTGTTTCGTAAAAACGCGAATTCAATTAGCGTTTCACGAAAACATTAGATTAAGGTCGTAAGGATTAGTCAGATCGCGTAACGCGACGTATATACCTACTATCCTCGCCACCAAAGAATAAACCGTGTCATCACTTACAATAGTACGAGTTAATATTAAAAAACGGATTCAAATTATTTCCGTAATAATTTCTTAATTAATTACTCTTTTCCGAGATGGCGGTAGTTCTGTTACAGGTGTTCATAATTATGATGTTTATTGTAAAAAGTAAAATTTACACCGTAAAAGAAAACAACGTTTACGTTGAAAATCTAAGAAAATTGTTCATTATAATTAACGTATTAATGACCACGGTGAGCAATAAATAGAGCTCTAACAGATAATCTTAATGGTTTTTGTAGGTTATGATTTATGAGTACATATATTCGACAGAACACTGTCAAGAGAGCCAGTGTATAATTGCATAATTCTTCCACATTTCCATTATGCTGGCACAATTCTGTATTTGGCAAATAAAAGTCATTCAAACAGAGTGTGTAAGATTATTTGTAGATAAGAATTTATATAGCAACTTTTTTAGCTAAATAAAGTTTATATTATATGTATATAGTAGATTGGCTATAAGATTTGCTTATGACATAAATAAATCTTAAGCAGTAGAACATTAAGGAATACATACATTCTCTTCATAATATACGAAATGGTAATGTCGACATGTTTTTGTTGCTCTGGAAGAAATAAATCTCTAAGTGTTATAAAGTCGCAACTTTATTTCATGTGACCACAGAACTACAAGGTGTGTGCTTCAGTTGATCGTAGAACAGTTACCATTTTTATAAGATTTACTAAAATTAGATTCCATATTTGGCTTTATACGTCTATCAAACTGTTATGTTAATAGCAGGTTTACATTTACGTTGTCATATTTTTCATATTTCATAAATTTGTCTTAACGCATCAAGTAATTCTTAAAGATATTAGCATTTACTGAGGACGATAATTGTAATTGTTATCAAAACGTTTTTTTTTATAGAAGATGAATAACGAAAAGCTAAGTATTGGAACTCGAAGATATATTATGAAGCTAGGAGAGAAACTATTAGAAAAATACGCAGGGATTAGAGCTGCTAGCAAAAGAGCTATCAATCCAGAGGAAATCGCGGAACGTCAAAACAGCGTGAAAATAAATATTAGCCCTGAAAACAAGTCATTTATACAATGCGTAAAAAATAGTTTGTATGAAGTGCACTCATTACAGTATTTTGCATGCTCATTTATAAATAAGGTGTAATCGTATAAGTATAAAGTGTTTTAATATATATAAAGAAATAAGCTGTAAAATGTATCTCCAAAACAATATCGTATATACTATACTGGAGATCAAACCATATCACCAATATATATGCCTATTATCCCAGTATATGATATATAGTAGCCGATATCAATCTTTTGATTTGCTTAATTACCACAATTTCTACTCGATTGACATTCCACTGAACATCAATATAACACACTGCAATTTAACACTAATAAAAAGATCTCAGACGCCAAGTTATTTTTTAATTATGCTTGGAATAACTAGAACCGAGGTTGTTTACAATAAAATTCTACCGAATGTAAAATAAAAGATATATCGCAACTATGTTTATTAACAGTTAAAATGATAGGGTTAAAGTAAAATATGTCTTAAAACTAGTTATAGCCATTCAATTACTAATTAATGTTACAGCATACCTATATCAAAACATAATAAATCTTCTTGAGAACCTGGCATATAATTAAATAAATGCGGAAATGCAAACCAAGGATGATGTAATCCTTGTATCATATGTTGCGCAATATCTCGAAATTAATACTTTACGTGTACAACACACCCATAAATGGAATTTGCCTTTCAGGCTTAAACAAGATGTTTAAAGTCTTCATGAAATTGAGATTAAACCAGACTTATTGCATTTTCTCGAAATTCAGATAAAATTGGGATCTACATTTAGATCAGCATTACACAGCAATATACTAGCACATCATTTAAAACTGAAAGCGCACTGCATTCACAAAGTAGAATTAAATGCGAACTTAAAATGTAATTATAAAGACAAAGTAAAGTAATAAAAGCTGTAACTCAAAGTTCGACAGAACAGTGCCTGCAATTTATTTATAATGAAACTTTTGTACTAATTATTAACAGTGAAATCATCTTACCATTACACATCAATGGCTACTTTCTTTACAACTTCAATTACTGGGGAAATCCAAAAATTATGGCTTCCGTTTGCATGTTAACAGCGTACCCCAAGAAGTGCAAATCAATTAATGTCAACGATGACGCGTTGCTGCGAAAATCATTGAGCAGAAAAATAATTTAGAAGTCGCAGTATAAACCTTAAGAAGATGCTGCTCTAGTTATCCACCAAAATGCAAATTAAGTTGCCTTCTAAACTTACAAATCATTAATAAATAAAATTTTACTTATATTTACAACTAACTGAATGGAGAACCTATGTCAAAAATCACTCGTCCTCTTTATATTGGCAGAAATGTTTACGCTTCTAGTGTTAAAGTTTATCGCAATTGCGTATTGCAATATCTTAAAGTACCATTGAGTAATCAAACCATTTCATTATTCAATTATTGTACGCATACCTAATCACATATAAATAGAAGCATAAATTAAATATCGTGAGGATGATTCATCTGTTATATTTCTAATGTTATTTCATACGCGTACAAATAGCTATAAAAGGAATTTGCCTTTCAGGCTTAAACAAGATGTTTAAAAAGTCGCACAAAAGAGATTAAACCAGACTTATTGCGTATAACATAAGGCAATGACTCTACGAAGCTTACACAGAATATACTAGACATCATTTAAAAACTAAACGCACTGCATTCACAAACAGAATAACGAACTTAATGAACATAAAGACAAATTAATGTAACTTTAAATGCTGTAGCGGAGTTCGACAGAACATCCAATTTATTTATAATGAGAAACTTTTGTACTAATTATTTACTGAAATCCTCATTACACACAACTACTTTCTTTACAACTTCAATTACTGGGGATCATATTATGTTCCGTTTGATGTTATGAGCGCCAGTGAATATTTTATGTAATGTAACAATTCTACACACGATCATGAATAAAAAATTTTCATTCGCAGTTATTACAATGCTGCTCTAGTTTCCATCAAAATGTACGGTTATATGTTTCATTAAACGTTACTCCTATACTTATATCAGTTTGAAATACATACCGTTATGGCTTGTTTATACGGGGACAGTCAACTAAATTTTAACTAAAGTGTACATCACTTGAACCTATTTGAACAGCGTGCATGTGGTAAGTAACAAGTTATGGAACAAGTAAACATATTGTACACTGGAATAGAATTTGTTCTAATTTTTCGTGCAAGTTGATGCGTTGTACTGGTTACTTCACTCCTCTAGACAAGTTCGCGCACGAATTAATTTAGTAAACAAGTTCATAGGTTGGTTAAGTATGTAGTTAAAGTATATACTTTTGAAAATGAGATCGAAGTGGACAGAAGAAAGTACAGTAAAGTTTGTTTCGCGAAATAAAACCCATGAATGCGTCTGGAGTATTAAACATTTAGAATACGGGAATAAACAAACTCGTAGTGCAGGTATCCTAGCTATGAAAATAGCCATGGATATACCCTATTTCAGTGAAAAGGAAATATTACTAAAAATAAAAAGCCTAAGGTCCACATATTCACAAGAGCTTAAGAAAATAAAAGAATCTAAGTAATCAGGAGCTCAGTTGGACGATATCTATACTCCTAATCTGAAATGGTTTTCAATTCTAGATGGCGCGTTCAAGTCTGTGAACCTAAACACAAGAGGTACGGAAGAAAACGTGGTAAGTATGAAATATGTAAGCATTTGTTGCTTAGTTAAATATTTGTTTAGAATTAGGTGTACAACTTTTTAAATGAGATTTAACTCAAAAACAAATTTGGCAAAAAAAATAGAAATTTCGACACTTGGAATATACCTATTATAATTTATCCCATTATTTTAAACATTGTTTACAAATCCTTTCAACTACAGGAATCCTTATTTATTTAATATATCATTCTTAATTGCCAATATACTAAGCCTTCGCTAACAAATTAGTCAGCACATTTACCACGAACAGGTTTCGCTTCTTGATTTGTATGGTTTTGTGTATTGCTTTGTACTGAAACCAAACCTTCTGATGGAACTGCCCTCCAAATTTCAGGCAAAATGCAACCGTTGTCAATATCTTCTACTTCCATTGTTGGAGAATTTGGATTGTTTTTTGAGATTCTAAGCGAATTGTGCAAAGCACAATATGTTTATACGATTTTATCCACTTTAAGTGTATTATGTAGTAAAGGTCTTTCAAACATTCTAAACCGAGCCACTAATATCCCAAACGCATTTTCAACTATACGTTGTGCCCTTGGGAGGCGGTAGTTAAAGCCCTTCTGTTTTAACGTTAAATTAACTCCTCGATATGACTTCACCAAGTATGTCTTCAGCAGAAGAGCATTATCGGGCACCAGTAAATGATTTTCTGGTAACATGTTATTTTCTAGAGAGGCATATAAAGTACTATTTCTGAAAACTCCCCCGTCGGAAACTCTACCGTTACAACCCACATTTATGTATTTGAAATAATATTCATGATCCACAACTGCTAACAGTGCAATACCGTTCGAATGCTTATAATTATAGTAAAAACTGCCAGATTCGAGTGGTGCCTTAATTACGAAATTTTTGCCGTCTAAAGGATCGCATCATCCATCTTCTGCGAAATCCTTCTTTAATTACTCTCAATTCTTCATGGTTAGTATGTGCCTAAAAAGGAAACATTTTATGTAAAATGTATTATATTAATTGTCATTAAAAATGTCATATCAGCAACATCGTCAATTCATTTTTAGGTGCTTAATGATGATGAAGACACACAATGTCAATGTGACTCAAACAGATCGCAAGAAGATGAACCTCCAATTCCAAGGCAACCCAACTGTCAAGTGATGTTCAACGCAAAAGAACATTGAGTGAAATTCATAAACTTGCCGACAGAGTTCGCAGTGTCAGTAACATTGTGAATGCAAAAGATACTGAAAACCATGAATTTTGATTTATTTCGGAAAAGTGTTGCTGCATAACTGAAGCCTATGCCTTTTCAACAACATATACAAACCTATTTGTCTTAACCTTACTTCAACAAATGAAGAATATCTGTTCCTTTGTTGATTATATCCCAACTCGTCAAGTGACTTATATCCCAAGTCGCTGCACAAGTTCCCTGGTGTATAGTGATTTCTTCGTTTATTTCTTCTAATATAACTTTTGGAATATCTCGTCATTAAATTCTTCTACAAACTGCTGCCGCACGTTCATCTCGTCAGGTTTGCAACTATGTAGACTGCAATAGAACTTACCAACAGCTGAACTTAAAACCTATTAATTGCGAACACCACTTGCAGAAAGAGCAGTAACTTATAATTTAGTTACGACTTACATACTGTCCCCATGTAAAAACGACATAACTTATATGAACACTTTACTTACTAGTTCTGAAGGAGTTTTTGTGTGGTAAGTACTTAAGCATTTAGGTATTTCATAAACCCATTTGATTGCAAAAAGTTTTTCACTACTAACCAAAATGAAAGTCTCTAATTATCAGCTCAGAAGTATTTCTTTTTCCACCATCACACACCTTACCAATCTGGGACTTAAAATAGTATTTGAATGGGTTCCTAGTCACATAAATATTTGAGGAGACGAAAGAGCTGCACGACCATCAGTTGTATATAACATCAATACTGTACGACTCCTATAAATACCGTGGTGTTCTACAGAAAAACAAAAACAGAATAGAGCACAAAGAAGTCAAAGAAATACTTACCCGAAGGTTTTCGTATAGACTAACCTCCCTTCATAAATCAGAACTCAACTCGGCTAATCTAACTAAGGCCATAAACATGTATGCAATTCCAGTCCTGAGGTATTCCGTTGGCGCCATCAACTGGACAGTCACCGACCTAGAGCATATGAAAACAACACTTAGAACAACGATGACAAGGTATAAAACACACCATCCACGATCTTTTGTAGAATGTGTATCAATACCGAGACGGAAAGTCGGAAGAAGTATAAAGGATGTAGTTGAAGCATGTGACCAACAAATTACAACGTTGCGACACTATTTCCTTTCACAAGGAACTGAGTTGCATCAATTAATTGTAAAACTAGATAAAAAATACACTCCTTTGAAACTGGCCCAGCGGGAATATTCACTATGCCCTCCTGACCTACGAGATGTCAAAATGCAAAAATTGGCCTTCAAGGAACTTCATGGAAGGTTTGACCGTGATCTAAAAAGAGAAAATATCGACCAAAGGACATCACTCGGTTGACTAGTCCGAGGCTCCCTATTCCTTGAATACAAGAATTATAAAAAAAACATATAATAAGGTAAAACATAGACGAAAAATGCCACCGATCTCACCAGTATAGCGAAACTATAGAACATACCCTCTCAGGGTGCAAAAACTTAGCATGTAGCAAATACCTCGATAGACATAACAAAATTGCAGCGATTGTCTATTTACAACTTCTAAAGAAATATCATATTCCACCAAACCCTTACTACATACACAAACCTGACTCTGTTCTAGAGAATAACAGATGTAACTGTGCAACATAACAGACCTGACATTATGCTGATTGAGAAACAGCTAAAGACAGTCTATCTTATTGACGTAATAACAATTTGGAATTAAAGTACAATGAGCAAATCGCTAAATACCAATCTTTAAAAAGCGAAATAAATTTGATGTGGGAATTCCAGAAAGTGAAAATTGTACACATTATTATACCATCGATGGGCCTAATAGCTAAAAATCTACATGAACCTTTGAATAAACGGGGGTTAGCCACAAATATCTTCCGAAACATGTAAAAATCCGCTACTTTAGATGCCACCCACATAGCACGATTGTTGTTAGAAAATAAGGTATAAGTGCCAATCTTGATCTATGATCCGACGAACACTGAAAAACCGGTACAAATACCTAAAAACGAAAAAACAAATATAAATAATAATAATAGTAACAATAATAATATTAACAATATTAATAATAATAATAATAATAATAATAATAATTCTTATGTGTAAAAACCAAACCAAATGAGGGTCTGTCCTCTGAAACAGACGAGCGAAGGGCTCGTAAAACGCCTACTCAAACGGTACAGGAAAAGAAGGACCTACCCCGGTTCCTGCTCGTTAAAAGTCTCGAAGGCGATTTTTCAGACATCACCTTTCTTGATTGCTAGGTCTTTATATGGAATTATTGGTAACACTAAGTCGGTAAAGAAAATTAGAGATGGTTTGTTAATAGAAACTTCATCTTTCCTACAATCTAGGAAATTGTTATCCGTGAAACGACTTTGTGAAATAAATGTTGAAGTTACGCCACACACAACACTAAACCAATCTAAAGGGGTAATTTATTGCCCAGACTTTTTAAACTGTAGTGTTGATGAAATTAGAGAGGAATTGAACGAAGAGAAAGTTGTTGACGTCCGTCGTATCCAAACAAGGAGAAATGGAATGTTAGTAGAACGCCCACTCATATACTAACCTTTAGTACGCCAAACTTACCCCAACGTATTAAAGCGGGATTTACCTACTTCGCGTAAGACATTATATCCCAATGCCAATGAGATGTAGAACATACCAAACCTTTGGGCACTCGGTCAATAATTGTAAACGTGATCATATATGTATATGCGGTAATGAACTTCACGAAGGGCCATGTACCGTTAACATAAGATGCGTTAATTGTAACGGCAATCACTTGGCAAATTATAATCGATGCCCAAAATTCCTAGAAGAAATGTGGATACAGGAAATAAAAATTATCCTATTCTGAAGCAAGAGAGGAGCTTAAACTATCCCCAGTTGTTCCCTCTAAAAGTTATGCGTCAGCAGCATCCACATCAAATACGAACACAGGTGAAAATATTATTAAGACATTGCTACCTGAGCTTGAGAAAATGATTGACAAAAGTATAAAGACGCATCTGGACTACACTCATACCGCACCCCTACACAGGAAACTCAGGATACATCAACACCTTCACCTTCAACGCCAAACGATAATATAAGAACAGTAAATGTTTCTAAATATGTATCTACATACGATAACGAAGATAAGACTTCGGAAATATCAGAAGCTACATCTGTCGAACAAATGGACCAAACCCAATTCGATCCAGAGGCATTAATAAAAAGGCCTACGTCCAGTAAAATTAATAAAGTTGGAAAAATCCAAAAAAGGAGAAAACCAGGGTGGATAAAGGGCCGCCCCAGAAAAACAAAACTGGCCACTGATGAATACTCAGATGAAAATCTATCCACATCCCAAACTAGTCAAACCGGTGAAAGTAAGAAAGGGACTCAAGAAGAGTCCGAAAATAAAATGTGATAAAACCAACTGTGATAACTTGCTGTGATATTTTATGTACAATATTTACATTTATTCCTGTCAGAACATTTATTTATTAAGCTTATTTATTTGTGATCTGCAATGGTCTTAAAACACGATACTGTCAATTGAAGGTGTAATTAACCAGTACCAACCAATATGCATGTGTCTACAAGAAACACATCTAAAGAATCCAAGAAATTTTATCTACGAGGATACAAAATTTATAATAAAAATTACACTAACAATGACAGAGCAAGTGGTGGTGTAGCCATTTACATAAAAAATATCACACCTCACAACCCTCTGAAGATTAATACTCACCTGCAAGCAGTAGCCGTCCAAATAAAATATCCTATGGAAGTTACTATATGGAACATATATTTACCCTCTTTCTGCTGGAGTATGGAAGACCTAGAAAAGATCGCTGCCCAACTCCCTAAACCATTTATTATGATTGGTGATTTCAACGCCCATTCGGTGACATGGGGGTCAGATACTACTGATACAAGGGGAAAGGTAATAGAAGAATTTGTGGATAACAACCAACTGACTATCTTGAATACTGGTACACCCACACATATTAATATGAAAGCAAACAATTTTACTGCAATAGACCTAACTATTTCATCTCCATCCTTAGCACTAAAACTAAACTGGGAAGCAAAGGAAGACTACTATGGTAGTGGCCACTGCCCTATTTTTATCACATTTCCGATAAACCAGCGTAGACAAACAATTCCAAGGAAATGGCAAATTAAACAAGCAAACTGGGAACTCTACTCTGATAATCTAAATCAAGCAGAAAGAATTGACAAAGGCATGGAACTAGAATAAAAAGTTAAAATCCTCACAAACCAAATACTAACAGCAGCCACCAAGGCAATACCGCAATCTAAGGGGCATATTACGAAGAAAAGTGTACCATGGTGGTCACAAGAGATAGCTAGTGCTGTGAGAGAGAAAAGAAAACTTTTGAACTTGTTTAAGAGACAACCAACAAACGACAATTTAATAAAATTCAAAAGGGCATCGCACAAGTACACAGAATAATTTTATTAGCGAAAAAAGATCATGGGAAGAATATGTAAATAACATAAACTCATCAACGGAAATCGGCGAGGTCTGGAAAAATGCTAAAAAGGTAATGGGAAAAAGTTTAATATTGTTTCACAAGTACTTATCACTAATAGTGAAAGACTTGTAACCCCTAAAAGTATAGCTGAAGCATTGGCCAAGCAATTCGAGGCTAATAGTAGTACAGAGAGCTACCACAACAGCTTTCAATTAATAAAAAGCCAAAATGAATTCCACTTGATTTCAACACAGATATAGATTACAGCTATAACACACATTTTAGCATAAGTGAACTAGATAACATATTAAAAATACTAGTGACAAAGCACCAGGTCCAGACAACATAGTGAATGCTATGCTTAGAAATCTTCCATTATCTAAAAACAAGAGCTATTAGACGTATATAATGAAATTTATACTAAAGGTACTTACCCCACACAATGGCAGAAATCCATAATCATTCCTATACCTAAACCAAATAAAGACAACACTAATCCCATGAACTACAGACCAATATCGTTAACTAGTTGTTTGAGTAAAATTTTCGAAAAGATGATAAATGATAGGCTAGTATGGTTCCTAGAAAAAATAACTTAATATCCACTCATCAAACAGGATTTCGAAAGCACCATTCCACAACAGATGAATTAGTATATCTAGAAGACTACATACTAAAAGTTTTCTAGATAGAAATCATGCTATTGCTGTAAGCTTTGACATAAAGAAGGCGTATGAACGAATGTGGAGATACCACATAATTAAGAAACTACACGAATGGGAACTACGGGGTAATCTACCTAAAACGATAATGAGTTTTTTATCACATCGATCCTTTACAGTCAGGGTAGGAAATGTCACATCCGAAATGTACATTCAAAAAAACGGTGTTCCACAAGGGTCAGTTCTAAGCTGTACGTTATTTCTGATTGGTATCAATGACAAGTGACATCTGTAGATAAATGCATATATGTAGATGATCTAATTATTTTCTGCAAAAACGACTCAAGCAAAAATATAGAACAAAAACTACAACTAGCAATTGATGAATTAACGACTCAGGCAGAGAGCACTGGCCTAAACTTCGCTAAGGAAAAAACTGCCATGATCCACTTCTGTCGCCTACGAACACAGCATGCCGAACCTAGAATCTTTATTAACAGAAATGAAATTCCTTCTGTAGAAAGTATAAAAATTCTAGGTGTTACTTTTGACAAGAAACTGTATTTCAAAGCCCACATTACATCTCTGGTTGCTAGATGTAATAAGATGCTAAACCTAATCAGATGCTTAAGCAATATAAACTGGGGAGCGGATAGACGTGTGCTGCTCCAACTATATAATGCATGGGTACTACCAATTATCGACCACGGCAGCGTAGTGTACTCGTCTGCAAGAAACTCGAGACTTAGGCCTTTGGATACAATACACGCAAAAGGGATTCGAAAGGCAACAGGAGCATTTAGAACTAGCCCCTTACAATCAATTCTCGTGGATGCAGGAGCAACACCATTGAAAGTACGCAGAAGAATTCAATTGTTTAATTACATAATAAAATTATGTCACTACCAAAACATCTTAATTCTTCAATAATAAAAGATGATGTAATGATAAAGAAGTTTGATGAAAAACGAACAGTCAGTAGACCAGCTATCATAAGGGCCTTAGAGGGTATAAAAGAAATAGACATGCCCTTACCGTCACTACAACTCGTACATCCCGAGACACCTCCTTGGCTATATCCTGAAATAAATATCATATTAGATCTAAAAACTAAAAAGAAGGATACATTACATACAACATACCAAAATGCCTCAAAACAATCACGCAACAGTACCCAGAACACATAAAAATCTATACTGATGGATCAAAGACAAACTATGGGGCTGGTAGCGGAATATTTGTAGAAGGAGTCGAACATAATTGGTCCCATAACACTATAACAAGTATACTATCTGCTGAACTGTATGCAATTTGGCAGGCACTCCTTATATGCAGATACTATAACCGCGACAAATATATTATTTTAGTGACTCATTAAGCGCAATAGAACTAATAAGAGATAGAAACCCTTCAAGGAGCCACTAATAAATATGATTGCAGGATAGTTACACTATCTACAAAACAGGCGTAAAAGCTTAATAATAATGTGGATACCGGGACATGCTGGTATAGAAGAAAATGAATGGGCAGATTCCACAGCAAGAGAAGCTGCTGATAAGCGAGTTAAGGACACAGTATCAGTGACACCAAATGACTTCAGACTCTATCTTAGAAATAAGACAATGTTACAATGGCAAACAACCTGGATTCAGTCAAACACAAGACTGTCGAAATTTAAAATAAATATAAAAGCTTGGAAACCCGATAAACTTTCAAGAAAGGATGAAGTTGTTTCGACAAGAGTTAGAATAGGTCACACAAATATAACCCACTTATATCTACTGGGAAAAGCACCTAGAACTAAGTGTAACCAATGTAATGTGTATATAACGTTAGAGCATATGTTCGTAGAATGCCCCAATATGATAACATAAGAATTAATCTGAAGCTGAGCAACAACATAAATAATATAATTAACGATAATGAGCAAAATGTGACACAATTCCTAAAATTCTTGAAAGCAACAAATTTATACAAATATATTTAAATATAAACAAAATTTGATAAATTAACTGAGAAAGAAACAAAATGGCTAAAAGACCTAAGCAGTCGGTGCCATTCAAACTTATTAAAAAAAAATAATAATAATAATATTAATAATAATAATAATAATAATAATAATAATAATAATAATAATAAACTCTATTGCTGTGAACGTGCCCAAAAATAAAGACTTAGTGAAGTCAAATCTGTAATGCAAATTACTAACAACGCTTATCTTAAATTTAAATTACTATTTTCAAACTCACTAATGCTATAAAACGCATTCATAGTGAGAAATGTTTTTAATTTTATTTTTAATACGTTGAAGGGCAGCCTTCTAGTCTCTATGGGTAATATATTAAAAATTTTGATATAATTATTAACAAAACTTTTGGTGTGTTTTGCCTAATCTATAATGTATTTAATTCGTATCATTACATTTACGAGTTTTGTAACTATGCACATCAGATCGTTAACAGTATTCGCTAGTTTGACCCTTGGCATACAAAATGCAGAGTTAGTTTTCCGTAAATCACGATCTGCAATCAGCTCTATCTGTTAGATTTCCTATAAGTCTGATAGCTCGACGTTGCAGAGCAAACAATCTATTCGAACTGGCACAGTTACCCCAAATTACTTTGCAGTAATACAAATGAGTATGAATTACCGATAAAAATAGCAATCTAATATATTGGTGGAAACACTATCCGATAGACGGCGTACAAGCTAATATTACGACTAATTAGGTTAGCAACTTTGTTTATATGCTCATTGAAAGTAAGTTTAGGATCGATGTTAATACCTAAAAAAGTTGCGTAACATGGATTGTCGAAATTATCGTGCCTTAATATGACTAACATTTGTACAGTTTTATAAGAATTTAAATTCAAACTATTGCATTAGTGTTCAGATAATAACCGCGCTCTATTTGCCCCTACAGAGACTCTTTTAAAGTCACGTTGTGTCATCAGCATAATATAAACGACTAGCAGTATCTTTTAAATGATAAGAAAAATCATTAATACATATGAAAAATAATAATGGACCCAAAATAGATCCTTAAGGCGCACCTATATGTAACGTTAAAAATTCGGAAGTAGCTCCATTTATTTTTACAGCTTGCCTCCTATTATCCAGATAAGACTTAATTGAAGATACGGTTGTCGTACCGAATGTATATGTTTCCTTAAATTTTTTAGGTAGAACTTGCACAACACTATCGAAAGCACGAGTAAAATCAATGAAAAGTGCCATCGAGTAATAATGTTTTAGAGCACTAATTAATAACAAAACTGATAGGAGCATCAGCGGTGCTCCTCTTTTTTTTTAAACCAAACTGACTTTCAGCAAACATTTACTTCTATTCAAAATAATTAGAAATTTGTCCATATATCACAAATACGTTCGAAAACATTGGAATAATGGAAATGATGCGATAGGTTATTGCAATCTCCGTTTTTATATAGTGGTACAACTATGGCAATTTTAACAGATGTGGAAATGTTCCTGTTTGGAGTGGCATATTGACAAGTTTGGTTAAAGGCCTAATAAACAGACCAATATTTAATTTTATAACCTTTGTACTGATTCCATAAACATCTTTCGGTTAATTATTTCTAAGAGAGATAATTATTTCTCTGATTTCTGCCTCAAGACACTTGATGAAAACTAAAACTATCGTTGAGATCAAAATATGTATTAGCTTTGCATAACTCAACAAAATCAACTATAGTACCTCAAGAAAACTTTTGAGAATTTCGAGAATTAAGAAAATGAGTATTAAATTCATTTGCATCCATGAAAATGAATTTAGTGAAATTAAGTGTATTGTGTTTGTATTACGTACTGTATGTAATAGTTCTCGTTATATTTGAAGTCAAAGAGAATCTACATTGAGATTCTGTCTTTGCATAAAGTTTAATAAAATTAAAGAATTAAAATGCAAGTACTTGGAATCCAGAAACATTCGTAAGGCAAAAAAGTTAAAGGAAGCCGTTTGGGGTTATTAAATGAAAAATTGCGGTAAAAGTATAAATCTCAGATCTCAACTAAATACGAGAAAGGTTATGCTTAATTAAGAGTATCAATGGGTGATTCAGTTTGTGTAAACAGTGCTGAGTTCTGATAGAGAACAGCTTTTGGAATTCGCGGTTACTGTAAATAAGATAATGCTTTTACATTTTTAGGGACTAAATATAAATTATTGAAGTTTATTCTAATCTAATCATTTTCACATTGAGAAGATTTTAAGTATAAAAACTTAAAATTATTTTCTTCACTAGAAAATACTCTGAAAGTTAATATTTGAGGCCAGAAGATTTATTTGTTTATTAACCTACCTTCTGAACGTGAGTGTGCTTGCACGAGGCGTTTCTCTTTCTTTAGGGTTGACTCAATTCGATTGGACAGGAGGGTTTGTGAAAAACTTCCCGTATCAACATTAGCGTCTAGAAAATGACCATTGTTTCTATTTAACTTTTTAATACCAGAACGGCCAACTTTAAAAACTTAGAGTATTAATCGATTTATCTTTGAAGGAAATAAGCTCTCTTTGATGTGGTCTAGTAACCCAATTAGCTAAACAAATCTGACTCGTAGCGTTTTAAATTTCTGTAAATATCACTAGTATATAAAGAGAATCCGTTAGTTTGTTTGGTATTTAAGTTAGGTTAATTCTAGTAATGTTTAAAGAACAGGATTTTCTAGGTTTTATCTATTATTTAAATATTTTTAGCTAAGAATGTTTAACGTAAAGGAAGCCGCCTAGGTTGAATATCCTAATACAAGATTTAATAATAAATTATTGAATATATAAGAAATGCGTGAATAGTAAGCACTATATGGTGTCAAGCGAGGTAACTTAAACGGAGTGTTTTTCTTCAAAGTGCGACTGAAAGCGCGTCAAGACTCTAATCTTAATGGGAAAATTTGAGGTAGTGCTCGATTAGATCTACTCCCTAGGGGTTCATACATGAAAGTGGAAATGCTGCGTACTGTGGCCGTTTACGTCTTTCGTGCTGTAATCAAAACTGGTTTATTGTTATGTATATAATTAACTAAATTAATTCATGTTCTATATCGTGTTTCGAATACTATAATATCAGCCTTTAAAGGTAAAATGGGTGTTACCGACATAGCTCAGTGGCATGAGCAGAGTTCTCACTCGTCACATCAAAAGGGCAGTCGACAGAACTCAATAAACTCAACACCAGGAAAAATATGTCACTAAGGCGCTACCTGTTAAATTCATAGCGAGAAAAACAGCACGAACTAACAAGAAACCATAATGTTCATTTGAAGAGAAAAGACTCACCTTCACTTGATAATTCTACTTCAAACATACCTACGCAAAGCTTATTTGTACTTAAGGAAAATTTTAAGCTTCATTTAAAATCCGCAAAGATTGCGAAAACAAAGCACAAAATTCATTATACATTTTCGGTGTAAACTTCGACTTAAAATTACTTACTCCATTGACAAAAATATGATATCTGGGCAGCCTGGTCATTAATTATTCAATTTAAAATGAATATTCGTCGCAACAAAAATAAGTAAAGCACGATCGTATGTTTAAAAGTTCTTATAATTTGGTAAATGACACTTAAAATTCATCAAACCTTACTTTACATTTATGAATGTTAATAGCTTTAATTTCGGTAACTTTTAAAATTTGTCGAACTAAAATCAACGTGCTTGTAGTTTGGTTAAGGTACAACAAATTCCCAAAAATTAGACTACAAATATCTATATTACAATTAAAAGACAGCAAAAAAGTATATGCAAAGGGCAAGTACAATCAAGACACATTCCCTGGCCGCGGGAATAAACAAAAGTGATTCGACAAAACAAAAAATACCTACCACCTAAAAGACAGAGCTGCGTCGCTTATTCAGTAGCTGTCTCTAACGTCAAAGAGAAGCAGTATGTATCAATTGCTTCTTCTTGCATAAGAGAAGTGATTAAGAGCCGGTTCTGGACCAGTTCAAGGTCACTCGCCCTCTGTTGTGAGAAATGTAACCTTTGGATCTCTTCAAGGTCAAACTTTTGGCGGGAAACTTAAATTTTAGGAGCTCGCTAAAAATAGAAATTGCAATGTCACGATCCTCATCATATTACAAGGTCACTCTGCGGTCCAACGTTTTGGCGGGAAATTTGTATGTCAAGGTCAGAAGCTAAAAATAGAAATTGTAATGTCATCATATTACAATTCTTAGAAGTCTAGAAATAGAGTTTTCAAGGTCAAAGGTTATTGTCCTACGGTGGTGTCATATTACATTTCTTAGAAATATAAAAGGTCAAGGTGAAAAGCTAAAAAATAGAAGAGAATTTTCAGGGTCAAACTTTTTGGCGGGAAATATAAATTTTGAAGCTGGTCAAGGTCAAGCTAAAAATAGAAGTTGCAAGGTAACCATTCTTAGAAATCTAAAAGTTTTAGGTTAGCAGTTGGTTAATTTAACAGTCATTTTTATATTTTGATAAATTTATACATGACACTGATAAATTGCCACTTATAAACACAACTGCGTTGAAAAAGAAATTTTCTGAGAATTAGGTGCAAATTTTAAGTTTTCAGGAGCGCATCTTTTCTAGGACTTTATTTATGCCCTCCCCACATCCCCACCTATACTCTGCGAAAGAGGAAGTCCACATCGAGTCGTCTTTTATCTCTTTCCATAGATATGCACATACATCTTTACTTACATAACACACCTTCAAACATACATAACTTTTATACTTCAAGTACACGTCTATCGTTGTTTACACAACAATAATTGCAATTATACGTTCCATTCTAGTACAATACTTGTATTTCAATTTGAATGTAATAATACAAATCATACTGATAATACTATATGGGTAATGCATTTTGCAATTGCATACTTATTACTCATTACGAGTACAATCCACCTAAAATGGGTTGTAATTGCGTATATAAGTGTAAAATGTCCAAAGATGCATTGTGAAAGTTAGTATTATTTTGCAGTAAAAGAAGGCCTTAAAGTTTTTCCTGCTATCTTTTGTGCTGTTATTTGTTTAGTCTACATGGAAAAATTGGAATTTTGGGTAAAGGACTAGGGCGTTATGATTTATTAATATATACAAGTATCAACGTTTATGTACATTATCCACAAACGTGCTATTAACAATTTTTTCACATTTTTTAGTTTTGAGAAAATTTGGATCTGCTATCTTTGCGCTGTTACTTGTTTAGTCTACATGCAAAAATTAGAATTTTTGGGTAAAGGACTGGCCGTTATGATTTATTAATATGTCAAGTATCAACGTTTATGTACTACTTTCACAAGACTATTTGTTTTGAAATTTTTAAATTCGAATTTATTTAACTGCTATCCTTTGCGCTGTTATTTGTTTAGTCTATATACAAAATTCAGAATTTTTGACTTGACGATTAAACTGCTATGATAAAAAGAGTATATTTATTTTAAAACATTTCACACACATAAAATTTTTGTTTACGTCAACATTACATACAATAGCTAAGATAATGTTATTCACCTTTTCTTTGTAATAGTTTTATGTAATAATTGTAAGGTTACAATGTCATTCCTTAGTACATAATTTGAAATCTATCCTCGATTCTTTTACTTTCTTGATTAACACCTCGAGTCTTTCCTTTCTATCATCAATAATTCTTTTCTCTTTCTCTTCTTATCATTCTTATTACTTTCACCATTTCTAGCAATAAAAGTTTACTGAATCATACAATCCCGGAGAAGCCATTTTATTATAAACATGCATCCTTTCAAAACTGCTAACCTAAAACTTTTAGATTTCTAAGAATGATTACCTTGCAACTTCTATTTTTAGTTTAGACCTTGACCAGCTCCAAAAATTTATATTTCCGCCAAATAAGTTTCACCCTGAAAATTCTATTCTTAGATTTTCTATTTTTAGCTTTTCACCTTGACCTTTTATATTTGTAAGAAATGTAATATGACACCACCGTAGGTCAATAACCTTGGATCTTAAAACTCTATTTCTAGACTTCTAAGAATTGTAATATGATGATGACATTGCAATTTCTATTTTTAGCTTCTGACCTTGACAAAATTTCCCGCCAAAACGGCAGAGTGACCTTGTAATATGTGAGTATGGTGACATTGCAATTTCTATTTTTAGCGAGCTCCTAAAATTTAAATTTCCCCAAAAGTTTGACTTTGAAGAGATCCAAAAGCTTACATTTCTCACAACAAAGGGCGAGTGACCTTGAACTGGTCCAGAACCGGCCCTTAATCACTACTCGTAAGCATCACCAATACAAGTATATAAATAACAATATTAAAAAGTATCTACTGCAGGTGAAATTCCGATTTATCACAATTCAATTAAATTCAGCAACTGATTATTACTACAATTAAAACAAACAAAAGCTTCCTGAAAGTCAAAACGTTAAAACTACAATGACCTCGGAATTTTCCAGTTCGACATTAAATAAAACTTTCAAATTACACGAAACGTTATTATCAACAAGCATATTAATATCCAAGGCAAAGCAAACAATGTTAGGAAATGAGAAAGGCCACGTATTTCATTCCCTCCCAAGGGTGAGGGCGAGATGCTTGAGCGTACCAAGCTGCTTTAGTCACAATAATGGATTCCCAGCATACATACATACATTGATTATGTTTGCATGGTGGGATTAAGAATGAGTGTGTTGCATATGCGCAGTGACCATGGCGCTACATGTGTATAAGGAAAACCCCCTGAAAAAACTCATACAGGGTAGACGGTAACGGGAATCGAACCCATTACCTCCCGAGCACTAATCAGATCGTGTCACCGCTACTCCAGCAGGTCGGTCCAGACAATGTTACTAGCATCCTTTCGCAATTTTCATTGTTCTGGTCCAAATTCGATCAATCAGATGACAACTTTTCATTAGTACTGTCGCCCAAACACAAATTCAACAAAATCCTGAATATACACGTTCTTTTAAATAATCTTATGTAACTTCTAAACACATAATAAACTGGCTTTTTCAATTACACCAAAGCAAAATAGGACGTGATGCTTTTTTTTCTATTGCACTCAAAAAAACGGTAATAAAGTTTATAATTTTAATAAACTCCAGAAAGTTTTTATCACTCCTCGGCGCCGACAACGGTGAATGGTTAAGAAAACGCTTTTTCTTCCTTCACATCAGCAAGAGGCTAAATTAGAGATCTTCGGCTTCACTTATTGAACCCGGAATTATTCGATAAAGTGATAAACAAATCTGTTAGGGGTGTAGCTATACTTCAAGCTAACTGCTAATATAGGACGGATATTATACAATCCCAACAAAGAAAGCGCGTCTTGACTTAACCATAACACCACGGGGGACGCCGGTAAGGCTCTACAACACAATAATTCGCAACTGCTTAGTATTGTTTTTACTTTCAAGATCGAAACCTCACCTCCAACTGAACGAAAAATGCAAGCAATCCTCTGCCCCCTCTTCAAAAGTACTTAGATTCGGTAAATAACAACTTATCATTTCACATGGAAACTCAACGATAAAAAACAAAAGGCTCGTCAATCCAGGAGAGCTCGAAACGTAATACTACCAACGACTGTAAACTGAGTCAAATAAACTCTCAACAATATTTACACAAGCTATACAACCCAGGCTGCCACGATTACATAGAATCGACTTTATGCAAACAACTTAATTGATGTCTACCAAGAATTCCGAGCGATAATTTATGATATCAGAACGCCACAGGATGTAAAGACAAACGTCATTAAATTTAGCAAAACAAACAATCTACGTCTTTATACATTTCTATTATAATAATTTAAAAATAGTTTCTATAAGCAAAAAAATGTATATTACACCATTTTCTTAAGATTTTCACACAATGTGTCCTCACATACTCACGTCTCTACCCGTCACTGCCTGCTTAAATGTCATTTGCTTCTATTGAATAATAAAATAATTTTCTGCTCTAAAAATTACTTCCGTAGCCTACGTTTATGCCCGACATCGACAACTGTTACTGTTAATATCCATCCGCTGAACCGATGTGCAATTTACCATAAATCTGTAAAATCTATCTGAAACCAGTGCAATTTCAAACCCATTAATCTTATTGAAATCTACGCTATTAAAAATACACGAAACAACATTATCGAACGAAATCGATTAATCATTCATATCAAATTTAACAATATTTTCACTGACAGGTGCTTCCTCCATGGTTAAAATTCATACTATACATCACGATTTTCTGTGAAGTCTCGTTTTTTTTACATTTTCTAAACAAAATAAATGTTTTACTCGCCTAAAACACTTGCTTACTGTCAAAAGTATTTAAACGTTATATTATTTATTCATATTGACAAGCAACGCATAACATTTTTAAAACGACTTTACACACTACATCTCATTGGAGAGAGTGCTAACAATGAAACTCAAGCAAAATGTCGAAAATGAGTATTAGTCACTTTGCATAATAAAAATGTATAAACCATAAATTGGCTAATTGAAATAGTTGCAAGTGCTATTACTTTACCACGCGTATAAAGAGGAATGAGATCGATTGTAGTGTACAAACACAACCATTGGTTGCTAAAATGAACTCTAACGATCTATGTGATTATGACACACTTTTTAGGCAAGCATTAATAGTAGATTATTATGTAAGACGGGTGACCTTCATTGACCGAAATATTGATCAACTTACACGTCGAACGCAATATTCTATTTTATCTTCAAGCTCCAAGAAGTATCCTTGGGAGTGATGCCTGATGACAAGTGTGAATCATTCTGACCGATTGTTTGTATCTCAAATTTTTTATCAAAATCACATTGTCCTAGCCCCATTATTAGTTTTAACTTAATATACAAGACAATTTAAACTATCGAAATATAATGACAAGTTTATTAGTCTCTTGAAGATAAAATATACTTCCATTTACGCTAATTTTCGTTAATCGTGCCATTATATCATTGTATGTCCCATTTTAGATTTTTTTTTCCAGGTTTCAAATTTATAATATGAAAACTATACTTTATGACCTCTTATGTAAGTATATACAAGTGCACGTATGTACGATGGTTGATTTATGATACTACTATCAATGATCACCTGAGTTTAGTAAAATTCTACTTTTTATTATTTACCAGACATATTGGGTTTAACAAGTTTCCCGACTTTTTTTTTAATGTATTACAGCACGAAGGATCCCAAACTTAGCAAATGAATCAGGATTCTAAATTCGTTGTATCTTATTACTTTTATTTATATTTATTTGATTGTTTTGAATTTTTATTTTTCTACCCGCCCATTTAAAATTAAAATGTTTGTTTTATAAATACAAAAACTTCGCCTCAAGCATGATTATAAACGTTTTAAATCCTTGGAGTATTCGGAATTATAATGATATTTTAGGTAAGTTGATTAAAGCGTAACACAACACACCTGCTCCCTTTTAAGCTAATAAATACTTGAATATTTTAAAAATGCTTTTACATCTATAAGCTTGTCAATAAATAGAGAGTAACCTAAATTTAAATTATATTATCTATCAACATAAACTGAACAGCAAAACAAATTAGTGAATTAAAAGTAACACACAAGAAGCAAAAAAAAATGTTCATTTACGATTATTAGCAAACAAAAAACTCCCTATTTTAATTCAACAGAATGAAACCTTTAATGTGAAAATGCAATCTTCCACGATTAAAACTTTATTCATACAAACTTAACCATACCAACTAAGAATTTTGCAAAATAATAACAAATTCAATAAAGAATCAAACGTTTTCCCTTTTTATTTTTACAATAATAAATTATTTAAAAGTCCTATTATTTTGATATCTTAAAGACACATTTGAAAACATTGGATCGAGACTTTTTATTATTAAAGCACGCCTACGGATATACAGTGCGTTCGCAAAGTAGCGGATAAATTCAATTAAAAGAAGTTTAGAAGAAAACGCTCGACTCCGTCGATTTTTATTTCAATTTAGAATTTTACGTAGCAGTGAAATATACAGGGTGTATCAAGTAAAAGATATGACGTCATCGACATTGTTTTAAACGTCAACCCCATTTTTATTACAGAATTAGAAAGGTACATCTTTTTACGTACGACAAAGTACATGGATGATGTTAATATAGGTGCCCAAACTTGCGTCGCGGCGATACCTCCTATTTGATGTAATAGAAGAACAAAATTTTGAAATGTAGCAGAAAGAACTGAGGAATGTTTTAAAATTATTTTAGGTTATACAGGATGTTTCATTTATAGTGAACCAAACATAGATTTTTAAATACAACACCCTGTATGATATTTCAAATTTAGATTCAGCTCACTTCGGCATTCTTTCAATATAAGCCTCGATTATGTTATGGAGTAGATGTGGTTATTTTTTAATAAAATATACTTTGAAACAGATACAATTTTTTGGGGTTAGGCCTAATTTAGTTGTAAAATGATTCCACTAATTTAAATTAAGTGTTCGAATTGCCGTTAACAATCTGACCATAACCAAGGCATTTTACAAATGATTTTTGAACGTTATCGATGACATCTGCGTTAATGTTTCTAATTTCTTGGCGAATCCGTGCTTTTAAATCTTCTAAATTGGCCGGTCGCGTATACTTTACTCTTTAGGTATACCTAAACGAGTAATCTAGAGGATTTAAAGCTGGCGATCTGGCTGGCCACCCGATTGTGCCTTTTCTACCTATCCAGCGATTTGGAAAAATTTCATCCAAATAAGCGCTACCAGGTAAAGCATAGTGTGGCGGCGCTCCATCTTGTTGAAAAAAGAGGTCACAGTGATGCATATCGGGCTGTTCTAAATCCGGATACAACGTTATTAGAGCGGAGTTGAGGTGATTTTGAACTGACCATAACCTAGGCGTTTACAAACGATTTTTGAACGTTATCGATGACATCTGCGTTAATGTTTCTAATTTCTTGGCGAATCCGTGCTTTTAAATCTTCTAAATTGGCCGGTCGCGTCACGTATACTTTACTCTTTAAGTATACCCAAACGAGTAATCTAGAGGATTTAAATCTGGCGATCTGGCTGGCCACCCGATTGTGCCTTTTCTACCTATCCAGCGATTTGGAAAAATTTCATCCAAATAAGCGCTACCAGGTAAAGCATAGTGTGGCGGCGCTCCATCTTGTTGAAAAAAGAGGTCACAGTGATGCATATCGGGCTGTTCTAAATCCGGATACAACGTTATTAGAGCGGAGTTGAGGTGATTTTGAAGAAAGTGTAAATATCTAGCACCACTGAGGGTTTCCTCTAAGAAGCATTACCTATAACTCTTCCGTCAACCATGTCGCACCAAACGTTCAAGTTCTGATGGTTTTGGGTGTGATATTCCGTGAACCAATGAGGATTTTCGGTTGCCCAATAACGACAATTTTGTTTGATCACATGGCTGTTTAAAGCAAATGTTGCTTCGTAGGAAAAAAATATTCTTTTTACAAAATTGGCGTTACCATAACATCATTGTGGCCAATCAAAGTCATCTTCAAACAGCTCGTGAAATAAGCATATCTTATAGGATGGTACTTCTCCCTTCTCGACACCTTATGGACAGTAGATCGCGCAACGCTAATATTATTAGGCGTCTCACACAGTATTAAAGTAATTTTCTTCACTTATCGAATTTCGACTCAACTCTGCTTAGCATGATTTGGTTAATGAACGGTCGATCAGTGAGTTGCATTAAACAACGCAACCAATTCTGATTGAGTGCGCGACCTATCTTCGAAACAAAACAATCGTAGGATTTCAATTATTTCACGTTCGCTTAATTTCCTCATATTACACAAAATAACGGTAAAGTAGTTACTAAATAAACGTGCAAATATTTTTATCAAAACGTACAGTTTTACATCTTACATTGACAATGAAATTTTCTCATTTTTAATGTTTACGATCATTTTTATTCAATATTTCCCTATGTAACCATCGTCCATATTTACCATGTCGGACGAAAAGAGATGTACTCTTTCAAATTCTGCAATAAAAAATGGGGATAGACATTTTAAACAAAATGTCGATGACGTCATATCTTTTCTTGACACACCTTGTATATTTAACTTTTATGTAAAAAAAAATACTAAACTGAAAATAAATATCGACGGGTCTGAGCGTTTTCTTCCTAAACTCACATTCAATTTATCCTCTACCTTACGAACGCACTGTATACGAGATATAGGACCTAGGTAAAGCCGTAGCGGTGTAGGAAAACGTAGAGGGTGGTATTAGTTATTATCTCTTCATGAAGTGAAGATCAGTGTTGACATTCATCTGTTTATGGCTTTATGGCCCGTTTGTACTACCGTTAGTAAACTAGGGGTTCATATGACTGTCGAGTTAACGTTAACGATCAGTCAAACGTATTTCTGTTGTACAAAACCCGATCACGTTCTAGTCCACTGACCAAAATATGACAAACGTTTTTAATAATGTTACTAGAAAAGTAAGACATTGGTGGCTGTCAAAGTCATAACGTTTTTAAAATATAACCTAAGAATAATTTTTGCATGTGTGATGCTAATATTCCAAATCTTATTTATTATGGCCAATTAACAAATACTGAAGACTTTTTAGAATTAATAAATTTAGTTACATGTTCTAGGAGCCCAAAGACATATATAATTGATGACATTAGAAGTGAAATTAAACCTTTAACCACTAGGTAATATTAAATGAAGTTAGCTCAAAGCAGGAAGTAATACACTTTTCCAGAAATCATGCTGTATCACCTGAGGAAATGGTAATCATTTTTCTTCGCTTCTTAACACCAGGATTTATTCTTCAAATAGCAGGTGATTTCGCAGGAGTTCATGTACACACGGTTAGACGAATAGTACATAGAGTAAATTGATCAGTTGTCCCATTAAAACCCCACTTTATTAATATGTTTCAATCTGGAAAAGATACTGAGAAAACTAGATTTGGATTCTATCAAATTAGCAGATTCCCAAAATACAGTAAATACAGTAGACTACACACATATAAAAATTAAGTCGCCAGGTGGCAGCGATGCAGAATTACACTGTAACAGAAAGGAATATTTTTCATTAAATGCCAATGTTGTATGTCATGCATCGTTAATGATTAGAAATATATTGTGCCAGTAGCCGATTTCAGTACATGACACACATATTTCGCAATTCACGATTGCATGTGTAACTAGAAATTGGAGGCTTTGGGTACAGTGAATTACTAGGTGACTCTGTGTATACTGTGAAGTTATATTTAATTACCCCATCCTATTGAAATGGTCCTGAAACGAAGATTTCCTGAACTAGCAGTAGGTTTACGTTTAAAGATATCCCGAAAGAAGCAGTTATAATAGCTGCTCCAGTTCTCTATAATATTATGTGGAATATGAGAGATGACCCACCATCAAATGCAGATGTAGAATTTGAAGACATAAATATTGTGTATCTACAAAATGTGGACCTGGCACATTATAATTATGTTCGACGAACGTTCATCGAATATTTTAGGAAATTATTATGAACTCTATGTTGTACGAAACATTTGTTGTTTAAATTAAATCATTATAAATGATACTGACAGTAAAAGAAAAACATACACTTTGCTTTCTTTAACGTGGGATTAGTAGTGCATGCATTTCATTAATCCACAAAATTTTATAATTTGAGAATTTCTGATCACCAGCAATTTTAGAAATACGAGTAACTTATTTTTTAACAAATCACATATATATGATTATACATACTTATACAAAAAAAGTATTGTAATTATTTTCTATTTATATTTTTCTCATCAGTTTTATTCTTTCACAATGCTCCCCGTCTTCATGTCCCATCTTCCCTTCGTCAGCTTCTATCATTAGTTTTAATTTTAACTCGTGCTCCTTTTGCATATAACGAAGTTTAAGAGTGTGCTCTTCGGTTTCGTGTAATATTTTTTCACCCAATAAGCTTTCGTTTCACTTAACCCAAGATGTAATGCTTTTAGGAAATCCTTTTCAAAAACCATAATCTGTGCCAGATGGACTTCATGTCACATAGAGGTTAATAGACATCTGGATGCCAATTTAAAAAGGAATCCAAGCCACCCGGCTCTATAAAATATCGACAATACTGCTTAAGTATTTACAACCCTGTTTAATTAATTTAATACTTACTTTATTTTAAGAAACTGTATAAATAAAAGTTATGTGATGTTTTATTTTATTTCAAAAATATGTCTACACATTTTCGTATAAAATTAATTGTTATTCAGATATTGAAGAAATTTGAACAATATGTTTGAAATATATTATAGCTAAGGCATTATCAATTAATTAATCGATGTAGATGATGGTATTTTTATGTCTTTGAAATATACAGATGTTTCAAAAATACTTGATAAAAACCTAAAACTTCTCCTAATAAACATATATATATATATATATATATATATATATATATATATATATATATATATATATATATATATATATTTTACACGTCCAAACCGCACTAGGCGTCGTGTATGCTTACTAATGTAAGCGGGTTGCCAAGCCAGCTAACAGGAGATGGGCGTGGTCGAAATAATAAGTAAAATGAATGATTAATACGCTCAAACACCTTACACCGATATTCAAACAGCTCAGTCCGGGAAAATATGTCTCCAGGCGCCACCACAATCGAAACTTTGCTAAAATAATTGTCTTAAGTAGGATTGTGCTTACTCAGTAAACTCTCACACGAGGGTTCTAAAACAAACACTCGTCCAAAACAATTCAACTCAAACTCAAATATATTTAGTACTACCCAGGTTATTAGAAACTTTTGAATACACCTCGTATACCAAAACTTCCAAAACAAAATTTATCACTCAAATTCAACTGCATTCACGTAACCAACAGTTATATTTTCTACGTATCCCTCGTATACATATAAAGTTAAATTTCTACTTATTAATGAATAAATAGTTCACATTCAATGATCGATAATTAATTTTAAAATTCTAATCAAAAGAAAGCAATGTCATCGGCTTAATAATTGTTACTCAATATAATAGTGATAAAGTGCTGCAAAACAGTCAAACGAGAATAATCCTTGAAGGTTTAATATTCCTAACATGAACGATATCTTTTAAATTTAATTTAATTTTTATAATACTTCTGAATCGTATTGGACATTCGTAAATATGTAAGTTCTCAAAACTCATCTCATAGTTATACTGAATGAAAGTTTTAAATCAACAGCTGATCCGTCATTAGTGTACTGCGTTAATGAAATTAACATGAAAATTTTTGCAATCAACCTGGCAAATATAACCTTTCAGGTTGTTCATTAATCTTAAAACCAAAATATGCAAAGTTTACATTTAAGTTGTCGAAAACTAGGTCACCAATTAAGTAAACGTCACAAATGTATCTCATAACTGGCTAAATAAACAACAAAATAAAAGTTAACGATAAATATATATTGTCCTGCACAAAATAATAAATAAATGTTTACATACACTAAAACAGCGTGGTTGAAAACCACTGTCAATACAAATTTGCGTTTCTGCAAAATTCTTACTACTAAAACACCAATACAACATAACTCGAGATCGATTATCTTTTCCTTCAACAATAATTAATTAAATTACCCAAAATACGCAAATTACAACTAAACAAAAGATAATCGTGCTTATCTGAGTTTTCAAGGTTCTTAAATGTAATTCTTACTTAAAATTGTCCATTAATCCTTCGCTTTCTTTCTTCTTTCTTCCCGTAAATCAATTATTTGTAGTTCCTTAAATTGCCTGAAGGCATAACAAGTACTCCACAATTTCACAACACTTATTCCTTTCTTCACTCGCGATTAGTCCAACTATGCGAGGTTATTACTCCAATAAACCGTAATAAACTATACACGTTTGGTTGCCTCTTAAAAGTTTTCGCAACCTTTAGGACAATTTAGCCCTTCCTTAACACAAATAAACTTTTAATGTCATATAAAATTACCTTAACATTGGCTCAATTTATTATGAATATTTCGTTTACTTAAAGGTGGTCCCATAAATAATTTTAACTAAATATTGTACAAGAACACGCGCCGCACTCAACACTGTAACGTAATAACTGTTATCTTTTATAAATCTGCTTACGCACTTTTTACTTTCTTGAAAATAAACAAACTGATTTTATCTTCACTCTCAATTTTATTAATTGTTTTATTTATGAATGTCTTATACGATTCATCCCCTTTCGGGTTACGCAGTTGTTTAAACAATGACTGCCTTCAATATTATTCACAAATATAACTCCAACTCAACCCATTCTGATTTCACACTTCACCTCGCGCGTCTCTCACCGAGCTCTCACCAAAAAGCAACAATCAACAAGCTACCGTCAATCTCTGACTTTCCTATTTATACCTTAAGCCATCCATCTTTAAACATGTCTGACTTCCTCGCTATATTCACCAATGGTATTCACTCAAACTTTCTTAGTGCCGACAGATGCTACCATCTGTACAACCACGCTTATAACTACAATACATCGCCATGTTTGTCTTACCTACAAATTTTACAATTACTTATGGAGAAGCCATCTCGTCATCACATTCATTCAGTGGCCACTCTGGACCATTACACAACTTTAACGTTTATCTCTCACATGCGCTCGTCCTCCTTCCGCAACATTTGCAAAAATAAGTACAGTCTAAGGTCTCAAATCCCATATACGTACATGTATTCTCAAAATTGATTGCACAACATTACGAGAACTTTCTATAATCAACAATTAAACATACCAAATCTTTCTCTACATATTTTCTAAAACATTCTACACTTATACACTCACATCTTTCGGCAAAGATTACTCCTCTATCCACCAACATTCCATTTCTTATTGAGTAGTCAACAGTAGCAACATTATCGTCCCATCGACAAATTTCTCTTCACATTTACATTCATCAGAATCTATTTATTCCAACACCAATGACTCTATAATATTCAAATACACGTATCTGCATACTGAATGATATTTCTCCTAAATTCCAGTGGCGTATCACCCACCCACATACATTATGCATATACACAAAATTTTTTTTCGTTCAAACTCAATACACCCGTACTCAAAACACGTAATACACGTCATTATAACATCCTACATACAGGGTGCGTCAACGCAACCTTACAATATCATACGCACCCACACTCACACAACACACACACACACACACACACACAGATGCTCACACAAACACACACACACACATACACAAAACACAAACACACACACACACAACACACACACACACACACACACACACACACACACACACACACACACACACCACACACACACACACACACACACACACACACACACACACACACACACACACACGCACACACTCACACTTGCGATTAGAACGAAAACCAAATGTTAACAACGGTCTAAAAATATAAAACAGAAGCTGACCTACTTGCACATAAACAGTTAAGAAAGTCAATTAAACAGCAAAAAAAGTTTGCATATTATCAATGTATGTTCTCTTCAGAAAATGCTGTAGACAGTGACGTAAAGGCTTTTTAATAACACTAGTTTTGAGTCACCAGAAAGTTCCGTATATCCACCTGAAAATTCTAAAAACTTGCTTAATAATTTCTATGCGTATAGTAATATGTATATTATAAATATACCAGAAATTTCTGAAGAAGTGATTATTTCAGTAATCAACAAACTTAAAAATAAGGCAATATCTGGGCCTCATCAGATACCCCCGTACTTTGGTAAATGTTTTAGCATCATCTTTGCAAAGCCACTATATATTAGTTTTAATAAAGCATTGAAAACATGCACATTTCCGGACGTATGGAAGATACCAAATATTTGCCGTTTTTAAAACTAGTAATGCAAGCGATATTTCTAATCATAGTCCAATCTGTATATTAAACAATTTTGGCAAAGTCTTCGAAATAGTTATATGAACTTATCCATCCAAAAATAAATGATACATTTATTTAGACCAACATGTATTCCACAACTACAAATTTTACCTGTTATTCTCAACTAATATCCAAACATTACGATTTACAAGGTAAATTAGACACTATTTATACGTACATTTCCAAGGCCTTCGACCGTATCTCACACAGTATTATTATCACCAAACTTCATATCTTTGGATTTAGCAATAATATTTTACTATTGTTTAAATCATACCCGAATAATCGTGTACAATACGTTACTTACAGAAATTTTAAGTCGGATTCTATTAATGTTACTTCAGGAGTACCACAAGGTTCCAACCTTGGACCGTTGTTGTTTTTAATATTTATTAATGACTTAACAGATAGATTATCTAATTAATACAGATAATGTAATTTACCTACCTCCGAAGTATTTGGAAACTTCTTGGAATCCTTCAATTTTCAATATTTGCATTAACATAAACTACTTGACCATTTGAATTTTTATTCTCTACAACCAATACTCAGATGATAAACCTGTTATTTGCTTCCCAATTAATTATTTTATTTGTAACCGTTTGGAGTAATGGAAAGATCATCAGGTGGACAATCACCTGCTTAATAACATTATAACGTTCCCTGACAAATTCTCTTTAGTTCTCGTTTTCATAATCTCATATTTATTTTTTTAATTTTTGACGTCCCGATACGCCCCTCCACTGCACGCGTTTTCTTTGGCTAAGAGGAGTCATGCCTTTTTTTTATTAGTAACTTTCACTTTTTTTGTTTTCTAGTGTTTTACTACATTTCCGTACCAACTTGATCAATACATTCTTTTCTTGACATTTTAATTACCACATCTTGTGTTAATTGTAGTCTTAATTTCCTTTTTCATATTTAATAAATACAAATTATATAGGCACCCAACAAATGTTTTGTTTTAGGTTAAAGAAATAAAACAAATACAAATTTTTCTATCAATGCAACCAATATTCAAACAAGACACTATGATTATTACTAGAACGATTGGTGATCGCCCGTCTAGGAGCGGTTAGTTGAACGGAAAAGTTAACCATGCTGTTCTCCTCGACAAGACTATACACTTGTGCTCCTTCGGGTCATAATGACCCGAACTCCTGAAATATGAATTGAAACCAAAATAACAACAATTTTTATACATTTATTAACTTTATTTCTCTAATGTAATGTTTTTTATATGAAACGTGAAACTGACAATAAATTCAACCAAATTTAAAAAAAAAACGGAATAAAATATTTCTAATAATTGATATGATCCACTACTTCTTACAGTCAGGACAATAATAGGTCACGTGTTCTTTACACAAATATTTTTACACTTATTGCAGGTCATATTAGTTTTGTTATCACATTTAGAAGGGCAAAATTTACAGCGTGCTCGTTTGTTTTGTTGCTAGTTCCAGGAAGAGGTGCGGTAGAATTTTCCACCAATGTTTGTTGAATAGCTGTTACAATTGCAGTTGCTTGTTCATTACAGGGAAGATGTTTTCTGGACAAAATGTAAGGATTTACCAATTGTTTGCCCAGTTGTTCCAAAACAGTCTTCTTTTGAACAAAACATTTTATTTCGGTGATAAGACGAAAGCGTTATAGGCACTGGTATCTAAAACGTTGAAGAGTAAGATTGTGGGCCATCGATTTGTTTTTCGTTTGTATGTGTATGCACCGATTAGCTGATCTAATGTATCACTGCTCCTTTGTAGAATTATAATGAAGTATAATTTGTGGTTTTTGTCTTCTCTGTCGCTTACTTGTTTCTGGTTATGAAACGTACTCTTAGAATGACCTTCTTGTATTTTTTGGAATATAAGACGCAATTGCGGTATTTTAGTAAAATAAAATTTGGAACTATGCACAACGTTATTTACTTCCATGATAGATAGCTCAGGCTTTCTTTTCCTGACAGTCCCTAACATAGTAAGATTTCTTTTGAGAAGCATTTGACCCAATTTATATGATGTAAAGAAATTGTCACAAGTTACATCTGACCTGTTAGTCCATAGTAAGGTCTAAAACTACTCTGAGCCCCTGATCCTTCTCAGGTTTTCCCCAGGTGGTTTTCCCGTATATACTCTAAACCATAAGAAGTTGCACTATCACAAAGCGTCCATATTTTGATGCCATATTTTGCTGACTTGCTTGGTATATACTGCTTGAATGGACAACGACCTCTAAATTCAACCAGCTGCTCGTCCACAGTTACGTTTTGCCAGGATTGTACAATTTTGGTAGTATTTCAGCCCATTTGTCCCAAAATTCTCTAATAGGAGCCAACTTATACCGTAGCCTTCTTTCTTGACGATCTTCTGTATTATGAAACCGTAACACGCGTGATGTATAATAAAATCGTTTCAACGACATTGTTGCGCGAAAAAGACTGTTTCTGCATTCCACAAACTTCTGGTAGATTCATCATGCGATCTGTAAACTCCTCCTAACAGTAACAAACCTATGTACGCCTGCAATGTAATGTCATCTAATTCTTGCCACTTGTCACCGTACACTCTACGACCTTCGATATTAGTCATTTTCAAATTATATTTTCCAGAGAACTATTGAAAAACAGCTGAAATGTAGATTTTACATCCTGACTCGTGCATTGCTGTATCTAGTTGGATCTGGAGCGATTTTATGATATTTGCACTAGTTGCACGCCCTGATTGAGGAAATGGATCTAACATCCAGGTTATGGCATTATCTTTAGATTGAACCGATTGAGCAGGTGGCATCAATTGCGTAGGATTTGTCCGTCCAGCATCGTCGAAAAAATCATTGTCTGACTGTTCATAATCACTATCTTCACTGATATGATCTTCGTCTTCAGAAGCTTCATCGTCACTAATGTCACTCAAATTATCAATAACTTTTCTAAGTCTTCACCACTAAGATATTTTTGTCATTATTGTTATTTCAGCACTTTAGAAGAACTAGTAGTACGTACAACAAACCGCACTTTACTCTGCAACGTAACAAACAAAACTGTCGGTTGCATACTGCGATATGATATTTATACCTGCTGCAAGTTGTTAGTCTGTTCCTGTTTCGACTTGCACACGCGGCTACAGACTTGCCAAAAATGCTGTAGTAATTCGCATAGGTAGGTACATTTGAACAAGCATGTGTTGATATGCATATTATATTCTCAAAGGTCAATATAAAATAATTGGAAATACAAATGTATACGTCCTACTAATGTATTACAGCCTCGGGTCATAATGACCCGAGGAACATCAAAAAAATTTATTAAAACAAACAAGCCAACTCATTCTTCAATGGATTAGAAACAAAGTCATTAACTACGAAGTTTAGATATTAATAATCAAAAAAGTTGTCTAAACAACAATTTGATTTCGGGTCATATAGACCCGAAGGTAGCAGCAGAGTTAACAAGTTTACCGACGGTCAATCCTGAACTGTTTTGGAACAACGTTTTTTCAAGGTAGAACCGATGATCATCTTATCCTTTCGTGAACTTCATTGAAACCACTGGGCCTATGACTTCACAAGGTGAAGGTCACTGTCTACGTTCGTCTCTATTCATGACTTTGCTCTTAGTTTTATAAAAAAATTTTGTTTAACCAATAATTGCGAGTATTGTAACATAAACAACTAAATTAATTAAAATAGCTTGTATTTAGTTTTTAAAGCATAATTATTAACAAAATATGTTCTGTTCTCTAACGTTTCAATAAATTTTACATGATTAAGACAAAAAATTGATTCTAAAATATGCCAACAATGGAATATTAAGTTTAAAATTCGTTCGTTTAAAGAAACAAAAAAATGTAGAGGAATTAACAATAAACCACGAGATTTCTAATTAAAATACTAGCTTATGAAAAAATACTGGTAAAAACGCTGTAAATGTTAGTAAAATTACATATATAGAAGTTTGGTTATTTTGAAGTATAAATACATTGTTTACCCCTAGTATTATTAAAACTCTAACGCGGGATCATGTAATTGTAGATAAGAGGCACTATTTACAAAATAGAATGTCTAAATTCTTTAATAAAAAGGTATTCTACAAAATTGACGTAAAACGTAATATATCCGGGAATCGCAATTTTAAACTTACGTTAGTAGTCGTGTTGTATCTCACATGTGCAACTATCATTTTATTTATATGTGTACAAATCAAATCCATATTAAAATATACAATAACTGTAAAAAGTACTTACCTAAGAACAAAAAAACAGAAATTAAAACTGTTTATTAATTATAATCATGCACAGCTTATTAGAGATAACCTAAAAGAGGATCTATTTTACAACGTATTCAATACGTCTTATTTACCTTAATCCTACATGTTAAAATCACAGTCTAAACAAATTAGTTTTGCATGTTGTAAACAAATATGCCTATGTACACACGAATATTGTGATAAGGTAAATAAGACGTATTGAAACGTCTTATTATTAATCCTACATGTCTTAAGTCACAGTCTAAACAAATTAGTTTTGCATGTTGTAAACAAATATGCCTATGTACATTACACACGAATATTGCGATAACCTTGTTCCAATATTTTTTTGGTATGGAACATTTTTTCTATACAAATGACTAATGAAAACGAACATAACCGAACATCATCCCCATTAATGAGCAACTAAATTTTTTAAGACAAAGATATCGCGAATCCCAAAGGGCCAAAAATCTAATATGGCCAGCACATAACTTTTTTGTGTCTGTGTTTCGTTAGCAAAGATATAGAAAGAAGAACGAAAGACTCACAGAATGGCTATCCAACCTTACAACATTTCCTCTCTGTGGTTCATACAATTTAATAATTTTTATATAGAACTGTTCTACCCGGTAAGAGTTGCTCTGCCACTGCATTATGTTTCTTGTTCCCATTACAAAACAAAATCAATGCAGAAACACTCGCCGTACCCAAACACGCATATATTAAAATATTCATATACAGGGTGTCCTGAAAAGAATGGGCCATACGTTAACCGGAGATTATTTACGTTAAAACAGGCCGATTTGACTAAATTTACCTTAGTTCAAAAGTTGATACTAACGGAGTTACAGGGTGTCAAAGTCGAAAAAATAAATAACATTTCCTTTAACATCTTTCGACTACTTCCAGCTAATTTCTTGAATTTTCTGACATGAGTTCTTTCTTGATAAGAAATTCAAATTTATTATCAATTTCGCTGTATGTTCTACAGGAAGCCACCCGCGGCGAGGTTGAACCCTTTAAACCGTGACAACTTTTATTACACTGTATTTATTGTGACTAGTAAAATCTCTTTCCTGTCTTTTCTACTTAAGAAAGGCATACCTTATTGATGTCACTAGGGTCAACGGTTTCCGAGAAAAATGGATCTAAAAGAAATAATTTACGACCATTTAGTGTTACTGAAAATGTTATTTCTTTGTGTTTGTGGATAAGTCAAATACGTCAATAAACTTATTTACTTTTAGATAATTTGTATGCATCATCACCTTTAGATGCGTTTTCTCGAAACCGTTGATAATCAATAAATATGCCTTTCTTAACTAGAAAAGACAGCAGATTTTCTAGTCAAAATAACATACAGGGTAGAACAAAAAGTTGTAACGGTTTAAATTCAAAATCGTCGCCGGTTCTAGAAGATACACGAAATTGATAATAAATTAAATCTTTATCCAAAAAGTATTCTTATACATCAATTTTTAATATCTTTCGATGCTTAGCTAACTTCATGAATGTTCTTACATTCATGAAGTTAACATAAAATATAAAAAATATATTTATTTTTCAACTTTGACACCTTGTATCTCCGTTAGTATCAGCTTTTGGACTAAGGTAAATTTAGTCAAATCGGCCAATTTTAGCGTAAATAATCTCCAGTTAATGTATGGACCATTCTTTTCACGACACCCTGTATAATACTCAAAGTAGTATTCAAAATTATGTCGTCAATTTTGTGGTAGTTCCACGACTGCTTGACGCACTTTTGCCTAAATAGGACGAGTACGTCAGCACTCCTATTTCCAAGTGTATCAAGCGTGAGTGATAAACTACTACACAAATTTTCTACAGAACTTTGAGTACCCATAGTATTTGGAGGACTACTGTACAAACACACCCAAACGCTATTATTATTAAAAAAATATCACAAATTGTGAAGTAGATGGGTACCTTTAATTTGACTAATCTTACAATTAATTAGTTTTCTATATGATACCTGAAAAATATAATAAACTACACATCTTCATTTGTCACTAGAAGACTAGTCAGTATTCGCTGCAATTTGGTACTACTACAATATGCCACATAATTCGATTTGGTTGGCTGTGCAACAGAAAATCTAACACATTTATTGCAATTGTTATACTCATGTAAGATTTTGTAATTCATTGTTGTTTTGTGTAAGTAGTAATTTGTTAAATAGATTAGAAGTCATTTGGAATAGAGCGCTTAGGGCAATCTTAAATGTAAACAGATATACCAGAGTTGCCGAAATGTTATCAAAAATAGATTTATTTAGTGTGAGTGATCAAATTTTGTATGATGTCTAGTCTTTATTTATAAAATTGATACAGAGCAGTTACCAAAATATCTATCTTGTCTAGTCAAAAAAATAGTGATATACATGAATATAACACTAGAGGATGTACAAATTTTTATAGAATTTGAAAAATTTAAAGAGTACCAGAAATCTATTTTGATACTGGTTTAAAATTTTATAATATGTTACCAGTAGATTTAAATAAGAAAAACATTGTAGATTTCAAAACCTCATTAGAAAAAATGTTGATCTTAGTGCCTTGAAAAGTAAATTATAGTTTTTAAAAAAGAAAATAATGTATATGTATTTTAAATTAAAGATTTGTAAATTAGCTTTAAGCTATTGTTGAATAAAAAAAAAAAAAAAAATAGACGTACGTCGTGTCAGTACAATTAATCATTACAATTGGTTCAACCGTTTCGCCTTTATTAATGACACATTTGTATTTAAATAAACAAATAAGTTACTCAAAAGCAACCTAAAAGTGTTTATACACCAAAGTCCACTAAAATTGTTTATCGACCACACATATACACACTTTGATTAAAAACACACATAAACGCACACACACACACACACAAGTTAACACACGCACAAATTACACACACAAACACGACACGACACGACACACACGACACACGCACACACACACACACACGACACACACGCACACGCACGACACGCACACAGCACAACACGACACGCACACGCACACACAGCACACACGCACCACACACAACACGCACACAGCACACGACAAACACACACGACACACGACACACAACACACACAACACTACACACACGCACACAACACGACACGACAGCACACACACAGATACACACAACACACACACACACACACACACACACACACACACACACACACACACACACACACACACACACACATATGCACATGCACATTCATGTACTCGCAGACAGGCACGCAATATTAACCATGCATCTACGCGATGTGCAAGCACCAACATCACTCACGCAAGCTCTTGAACACATTGAGCCGAAGATGTCTAAACGGTTTTCAAAATGCTTAGAACATGTAAGTTCATGGAAAATTCGACATCGATTTTTCACGAAAGCAATACTTTACGCGCAGGTCTATTTAATGGAGCACTGATACTCGAGGGTGCCATTTCTTCCTTTTGAGGTGAGGAACAATAAAAATATTATCAATAAATTATTTTTATACCTTTTTCAATATTATATCACATTATTAATTCCAACGTTTTCATCTAAATAACGACGTATTTTATATGTTAGCAAGAGAAACCTGAAATTTATTAGAATATCTTCACATGGAATATAATAACTGTTAAATAAAATCAGGTTATCTTACTTTCTTTTGTAGAAAATAGGACATGTGGAAAACAAAAATTTTACGTACGATCAATTTTTATTTTATATGAAAAATAGGGAAGTTAAGAATTTCTCCAAGTGAATGCTATAACTAGAACAAAGAAAAAAGTATTTTGCAATATTCGCAAAACTTTGTATTAAACAATTCTACTGAGTCTTTTTATGCTAACAATTAGTTCTTCAGGAGCTTTAAGTTATTATAATGAGCTTTCTCGCTAACGAAATGGTATATATCTTTTAATTCCTTAAAAAAATACTAAAGACAGGCTTTTGTTTACGTTCTTTGGTGATATACGCAAAAGAGTGTACTCCCAAACTTCAACACTTAGTATACTTAAGAAGGGATTTATCTTAATTACAATTACTGTTATCTTTTCTATCTAAAATAAAAATCGACAATAAAGTTTTATGTCTTAGTTCTGAAAAGTTTAATTGGTTTTTATTCAAGTAAAACTTTCGAAAGAGACATAAAGACATATTTATGAGAAATTTCAAAATAACAATAACACTGGAATAAAGTAATTGAAAATGAATAAACTCAAATTAAAATTGTTGGATAAGTTTGCAGTGTATTTATATTTACTTCACTCTTTACAATCGCAACGTAAGTATACCAAAAATAATAAGTAATTCAAGATTGCTCCAAGTAACGCTTTTCTTTTAGGCCAATTGACGTGTTTCAAACTTAAATGAACATTTAATTTAAATCTGCCTGCCAGAAATTAGTACTCTGATGATTAAAATATTTATTTCTGTGATGGGAAAAGTCAATAGTTTTTTTAACCTATTTTAAGTTAATTGTAAAACTCAGAGCACTTTAATTAAAATTGGATTAATTAAATTTGCATTCTTTTTACATTTTTAATACGGGAATATTGCGGTTATGTAGAGCAAAGTTGTTCAAGTTTTACACTTATATGTCAGAAGTTTCCTTCCGTTTTTAATTTAAGAAATGCGATTTTGAACTTTACAGAAATAAAAAACTAAGTACTTAATCTGCATCTAAGTTCGAAGAATTTAAAATTTGCAGTTAAACATTTTTTATGTTAATTAGTTTTACCACGTGTTGAAAGGCACAAGCACATTACCGAATGAAAAATTACATATTGTAGGTAGCGGACCGAGAAAATTTTATTATTGCAATAAATATTTTCAGATGGTAAAAGAAAAAGATATGTTGCAGTAGACAACAAGTGTTCTCACAAAACTGCCTTTATCGAACGACGAATCTTTGAAAATTTCTATACACACATTTTTGGGTAAAAACGTCGCCAATTAGTAATTAATTACATTGGAACATACATCAAATAAAAATACGTCTTTGTTTGTTACTTTGAAATTCGAGACCTATGTAGAGGGTTTGCTACCGAGGAATGCATATTTTAAAAATTAATACTTCTGTTAATGGTAAATATGCAAATATTCCCACGTAATATTTCTTGTTTATTTTTAACAACGGGGGTGGATTTGGGAGTAAAAACAGTTAGTTGTAGTTAGAGGTGCGATTTAGTCGTACCGTTCTGATTGTTTCGATTACAAACTATCATTGTAAACCGTTGTCGCTATAAACATTTTATCGTGTCCATTTTAGTAGACATTAAAAACGCGAATTTGTATTCGGATTTTAATCCGGGAAGCTGTAGTGTAAAATCTATAAATCTATAAACAATCACTACTATCTTGGGTTTAAACTGCGTATCTCAACCCGTTAAATATTGGTGATCAAGTAATGAATTAAAGGAGTATGTTTAAACGTAAGTAGGTATTTGAATGTAGATTAAAGCTCGCAGCAACCAATTCAACAAGCCTATGTAACCTATTAAAAATCAATCATTTCCTTGCAAGAAGTTTCTATTTAATTACTACTAGATACTAAATTGCACAGAATTGTCATTTGATAACAAAGGGTAGTAAGTTATTTGCCAATACGCCATCTCGCAAGCACGCTCACGAAGCCGAAATCTATTAAAATAAAAGGACTCCTCGTCAGTACAGTGTCCCCTCCTCATTGCTGGTATGAGTTGATATTGTTGACTGTTTACTAATATCTTCGCCGGTGTGGAGCATATAATGCGTGGACAAACGTTACACGATCATTCTCATTTAATTGTTATACACGACACCGGGGTTGACAGACACGAGTCTAGATGACATTAAAACCACCTCGAATTCGATTTTGTTACTGTTAAACTAACCCGTTCTTATTGTTTTTAAATGCAGAGATATATATATATATATATATATATATATATATATATATATATATATATATATATATATTTGCTTTTATTCACTATACAATTGTGTATGTCTAAATTGTTTGCCTACTTTTTTGTCCTTGTCTAAGTGTAGTTAAACTTCATTCCAAACACCTTACTGCTAGTTGTTTAATTTTACTATTTGTCGTATTTTATGTGTACCTTAATCTGCATTATTATCTTCCATTTTACTTTAGTGTTAACTTAAAGACCAGCATGATTGGCTGTATAAGGGTCACATGTTAGGTATAACAATTTTTATTCTGCTTTATTTATGACACCGTTGTGGGTGTTATTTCACTGTTAGTTGTGTTATTGTGTTTATGTGTAATTAAACTGTATTTTTTTTCTGTTACTTAATTTTGTAATTTTGTACGCACTTGTTTTGAAGGTGTTTTGTTATATATTAAACACCTTCTTGTTTTTTTTTTGTTCTTTGATTTATTAGTGTACTCGAGCAATTAATTATTTATTAATAAATTGAGTTTTCTTGGTGGTTCTTTCCCAATTCTCATTTACATAACACGGCGTACCTTACCACTAGACGGCCAATTCTCTTTATCAAATTTGAGTTTTGCGAGTAATTAAATATCAGACTTGTAAATAAATTGTAACGTTCTAAACATTCCCAGGAATGTCAATGTAAAGCATGCAATTAATTTGAGTAAGAAAAGCATTATTGTCAGTATAGTCAAGACACATCCCTTATCGATTTTTTTCTTTGAATTTGCATTATTGCGAATAATATCTAGTAGCACCGAATGTACATACTATATTTCAGAGATGTTATCCTAAAATTTGATGTCATTTAAATATTGCGATTTATAACAGATTCATATATCCTAAATATTATAAAATTACATATAACGGATGTTTAAAGAATATCTCCGTATAATATATTTAACATATTTTAAAGTGTTAATTCTTTTGTAAGATATATCCGAGATTATGCGTGTATTGCAAAAGACGTGAATCCAATATTTCTTGTTGAGTATATTTCAAACTAAAGTATGAAAGTTCTCTCTTACTGAACTTTGAATAAAATTTTGCATTCTACAAAAAAATAGTTTAAATAAATGTTGTAGATACAGTAATTTACAACCTTTTAATTTTTTTTATTATGTAATATTGATAAAACATATTTTACACCGTTAGTGAAAAAAAAATCCAAATTATACATAACCTAGTATTTTCTCACTATTTTAGTAATTAGCTGTACGTATAGATTTAATTTCTATTGTTGCGTGGAAGTGTATAATTACAAATTTTGAAGAAAACAAGTAAACATTTAATCTCCGACTTTTCGTGATTATTTGATTATATTAGCAATGTATTGATTTTATAAATACATATTCACAACATAGTTTTTGACTATGATAGCAAGAAATTTTTTGCTGAAAGACATGTAAATACTATTACTCCAGGAAGGGTACATTTTGTGACCTTTTTAATTCTACTACCTGCTTTGTCCGTACTTGTCCTTGTTGCTAAAGTCTGTTATTTGCTGCATCTATTATAAATTTAATGTAGCTCTCAATTAAGATACATTTTTAGGTATGTGAAAAGATTTCATAAACATGCGTCTGTGTACATACTAATAAATGAGTTGAAAAATGCATGCATCTATTTTTTTTTACAAAATCAAAGGATCGGTTAATTATAAAAGAGAACAGAATCTAATTTAATGTAGATAGTGTAAAATGTGTACGTTTCAAAATTAAACATTTTTCCTTGTTGCGAGGTGAAATTTGAATGTACCTACCTATATTTGTTGCCATAAAATTTCAGCTAAAATTAATTTAACGTTATGCATTAAAACCACACAATTCTCAAAATAGTTTGGACGTCTAGTATTTTAAATTTGTGAATTTGCGATTTTATTGGATCTACGGTTTTATAGTATAATGTTAGGTACACAGTTACAGTTTTGTACTATCCAGAATTGCAATGTTTCAGTAATTTATTAGAATGTTGCAGATACGTTTGAATATCAGTAAAACTATATAGAGTTAAAATTATTATTAATTTTATTAAATACATAAATAAAAGTCTACCTCAGTAGGATATATATATATATATATATATATATATATATATATATATATATATATATATATATGTATGTATATATATATATATATATATATATATATATATATATATATATATATATATATATATATATACAGGGTGAGTCAGTTTTTGTAGACAAACTTTAACAGGAGATAGAACACATGTTTCTAAAAGAAAAGTTTCTATGAACATATGTCGTAGAAGGCTTCGTTTCCGAGATACAGCGTGTTGAACATAATTTTTTTTCTGTTATTTTCATTATCTAATACATACATACAGTTTAACAAAAATAATGCACCTTCTTCTGTTTCGAAATTCATGTGCGTTTCCGAGTTATTTTGATTTTAGTGTTTGATGTGGTACTAAGTTAAGTAATGGCTTTATGTGAATAATTGAATATAAAGTTTTTAATAAAAAGATATAATAAAACATTTAGAGCCATTTTAGTACCTAACGATCGTTTCTTTAAAATTTCAAATACATTTTCATTTATAAATAGGTAGGTTATCGGTTTTTTAGTATCCATTGTAATTATCCTCGTATAAAAAGAAATGCATAATTATTATTGTTATGCGGTCAATACTTTCTGTATAATTACGTATGTATCAATTTCGCCATAAACATGTATGTAGTTTTTAAGTGAGATTCTAATAAGTTATAGACCGCTGCTCACTTGCTCTCATTAAAGAGCCGCCACTGTATCAAGCCATACTCAAATACAAGACTTTTGTAAATTGAAATCTGTTTAGTACACTAATTTTAAGAATCCTTATTTATTATTGTAACAATACTTAATTAATAATAATTCTTAGCAATAACGATTTATAAATAAATAACAATAACACTAGTATAATAAAATTAGACACTTTGTTCAAAATGTAAACCGTTCTTTTCAATACACATTTCACAGCGACGTACAATAGAACGTCTTAAGTTAACTAAATGATGCACCCTTATTTCATTGCAACAAAATATGATACTCCTTGGAAAACAAGTAAGTATTAAATTTTATATTTTGAAACGACAGTTTGACTTTTTACAAACACTTGCTTCATCTTGAATAATTTCACTATTATTAATTATTGTTTTAAGTTCAAAAGTTATTTCATTTGATTTTCCAGCTTTTAATTAGTGTAACATGCCGTTTACATTTACAAATAGCGAACAAGCCGACATTCATTTTATTTATGGGTTCGCAAATGGGAATTCAAGGTACGCAGCTAGGGAGTATCGGAGAAGATTTCCAAATAGACGACAACCTCATCATTCCCTTTTATGAGTATCCATCGTCGATTTGTTAACCAGGGTTTGAAAAATGTACATGGGGCCGACAGAACAACCGTGGACGAGATATAATTGGAGAGGGTATATTGCGTGAATTTAATAGGAACCCACGACAAGTACTCGACGTACTGCTGTTGCTCTTGGTATTTCCCAAAGTAAAGTTTCCCGGGTTTTAAAACGGGATCACAGACGCCCATATCATTTTCAACCTGTTCATGGTTTATGTCCAGGTGACGCCGAACGAAGACTTAATTATTGTAGGTGGGTTCTTAACTCCATTCAAAATAATAGAGATTTCTTATCCAACATACTGTGGACTGATGAATCCTGTTTTACTCGTCGTGGTATCGTAAACTTTCACAATCTGCATATATGGGCACATGAAAACCCACATGCCATTCGACCAAGAAGTTTTCAACATGAATTTAGTACAAATGTCTGGATTGGAATTTACGGCAACCACGTGTTTGGACCTTATTTCTTGCCACAACGTGTAAATTCAGAAAATTTCCTACAATTTTTAGAAGAAGAACATGTTAATATGTGGTAAGACATTCCTTTAATTTAAGAGGACATTCTTGGTTTCAGCTTGATGGATGTCCGGCCCATTATAACAGAAATGTAAGAAATTGGCTAAACAATAACTACCCGGAGGATAGGTCGTGGAAGTCCAGTGGCGTGTCCTCCTAGATCCCCGATTTAACGCCACTTTACTTTTTGTATGGGATTCATGAAGGAAAAAGTGTATACCACTCCGGTTAATACACTTGAAGAACTTCCAATCGCATCAGAGACGCTTGCAATGAAATAAGGGTGCATCATTTAATTAACTTAAGACGTTCTATTGTACGTCGCTGTGAAATGTGTATTGAAAAGAACGGTTTACATTTTGAACAAAGTGTCTAATTTTATTATACTAGTGTTATTGTTATTTATTTATAAATCGTTATTGCTAAGAATTCTTATTAATTTCACAATTATTAATTAAGTATTGTTACAATAATAAATAAGGATTGTTAAAATTAGTGTACTAAACAGATTTCAATTTACAAAAGTCTTGTATTTGAGTATGGCTTGATACAGTGGCGGCTCTTTAATGAGAGCAAGTGAGCAGCGGTCTATAACTTATTAGAATCTCACTTAAAAACTACATACATGTTTATGGCGAAATTGATACATACATAATTATACAGAAAGTATTGACCGCATAACAATAATAATTATGCATTTCTTTTATACGAGGATAATAACAATGGATACTAAAGATAAACCTATTTATAAATGAAAATGTATTTGAAATTTTAAAGAAACGATCGTTAGGTACTAAAATGGCTCTAAATGTTTTATTATATCTTTTTATTAAAAACTTTATATTCAATTATTCACATAAAGCACATTACTTAACTTAGTACCACATCAAACACTAAAAATCAAAATAACTCGGAAACACAGAATTTCGAAACAGAAGAAGGTACATTATTTTTTTAAACTGTATGTAGATAATGAAAATAACAGTTTTTTAAAAATAGTCATTGGCGTAGAAGTTCTGTTTATGAAAGGGTTGAGCACCCTCCACTCCGCCACTGTGCAAGTTTGTAAACATTCTTATCGCTTGTTTTATGCCCTTAATTAATAGACATTATCCCCCAACATGAAAAAATCTAAGCATTCGTTTATGAGTTATAATGAAAATTTGAGAAAAAAATTATATTCAACACCCTGTATCTCGGAAACGAAGCCTTCTACGACATATGTTTATAGGAACTTTTCTTTTTAGAAACATGTGTTCTATCTCCTGTTAAAGTTTGTCTACAAAAACTGACTCACCTGTATGTATATATATATATATATATATATATATATATATATATATATATATATATATATGTATAAATAGAAACATCATACGCCGCCATCTTGGATTTTTAGTACCACTTTATACAACACGTGGAGGCGTATTTTTTACCTGAGAATAAAAGATTTAATCTGTTATTAACTAGGATCCGTTTTTATCAAGCAAGGTGCATAATTATTATTACATTTTTTAATCCATCTACAGGTTGTGACCTAATTTATTTTTGCATAGTTGTATTCTAATAAGCCGTTATTTTACATACATAAATGTTCTGTCTCATCAAAACACCTCTGTCAAATAAAACCTAAGTTTCTACTACAGGTTTATGTGTATTGTAGGCTACTTGTTTCTGTAACGCTCTAATATCTTCTAGGTGCCTGTTTATAAATCTAAGTTCCTTTTGAAATATTTCTGCTTAGACAGAGCTTGTATGTAAAATTGATGGTATGTCAATCCATTATCGTAATAGAAAACTTAAAAATAAGACTCTAATAAGCGGTCAGCATGCATGCTTAACCTGATTATAAAATCTAAAACGTTTTTTTTGACAGAGGTATTTCTGATGAGACAGAACATTTATGTATGTAAAATAACGGTTATTAGAATACAATATACATAAATAAATTAGGTTACAACCTGTAGATGATTTAAAAATGTAATAATAATTGTGCAACCTCGTTTGATAAAACGGATCTAATTATAACAGATTGAATCTTTTATTCTCAGGTAAAAATATCACACGTTTGTAATAATAATTACAAAATCAATTGTGTAAATGCCTTCTTTCAACTAGTACTAGTGTATCTTCCATACTTTATACGCTAAATATAAAAGCATATATATATATATATATATATATATATATATATATATATATATATATATATATATATATATATATATATATATATATTAGTTCTAAATATTTTAACTTTCAAATTTGAAAATACGGCAGCTTTTTCCTTTATATGAAGAAATACCTGCAAAATTTCAGATCGGCCGGACGACGTTTACCTGACCCACTAGAAGGTCAAAGTTCAGCGATTTTTGAAAAAATCCCATAACACTGCTGTAACTCTTTAATGGTTGGCCTAGCAAAAAAAATATTTAAGACTTTTCGAAGAACATTGAATTTACTAAAAAAAAGTTCCCTGTAGTTTTTTTGTGAAACCAACGGTTTTCTTGTTATCAGCAAAAAAACGTATTTCTGTCGAGAGGCACTTTTATGAGAGGACGGGTTAAATATCAGGTTGTGGCTTCGTTTCTTTTGAAGCTACAAAAAAAAAGGCATATACATCTTTTGTAGAGCATTAAACTTGCTAAAAAATGTTAATTACGATCTTTTTGTAATACCAATAGTTTAAGTGTTATTATGTGATAAACTGTTAAAATGGGTTGTAACTTTATAAATTTTGAACAAATGGATTGCATTATTTGAAATGTTTCAATAATCAGAATTTTCTAAAAAGCAACCACTTTGTTTCTAAGATCAATAAGAAGCACTTTTAGTTAGGCTTACATGTACATTTTTTTTTTACAATAGTATGTTTTATTATAATTTTAAATTATGTGGTCCGCGAGGATATTCAAAGGAAGGATTTGCTCATTATCGCTGTTTGGGCTGAGGGATATGTTCTTCTATGCTCCGAAACAACCTGGGAACAATTACGAATTATGATTAATCTTTTTTTTAAATGTTACTCTTACTTGTAATAAATATTGTTTTTGCTCTTCGTCTCTGGTCATTTTCGAATTGAAGTCTGTCATAAGCTTAATGCCTCGCTCTGCAGTATCATTAACAACTTTTAAAGAGACTACTATTTTCCGTCCTCTTTTGTAGTGATCGTTATTGTCCCAATCGCCTGCGTCCATACTCAAAAACTCTGTACTGTTGTTCAGCTTCTTTAATTCGTTATCGCTAGAGGTGTTATCAAATCTGCTGGAAGATCTTTTTGTAGAAATAAGGGAAGGTCTTTTGGTTTTAAATCTAGTTTTTGACAGGCGTATCACTTTCTTCATCTTCGCCGAAGGATTGAAGTATTTGTGCCATTTTGTTTTTTTCAGCGACATTGATTCGGTCGTCAAATATAGTGAACACAGCTAAAGATTCGCTGAGATACCATAGATGGTTTAATATTTTTTTAATTACACATTCCGCTATACTTTTATCAGTCTCTTTGTACTTTTTTAGTTTTTTCAAGTCATTTAGTGGTGCATTGATGCTATTGTCTGCAGTGAACCATGATTCGCAGTAGCAAGTAATGATAAAGCAGCAAATTCTCTTTAATGCTTCCACTTCACGTGCTTTTAAATTTAACTGCTTATGAAATAAATAAATTTTAAAGCAATATAATGCTTTCGCCATCCAACGAGCTAAATGGTAAGCACCTGGTTGGTAAAATCGGATGCCCTTAGGTAGAACTCCTCCCAAAAATGTTATTATTAGTTCTAGTAATTCGCGGTAGTCACTGCGAGGCAAATTATCTTCGATTCTCCTTTTGGCAAACGCTAAAATGTCATCGGCTGAGTCTTTTAAATTTTGTTTAAGTGCTTCGTCTGATTTCCATGTTGAAAATTCATTTTTGTTTATGCTATTCTAGTTATTTTGGAATTTCTTGAATAACTGAATATCTGGTCCTGACATAGTGCATAGATTCGCTTCCAAAAATATCCCCTGAAGAACTAACTCAAAGATATGGTACCGGAAAGCTAAACACAAAATATCCCTTTCCAATTTTTGTTCCAGCAAAACGCAGGCACCCTTTATTTTCCCTGTATTGCTCGATGTCGTATCAAAAACAAACGCTTGGACTTTCTCAGTTAAACCCCAATCCGTAAGAGTTTCGTTCGTTCGGCTGAAGCTATTTCATGACCTTCAGATGATGGTAATTCAGGAACTGCCAATAACTGTTCCGTATCGTGCGTGGTCGCGATAACTGGAAGTCGATCTGCAGTAGATTTGTCTGTTAAAGTCGGAAGATGATGATCTACGTATAGACTACTCATTGATGGCTAACGATGCAGCATCGCGAAAATCTGATAACAAATGGACAGCATCCCTGCGCTAACTTTACATCTGTCAAATGTAGACGCGAGTCTTGGTGTCTTTATATCCCGTTTAGGCCTTTTAAAGGAACTTGTCGCAGCCGTTATTTCTCCTCTTTTGGAACCAGCAGCTACGCGTGCTTATAAATTATACATTTCTGCATCACTTATGTTTTCTTCCTCCTGCTGTGACTCCTCGGGGCTGAAGGCGAAGTTCCTGTCTGGATTAAAACTTAACAATAAAAAATATACTTAAAAGCCCCAATAACCTTAATTAGGCATTAAACAATATTCACCTGCAATTCCTGAAGAAGTATTGAGTGTTTCTCTTCCATCAGCTTCCTTCTCCTCTCGAGATGCCGTTCTGCTTTCCACCCCATACCGTTTCATATACCTTCCCAACATAGATCCAACTCGTCCCTTTTCTCTTTGCAACCTCAAAAACTCCAGATCTTCTTCATTTTTCATCAGACTCAGCTTCAGCATGGGCTATGTCGAATAGATCATCCAGTTCCTCTTGAAATGCTCTCTCTTTCTCTCTGCATACTTCGTTCTTCTTGTGTTCACTTTTTTTTTAACTCACACCATTCTAGGTACAACTTTTTGAGTTTCTTTTCACAATTTAACCTATGCTGTGTTGTAACTCTTGCTTTTCTCCAAAATACTAGACACTCATCTATTGCAAGAGTCACACTTTTATTCACCGTCAGTCTCACAAATCTTGTGTTATAAAAGAACACTTTTAAAACTTCTCCTTTAGATGGTAATTTGCTTGTAGTTATTTGAGTACTCATCTCTCCAATAAGAAAAACCCTTCGTGGCATTTCGAGATGAGTTCATGTTATACACGAATTAAAAAAATAATAAAACCGATAACTTTTTAATAAAAATAGTAAAAAATAACTTAAGACTATAAAATAGGATGGTAAACTGGTAAACGCTCTTTATTTGCAGACGATTCCGGAATAACTGAACATTTCACTTCAAACACTATTGTCTATCATGACCACCACAAACCAGTTTTTGTAAAGAGGGGTCATATGTATGAGGACCAAAGGTTGTTTTTCTTTTCACAGGTATCAAAAATAACATATAAGACCTTGGACGAACGTTAAACCTGATACTTAAACACAGATTTCCGTATTTTGCATTAAAAATAGGTATGGCTTTTATTTATTTCAAATCACTTAATCTTTTGGCGTCGATTTTAATAATAACACTTAAACTATTGGTATTACAAAAGATTAACATTTTTTAGCAAGTTTAATGCTCTACAAAAGATGTATGTGCCTTTTTTTGTAGCTTCAAAAGAAACGAAGCCACAACCTGATATTTAACCCGTCCTCTCGCAAAAGTGCCTCTCGGCAGAAATAGGTTTTTTGCTGATAACAAGAAAATCGTTGGTTTCACAAAAAAACTACCGAAAACTTTTTTTTAGTAAATTTAATGTTATTCAAAAAGTCTTAAATAATTTTTTTTGTTAGGCCAACCATTAAAAAGTTACAGCAGTGTTTAAGGGAATTTTCGCTGAACTTTGACCTTCTGGTGGGTCACGTAAACGTCGTCCGACCGATCTGAAATTTTGCAGGTATTTCTCATTTATATAAAGCAAAACATTGCCGGGGTACGTATTTTCAAATTTGACATTGTTTTTTGTCTCATACAGATTTGGACCACCCTAATATATATATATATATATATATATATATATATATATATATATATATATATATACATATACAGGCATAAAACATTGTTGCTGGTCTGACATAATAAGCTAGAAAGAAACCCACTAAGCATTATGTGAGTACGAAAGAGGTATAACTTTACCGATGTTTCCACTTGTGCACATTGGCATGTAGACACAAAATTTTAACTACTTACGTCATCTTCAATCTAGCTTCAACATTTCTAACGAACCCAAAGCAATTAAGATGATGAAAAGTTGCGTGTTCTTTGAAACTATTAATTAAATACTTGACACTTAAACATTGAATAATAATACCTCCTTATTGTAATTGCTATCTTATGACATGGTTCCATTACTACTCGTAAGAAGAACCAAGAAGAAACTTACGAGAGCTACAAACCAGAACATTAACATTTACGTTGATAGTATAACTTAAGTTTTAGGTTTAACTTTAGCATTATAATTCTTATTGAAAAACCAACTATTTTGAAACATGAACAGAATACACTTTTTTCAAAACTCTACTTTATAAGATTTTCGAAAAGACCTTCACCTTGCGCAAGGCAGTAGGTCAGTTTAAAGAGTCTGCAATTTTGACACGAAGTTCGTCCAAATTGTTATCACGTTCATGCCTGTGCCAATAAATTTGCTGGTATACGTATTCTCAAACAAAAAAGTCGTTCGGTGCAATATCATGTGAGCGAGGAGGACATTTAATAGTACCTTTTCCACTAACAATACGATTAGCGAACGTAGTTTCTGAAGACTGTTGAACTCTCATTGCAGTATGAGCAGGACAGCCATCTTTTTGATACTAAATGTCATCGAAATTTATATAGAGGCCTTGAACAGCTGGGATTATCTGGTTTCTCAATAGTTTCAAATATTTGTCCGTATTCAAGTTTTCGCTGATAAAAATTGGACCAATTATGGAATTATTGTGTTTGTTTTCCCGAGAGTAACCAACAGCGACAGACGGTAAACAAAATATTTTCAATAAATCTTTCGTTTTCATTAGCCCTATTCATCATATCTTCACAAAATTCCATACGTTTTTGATGATCTTCTGGAAAAATTTCTTGTATAGTTTGCAACTTATAGCAACGGTATAGCAACGGTATTATTATTAATATTCATTTCTTCGGCAATTTTTGTACTATGGCACGGGAAATTAATTTCTGCTAAACTACACACTGCAATTTCTTGGAGTTTTTAAGTTACGACCAGGATGCTCACCATCATTACCATCAATGCTACTGCATTTTCTACAATTATTGAAACATCCACATCATTCAAATTTAAAAACAGTACGCATAATCGTACTTTCTGATGGAATTGGCCTGTTTTCAAAGAAAAAAGCATACCTGACCATTATTTCTTGTGCAGTGCTTCCTTCCATTAACAATCTGCATTTTTTCTTCAGTGGAATACGTGAGTATTTTGCAAAAGACTGATTTTCAATTCTCGTTAACAGTAGAAATTAAATGTGTCATTGATACTAGCCTACTCAAAAGATGCATCAGCGCTTTTAGTTTGTTGTGTATTCTATCTCACTCAGCACGTGAACTGATTGTACTGACTTTGTTATATATATATATATATATATATATATATATATATATATATATATATATATATATATATATATATATATATATATATATATTAATTTAGATATGTACAGCAAATATTTCCAAAATATGATTTGTTGCTTCTGAGATACTTGAAACACTTCTTCATGGTAACTTGTTACGGGCTTTAAACATGGCATAGTCAGTTTCACAATCGGACGTTTCCTATTTTTATAGCCATCATCAACTTATTTTTTTTAAATACGGTCCTGATGTTTTGAAAACTGATTTTGAAGGGTTTTTTTTTATTACGAATTCAGCATTGTATCACATTTGATGGTCTTATCGCGTTTTGAACCTTTTGTGGACCATTTTCAAGGAACTGATGCAGTACACATACCATAATAAAGTTTCTTAATATTAGACGTTAATATCAACAAACAAATTGACGGTAAACGGAAAATCTATTAATTCCTTTTGTTTTAGCGTAAATTAAAATAAGAATTACGTATTTATAATAGTTGTTCGAAAGGTTCTCCATTATTTTCCAAACACAAATAACACCGTCTTACAGTTGAATTCAAAACATTGCGAAGTATTTTAGGCGTAATACTTTCAAATGCTTCGAGAACTAAGTTCCGTAATTGATTGTCATTTTCAATATTGTGTTGGCATAAATTTTGACATATCCCCAGAGAAAAAAATCAAGAGGTGTTATATCGGGGGATCGCGCTGGTCATCTTACTCTCGAGTAGTTTCCAATCTATGTTGCTGGAAACCTTGAAACCGAAACGGTGTTGGTGTTTGCGCACTTTATAAACTCTGGGATTTTCTTCGGCCCAATAGTGAGCATTTCATCTGTTGAAAATCCCATTATTGGTCACCTGATTTTCATCCGCCCAAATGATTTTATATGAAAATTGCTCATTATCTGCACATTACCTGGTATACAATTCACAGAACTCTTTGCGCCTCGCTAAATCCCTGGTCGAAATCCTTGCCAAATTCTACGTTTAAATGGACGTATTGTTTCTTTTCGTAAAATAAAGTGAGCAGTAGAATGGGCCACTCCAATTGTTTGTTCAATGTGTTGTGTAGAAATTTCTATTTCTTTTGTTTTTTCTTCATTGTAAATTCTTTTTCTGGAATTTACGGGCTTTTTAAATGCACCATGTTTTCTTAAATTGACTAAGTTACAAAATGTGGTTTTGTGAAACTGATGTCTCTCTGGATATTTGTCTAAATACACGCGTTCCTATTCTTTGGAATTTTGTTGACATAGTATGTAATACGATAGCATATTATATTTTCCTACATTTGAAAATTGCGCCATACTTTTTTGATAGTACAACACAAAAATTTTACAATAGAAAATTATGACGGATACTGAATTACCTCACAGCCATCTCTATTTTCATTTTTTTCAAAGTCGCCTGTTTTATTTATTCTTTTTTAGAACATCACATCGTAGTTATGTTGTTGCAGATTGAACTGTAAGATATTACCTTTGGAGATTCATGAAAAACTTCTTTTTGTAATTATACATACAGGGTGTTCCAGTTTTTTGTAGTAGGACTTTAATAGTCGATAGAGCTTTCAAAATTAAGACAAAATGTTCATATAAACATAGGTTTCCAAACGCTTAGTTTTGGAGATACAGGGTTTCAAAGTTTTAATTTTTTTTCAGTTCTTTTAATTTATCTTCAAAACAACTTAAAATAATAAATCTAAATTTAGTACACATATTACACTTCTTAAACTCAATATTAAGAGTAGTTTAACGTTTATCAATATCTACAGGGTAGTGCATTTTCTGGGGTGGTACACCCTTTATCCCCCACCGAACTTTTTCATGGGACGTCTCTAGCTCTTAAAAACCAAAAATTTAGATTGTCCATTTGATTTAGGAACTTTTTTGTCTTCTGCTTTTTTTTCGAAAAATGCATAATTTTTGAGATAAATTATCTGTAATCCATCAATAGCTTCTAAATCGTAAGTAAAGAACGTCTGATGCTCCAGAAAAAAATATTGTGCCATGAAAAGAACAATAAAAAAAAAGAATGGAATTATGTCAATTCTCACGTTTTTTTTTTTGTCTCTTAATAAAAAGTAGTACGCCACTGATTTTTCCTAACTTTTCAGTTGAATTATATAAAGGAAAATAAAAGTAAAACAACAAAATAAATATTAAAAAATACGTATTTATTGAAAAATTGGAAGAATTTCTATTTAAGATTTTAACAAGAACGAAACGAACGAAATAAACAAATTAAACAAATAAACTTAACCTATAACAACAAAACAAAAATGCTATCCTAATAATAAATAAATTTAGAGAAACTGTTCAAAACGTGAACCATTTTGTTGAATACATAATTCACACCGACGTGGGATATTAACGAAAAATTGTCTTATTTCATTACACGCATCCCTAATCATATTAATGAGTTTATCTCTTGTTATCACAGGAGTTGCATACACCCTTTCTTTTAAATACCCCCACACAAACCAATCTAAGGGATTTAGGTCTGGAGACCTAGGCGGCCAGGGAACTGGGTCTGCACGACCGATCCATCTTCCTGGATAATGGTTGTCCAGCCAGTTTCTAGCGATTCATCGGTCCATAAAACATTATTTAAAAAACCTGGATTGTTATTATTTTCAGCAAGAATCCATCGACAATACGCAACTAACTCTACGTTCTGCATTCTCTGGTTGTACACCTTGAACAGGTTGTAGAAATGTAAGAATATCGGTGATCCCGTCTAATTGTTCGGTGAATAGTTGCATTTGAGACTCCACCTAAAGCTACGGATACTCTTCTAATGCTAGTTGTGGGATCTCTGTTGAATTCACGAAAAATTCGTCATGCAATATGTCTTTGTGCCTATGATTATTTATTATTTTGACGACCATGCACATTATTTAACCCCTGACTTATAATTTGTTGGTGAACTCTTACAAATACTGAAGGATGCGGAGCTCTTCTAAAAGGAAATCTTCGCCTATATTCAGGAGCTGCTGCTGCTGAACTTCCATTTACAAAGCCATAAATAAAATGGATATCCGCTATTTCTTGATTAGAAAACAAAAATGGCATTTTAAAAGATCACTTTTGCAATAAAAATTAACACAATAAATAAAATATGTAAATAAATTACATTCTTTCTTATGCACAAGTCGTATTTAAAATAAAACGTGAGATTTGACATAATTTGATTCTTTTTTTTTTATTGTTCTTTTCATGGCACACTATTTTTGCGGAGCATCAGACGTTCTTTACTTAACCATTTGGAAGCTGTTCATGGATTACAGCTAATTTATTTCAAAAACTATGCATTTTTCGAAAAAAGCAGAAGACAAAAAGTTCCTAAATCAATCTAAATTTTTGGTTTTAAGATTAGAGGCGTCGCATGAAACAGTTCGGGGATAAAGGGTGTACCACCCCAGAAAATGTACTACCCTGTAGATATTGATACACGTTAAACTACTCTTAATATTGAGTGTAATATGTGTACTAAATTTGGACTTATTATTTTAAATTGTTTTGAAGATAAACTAAAAGAACTGAAAAAAAATTACTTTGAAAGCCTGTATCTCCAAAACTAAGCGTTTGGCAACCTATGTTTATATGTACTTTTTGTCTTAAGTTTGAAAGCTCTATCGACCATTAAAGTCCTGCTACAAAAAACTGGAACAACCTTTATGTATTTAGCAGTGTTTGTAATAAAAAAAAACCTTTCAAAAAATAAGTTGATAATGGTTATAAAAACTGACTATGCCATGTTAAAACTCATAACAATTTGCCATGAAGACGCGTTTGCATTTTTGCTCTAGCATTTATAATAACGCCAGAAAAAAATAAAACAGAAATTTCAAAAATTATAATTTTTTCAAATATCACAGCATCTATTTTTTTGTGTCATTTTATTGGTATCCTAATTATTCAACTTTTTTCCTGTTTAACAGGTGTCGTATCTATTTCCTTCCATTCTTATCTTGAACACAGTGTATACATGAATGACATCTACATAAGTCTATAAATATACTATTAAGATATTTATATATAAATGTTCAATACTGAAAAGTGCGACATTTGTATATTTGTCAACAAATATACTTATGTGGTATATTTCGTGCTGCTAGGGAGTTCAATATTACGCTCTTAAAGATTTTATAATCTTTTAATTATTGAGAGTAGTTTCAAATTACACTTTTAAGGATAGAGTACCTTGGGACACTGCCATATTAATAATCCAATATTTCTACAAATTTGATTAAAAAACTAGTTTGTGCATTTTCTTAAAGTTATTGTATAGAATTGCAAAGGATTACATTATTTATTAATAGTAAAATCATAAATATTAAACATAATTTTTTACTAAACAATAGTAAGAGTTGCTCTGTAGCACTACCATAACAGTTGTAAGGTAAAAATGTAATAAAGATTACTGTTGCAATAAGTCATAAACATTTTTAAAAGTTATTTTAAAGGATTCTTCAAATTCAATTCAGTACAAAGCTAAGTATTTTATTAATATATTATACCAAACACATACACAAGTGCTTATATAAGCAACAGTAAAAAGAGCTTTTCTTTTTCAGCTGTTGTACGTTCACCTATAAGATTCTATTTTGTAAAATGTAGGTCAAAGAAGTCATAAAGTTTAAGAGAAAATAGCTTTTATCATAATATAGTTTGGCATCGGTTAAAAGAGTTTATTGCTTTCTCTTTAAGAAATATACACTTTTTAAAACAAAACAAAAACATCTCAACATTATATTAGATAAATAATTGGATTCAACATTACTTTTATTGTATTTAAACTGTATTGAAGAAATATTGGGAAATTATTATCGGCATCTGTTGCTAAATGAGCTTTATTACGAAGTGTTGACTTGAAATGATTTCAAATGGCTTAAGGTGAATAAGGAGTGCAGCTTTGGTTTAATTAAAGCAGTTACTAAATACTTGGTGCTTAATGCGTAGGATGCAGGAAATGCTTTTATGCTACTGACGTTTTAAATTAATGTCATTTAAACGATATTTTATTTAAAAAAATAACCTGAAAAAATTGAGAAGCATGAAATTGATGTTTGAAAACTTGTCGATAAGATCTGTTTAGCAGGCGCTTATTTTATTCAATAAATACGTTTTTCAAATAATCATTTTTGAAAATATCAATAAATGATACTGAATGAAATTAAACAATATCGTTATAATTACAATTACATTCTTCTAATTACATCAACCATGGTTTTTCTTAAATCACTTTATAACATTTTTGGTCGTTTTTCGTTCAACTTTCATTTTTCGAAGATCGCATGTACATAAAGCTGAATCTCTAATAATGTTTACACGCAACATAAGATTACCTCTGCATTTCGAATCATTTGTGTTACACGTGTACTTGAATATTACAGATTCCAATAAACTGAATTGCCAACTGGAAAAATTTGATATAATAGTGTCATTTATCGTTATACACTGCTCGGGTTAGTAACCGTCAGATTAAAATAATAATACTGTTAAACTATTTAGCTATTACTAAATTTTTGTGGTTAATGTTTAACGGTGACTGGAGAAAATGGTTTCTTAGTTGATCTTGTTACTAACTAGCGATATAACAGAAGGACAAATACAGCCAAAGTGATGAGCTTTATTATCTTTTACCATTATGCACTTTTACAAATATCTCATGATTATTTTTTTAACTACTTGTATGGAAAGTAAATATTAGCATTAACTTAAAATTAAAATCCTAATATTGATATATTAATGCATTAAGTGGAACTAGTACTTCCGTTTGGAAAGGAAAGGGATAGGCACGACAAGCGAGTTTGACGTTTGTGAAAATGTCTCATTACACAGGGAGAAAAAGTGTAAAGAGTGACGGGCACGATGGAAATGTGCGTGTCAAACAAGTTACGGAAATATGAAAATGTAAACTTTCATCATTATTATACATTATTAAAATACTCGTACTTAGCTTTTGTGTTTTTTACTGGTGTATTTTTATATTTATATTTTATATAAATATATTCGCTTTTAAAGAGATTTCCATTTACTAAAGAATCGTAATTGTTATCGAAACGTATAGATTTCTGTTTCATCTCAGGCATTCGTGGCGAATAGACGTTGCGGCAGTTACTCTTGACAAAATTGTATTTAACTTAAACTTCTATAGTACCTAAGTATACAGTGATATATAATCATATGCGAACATAAGTTAAAATTTCTTTCACTAGAGAACAAAAAAAAAAATGAAATGTGCTTATATTTCAGGAAGCAGTGCAGGTTCTGGGTGAAGAAATGGATTTAACAAATGCTGTTAAAAACTGAATTAAACGACATTCAACAATATTCTAGAAGTGTAATAATAAATGGTTTACCAGAGACTGCAGATAAGAAAATATGTCTTAAAGTAATGACATTGTTCAATGACAATATGAAGATATTTCTTATGGCGATATCGATCGCCGTCATCGTACTGGCCGTAAATTCGAAGCCAATCGTCGTTCGGTAGTGGTTAGATTTGTAAAATATAAATATAAGCATTTAATGTATTCCAATAAAAAAGCCTTAAGGGCACTAAAATAATAATCAATGAATATTTAACACAGTCAACATTAAACACTTATAGAAGTACTATAGAAAGGTTTGATAAAAGAAATATGTGGACATATAAAGGTATAAAAATAAAAACCAATAATAACATTTTTTATTATCCTACAGACCTATATTATAACTGTCAATTAAAACATTAAAATCAAGTTCATAACTGAAACTTATTGAGAGACGCGTTTTATTTTTTTTTCACCGTGTTTTAATTTTTGACAGTTGTCTACAATATCATAGTATATTTCATTAAACCTTTCAATAAAATTATTAAATGTTGTAAACATTTTTTTTTTCATTTTATTTTAGTTTTTATAATACGGCAGGTATAATAAAAAATAACGTATAATATACGTATATAAGCGCCTTTAAAACACTGCTCTGTTGAACCCGTCGCGCGTGATTTAAAGGCTTGCGTATATATTTGTATTATACATACTATTATCTATTAAAGCGAACCAGGAATTTGTACAAATCCGGAACGTTGATAACATTTTTGTAGTTACAATACAAATCTTTAAATTATTACCTAAATTGATTTTAAGAGTAGAAAAGAAAGAAAAGGAAAGAAATGTATATGTATATGTATATGTATATGCATATGCATATGCATATGCATATGCATATGCATATGTATATGTACATGTACATGTACATGTACATGTTATATGTATATGTATATGTATATGTATATGTATATATATATGTATATGTATATATATGTATATGTATATGTATAGTATATGTATATGTATATATGTATATATATATTATGTATATGTATATGTATATGTATATGTATATGTATATGTATATGTATATGTATATGTATATGTATATGTATATTATATGTATATGTATATGTATATGTATATGTATATGTATATGTATATGTAATATAGTATACGTATACGTATACGTATACGTATACGTATACGTATACAGTACGTATGTACACGTACACGTACACGTACACGTACAATACTACGTACACGTACACGTATCACGCATACGTACGACTACACGTACACGTCAGTACACGTATATGTACGTATATTGTATATGTGTATGTATATGTATTTTGTATAATATATATCACTATATAAATAGATGGTATAACATATTATGTAAACAATAGTCAAACATCAAATATTAATTGCCTCATTAAATATTATCGCATGGAACCTTTCATATTTGTTATTACTGTAATTTATTAATTCTTAGAGATGTTAGTTATCTTAAGTAAATTAATGATTGTTATAAAAGACGCTGCATTGATAACAATAGGCAGAGTTCATATTAACTTATAGTTACTGAGGTCTCAGTTGTTAATTGTAACAATTTATTTTTAAATAAATCTTATTTGCAATAAAAGCATAATTGGCACTGCGAACGGACGGCTCATATACTATAACGTAGAGACGGCGATTTTAAATCTTTATTGGGTATACCATCATTATTCATCATCGTGCTAAGCAAATTTTGGTAAGAATATCCTTCTGGCCTACCGAGGTACTTTGCCCTTCAACGGACCTCAACTGTAGACAACGCCTAGGAATCAAAAACCAGAGTCTGCAACAATAGCAACACCATCCATTGAGAATCCTCAACCGCTGTGGTACTTCTCAACTGCAAGGCATACCTGAGATGCTATTAGCAACCTTAGTTTTGTAAGTAATAACATTCCTTTTCTTTCTTCCTTTTTACAATATACGTGTTGGAATCTTTTATGACTGAATTCCGCATAGATCAGCTTTAAGAATATCTAGTCATTCAAGTAACTGATTCTGATAATCAATTAATTAATAATCAAATAACAATGGCAAATTATACTGAAATAAATATTTAAAGAAATGATTCCTCAATATAAAGGGGAAATAGAAACTTATCATATTTCATACAACAGTGTCAAAATGTATAGCTAATTATATAAATAATTCACCAGGTCACGAAAACTGTACATTAAATAAATTGTTGTTCGAAATTTGTTGCTCCAAATGAGTTGGTACTGCTAGGGACACTTTAGTAATTTCAAATTTTAACTTGGGATAAGGTAGAAAACATTAATAAATCGTTTCGGCAACCCTAGAAACGAAATATTACTAGAAAATGATTTAATAACGTGTATTCAATTAACAAACTTACGATGAATATTATGAAAAAATTAAAAGTAAATTGCAACCGTTGTTAGAACACGTAACCATAAATGAAACAGATGTTAACCTTAAAAATTATAAAACTAATGCTTATACAAAAAGGCTTTATTCACCTACATGGCAGGTTTATTAGAACCATAGGTCTTTATATTTATAAAATGTAGAATCACTAGAAGATTGTTAGTTCAGTTAAGAAATTATGATAATTATAAAAACAGGTCAATTTTTATATTTTGTTAGACAAAAACCATCGACAACTAGACAATTCAATAATTTTCGAATAAACTCAACAACCAAAACAGTTTCAACGAGTAAACGCAAATCATATTTTAAACCTTCACCACAATTTACAAACCGTAATCTAGGTCAAAATCAATTTCCGCGAGGTCCGATAAATTTCAGATTTGACCAGTGTTCACAAATTATCCTATAATTTTGCAAGTATTTGTCAAGAAGGAACCTGAGTCAAAACCAACGATGTCAATATTCACACGAAATACTGGCAGACCAAATCCAATTAATTCACGTAACCCTTCGAACTATTTTCGAAGCACGGGTAATTTTCATTCCGAAAACTTTACAATTTTCAAGACGATGAACAATAATAGCAATAGTGGAAAACGAGATAATCAAAGATTACCAGAACCCTGAAACTTTTGAATTTTGAAATTTTCCTAACCTATTTGAATCCACTGAAAATTTTCAATCCTTGGAACCCTTTAGATTTAAATTCCAAAAACAAACCAAAACTACCATTATAAAATTTAAAATTAAAGATTTTAATAGATGGAAGTTCTAATTCAATAATAAATCCGGGTCCCCCTATGAACATTTTAAAAAATTTTTTTAAAACCATTTACTGTTAAAAGTTTAAATAATACGATAAAAATAATCAGAATGTATCATATCCTATTTTAAAAGAATTTGGACTTGATAATAAAATTAATTTTATATAATACAATGGCATGATAGATTTGACTTGAAATGATTTCAAATGGCTTAAGGTGAATAAGGTGCAGCTTTGGTTTAATTAAAGCAGTTACTAAATATTTCTTAATGCGTAATGTAGGAAATAGCTTTTATGCTACTGACGTTTTAAATTAATGTCATTTAAACGATATTTTATTTGAAAAATAACCTGAAAAAATTGAGAACATGAAATTGATGTTTGAAAACTTGTCGATAAGATCTGTTTAGGAGGCCTTATTTTATTCAATAAATACGTTTTTAAATAATCATTTTGAAAGATATCAATAAATGATACTGAATGAAATTAAACGATATCATAATTACAATTCTTCTTTAATTACATCAACCATGGTTTTTCTTAAATCACTTTATAACATTTTTGGTCGTTTTCGTTCAACTTTCATTTTCGAAGATCGCATGTACATAAAGCTGAATCTCTAATAATGATTACAAACATAAGATTACCTCTGCATTTCGAATCATTTGTGTTCCTTGAATATTACAGATTCCAATAAACTGAATTGCCAACTGGAAAAATTTGATATAATAGTGTCATTTATCGTTATACACTGCTCGGGTTAGTAACCGTCAGATTAAAATAATAATTGTTAAACTATTTAGCTATTACTAAATTTATTTGTTAATGTTTAACGGTGACTGGAGAAAATGGTTTTTAGTTGATCTTTTAACTAGGATAAAGAAGGACAAATTAAAAGTGATGTTTATTTTTACCATTACACTTTTACAAATATCTCATGATTATTTTTTACTTTGGAAAGTAAATATTAGCATTAACAAAAAAAATCCTAATATTGATATATTAATGCATTAAATGGAACTAGTACTTCCGTTTGGAAAGGAAAGGGATAGGCACGACAAGGAAAAAATGTCTCATTACACAGGGGAAAATTAAAAGTGACGGGCACGATGGAAATGTGGTTCAAACAAGTTGGAAATATGAAAATGTAAACCATCATTATTATACATTATTAAAATACTCGTACTTTTTTTTTTTATTTATTTTATATTTATATTTTATATAAATATATTCATTTTTAAAGAGATTTCCATTTAATAAGGACGATAACTGTAATTGTTATCAAACATGATTTTATTTCATCTCAGGCATTCGTGGCGAATAGACGTTGCGGCTCTTGACAAAATTGTATTTAAATTAAACTTCTATAGTACCTAAGTATACAGTGATATATAATCATATGCGAACATAAGTTAAAATTTGTTTCACTAGAGAACAAAAAAATGAAATTCTTATAAGGAAGGTCAGGTTCTAGGTGAAAAATGGATTTAACAAATGCTGTTAAAACTGAATTAAACGACCAAAATATTCTAGAAGATCAAGTGTAATAAAAATGATTTACCAGAAGAATGAAAATATATCTTAAAGTAATGACATTATTCAATGACAATATGAAGAAATATTTCGGCGATATCGATCGCCGTCATCGTCAAATTAAGCCAATCGTCGTTGGGTAGTGGTTAGATTTGTAAAATATAAATATAAGCATTTAATGTATTCCAAAAAAAAGCCTTAAAGGGCACTAAAATAATAATCAATGAATATTTAACACAGTCTACATTAAACACTTATAGAAATTAGAAAGGTTTGATAAAAGAAATATTTGGACATATAATGGTATTATAAAAAAAAACCAATAATAACATTTTTTTTATCCTACAGACCTACATTATAACTGTCAATTAAAACATTAAAAATCAAGTTCATAAGTGAAACTTATTGAGAACGCGTTTTATTTTTTTCACCGTGTTTTTTTGACAGTTCCTAAATATCATAGTATTTTGATTAAACCTTTCAATAAAATTATTAAATGTTGTAAACTTTTTTTCATTTTAAGTTTTTTTTTAAAAAAATAACGTATAATATATGATATAAGCGCCTTTAAAACACTGCTCTTTGAACCCGTCGCGCGTGATTTAAACTTCTAATTTGTATTATATATACTATTATCTATTGGAACCAGGAATTTGTACAAATCCGGAACGTTGATAACATTTTTTAGTTACAATACAAATCTTTAAATTATTACCTAAATTGATTTTAAGAAAGAAAAAAGAAAAGGAAAGAAATGTATATGTATTATATGCATATGCATATGTATATTGTATATTATATATATATATGTATATGTATATATATGTATATGTATATTGTATAGTATATGTATATGTATATGTATATGTATATTATATGTATATGTATATGTATATATATGTATATATATATATTATATATATATATATATATATATTATATTATATATATTATATATATATGTATATGTATATGTATATGTATATGTATGTATATGTATATGTATATATATTATATGTATATTATATGTATATTATATGTATTAATATGTATATGTATAAATCTATATGTATAGTATAGTATACGTATATATCACATACACGTCACTACAGTACACACATACGTACACGTACACGTACACGTATACGTAATAAATGTATATGTATGGTATGTATATGTATTTTTGTATAATATATATCATTATATAAATAGATGGTATAACATATTCTGTAAACAATAGTCAAACATCAAATATTAATTGCCTCATTAAATATTATCCATGGAACCTTTCATATTTGTTATTACTGTATTTATTAATTCTTAGAGATGTTAGTTATCTTAAGTAAATTAATGATTGTTATAAAAGACGCTGCATTGATAACAATAGGCAGAGTTCATATTAACTTATAGTTACTGAGGTCTCAGTTTTAATTGTAACAATTTATTTTAAATAAATCTTATTTGCAATAAAACATAATTGGCACTGCGAACGGCGAACGGCTCTATACTATAACGTAGAGACGGCGATTTTTAAATCTTTATTGGTATACCATCATTATTCATCATCGTGCTAAGCAAATTTTGGTAAGAATATCCTTCTGGCCTACCGAGGTACTTTGCCCTTCAACGGACCTCAACTGTAGATAACGCCTAGAAATCAAAACCAGAGTCTGCAACAATAGCAACACCATCCATCGAGAATCCTCAGCGCTGTGGTACTTCTCAACTGCAAGGCATACCTGAGATGCTATTAGCAACCTTAGTTTTGTAAGTAATAACATTCCTTTTCTTTCTTCCTTTTTACAATATACGTGTTGGAATCTTTTATGACTGAATTCCGCCATAGATCAGCTTAAGAATATCTAGTCATTCAAGTAACTCCGATTCTGATAATCAATTAATTAATAATCAAATAACAATGGCAAATTATACTGAAATAAATATTACTAAAGAAATGATTCCTCAATATAAAGGGGAAATAGAAACTTATCATATTTCATACAACAGTGTCAAAATTATAGCTAATTATATAAATAATTCACCAGGTCACGAAAACTGTACATTAAATAAATTGTTGTTCGAAATTTGTTGCTCCAAATGAGTTGGTACTGCTAGGGACACTTTAGTAATTTCAAATTACTTAACTTGGGATAAGGTAGAAAACATTAATAAATCGTTTCGGCAACCCTAGAAACGAAATATTACTAGAAAATGATTTAATAACGTGTATTCAATTAACAAACTTACGATGAATATTATGAAAAAATTAAAAGTAAATTGCAACTGTTGTTAGAACACGTAACCATAAACCTTAAAAATTATAAAACTGATGCTCATACAAAAAAGGCTTTATTCACCTACATGGCAGGTTTATTAGAACCACGTAGGTCTTTTATATTTTATAAAATGTAGAATCACTAGAAGATTGTTAGTTCAGTTAAGAAATTATGATAATTATAAAAAACAGGTCAATTTTTATATTTTGTTAGACAAAACCATCGACAACTAGACAATTCAATAATTTCTCGAATACAACTCAACAACCAAAACAGTTTCAACGAGTAAACGCAAATCATATTTTAAACCTTCACCACAATTTACAAACCGTAATCTAGGTCAAAATCAATTTCCGCGAGGTCCGATAAATTTCCAGATTTGACCAGTGTTCACAAATTATCCTATAATTTTGCAAGTATTTGTCAAGAAGGAACCTGAGTCAAAACCAACGATGTCAATATTCACACGAAATACTGGCAGACCAAATCAACATCCCATTAATTCACGTAACCCTTCGAACTATTTTTCGAAGCACGGGCTGTAATTTTCATTCCGAACAACTTTACAATTTTCAAGACGATGAACAATCAATAGCAATAGTGGAAAACGACGAAGGTAATCATTAAGATTACCAGAACCCTGAAACTTTTGAATTTTGAAATTTTCCTCACACTCTATTTGAATCCACTGAAAATTTTCAGTACCTGCCTTGGAACCACAAATTTAGATTTAAATTCGCTAAAAAGCAAACCAAAACTACCATTCATAACGATTCCTAGTTTAAAATTAAAGATTTTAATAGATGGCAGAGTCTCTAATTCAATAATAAATCCGGGTCCCGCCTATGAACATTTTAAAAATTATTTTTTTAAAACCATTTACTGTTAAAAGTTTAAATAATACGATAACAAATAATCAGAATGTATCATATCCTATTTTAAAAGAATTTGGACTTGATAATAAAATTAATTTTATATAATACAATGGCATGATAGATTTGACGCATTAATAGGAAGTGAAGATTTCCAAAAACTTAAAGCTACGATTAACTATAATAATCAAACATAAGAGATAGGTAATTCTGAAACACCGTTTTTATGGAACTAAACCCGAAGAATTTTAAACCAGTAAAACAAATCGTTAAAAATAGTATTAGAATTCCCGTAAATACCCGTAAATGTCGATCCTACAAATTAAATTAGACAATTATATTATTGCAGAGTCAATTGCCGTTGCAGAAAATGGCATTTTCACTATTCCTTTTGAAATAGAACGTGAAGTAAATATAAATTTTCAACAACAGTACGAGGTAGAACCTATTACCAATGTTGATTTAGTAAATCCAAAAATTCAAAAGTTTAAGATTGGTATTCCAAATGTCATTCGAACTGGTCATCTTAATCTAGAAGAAAAAACAGAAATTATATCTTTGTGCACGAAATACAAAGACACCTTTTACAACGAAAATTGTGACTTAATCTTTTACCAACGCTGTAAACACAACGTCAGAACAAATGATAACGAACCAGTTTATTGCAACTCATTCCGATACCCACATCAATTGAAACATGAAATACAAAATCAAATTTAAAGCTGCTTGATAACAAAATCATTAGACCAAGCATTTCACCTTATAGTTCACCAGTTTGACCGAAAACCAGAGGCGAGCCGAAAAAAATGGCGACTTGTTATAGACTATAGGAAACTAAAACAAATATCCATTCCCAAGAATTGACGAAATATTGGACAATCTAGGAAAAATCATGTACTTTTCTACCTTAGATCTTGCCCAAGGATTCCATCAGACAGAAAAACATCATGATTCTATCGAGAAAGTGCATTCTCGGTAAACAATAGTCATTTCGAATACGTTTGAATGCCATTCGGACTTAAAAACGCCCCTAGTACGTTCCAAAGAGTAATGGACTATATTTTACGCCCATACCTGTATAAGTTCTGATTTGTATACATGGACGATATTGTAATCTGCTCAAAATCACTTCATGAACACTCAGTACACATTAGATAGATATTTGAAAAATTAAGAGAATATAATTTAAAATTTCAACTAGATAAGTCGGAATTTTTGTGTAAAGAAGTAGCCTTCTTACGACACGTAATTACACCACAAGGTATAAAACCTAACCCCGCAAAAATTAAAACTTTAGAACAATACCCACTTCCGAAAACAGTAAAAGAAATAAGAGCTTTCCTTGGACTTCTAGGATATTACAGAAGATTTATAAAAAACTTTGCTAAACTTGCACAACCATTTACCAAATGTCTTAAAAAGAATTCACAGATTGATGTCACAGATCAAAATTATTTGCGAACATTTTATCAATGCTAACCAATGCACCAGTACTAACGTATCCAGACTATGAAAAAACTTTTCGTGTTACAACCGATGCATCCAATGTAGCCATACGAGGAGTTTTATCGCAAAATAACAAACCAATTGCATGTTACTCGAGGACTTTAAATAGTGCTGAACGCAATTATTCAACTTTGACAAAATTGTTTACATCGTTAACAATTTTTAACAAATATTACTACTGCGTAGATAACTGTAAGTGTTATCAAAACGTTTAGATTGTATAATTTAAAATACATAATTAAAAACCCCAAAAAAGATAAGCATTTTATTATGAGTGTTAATGGTGAAAGTTTACATTTTCATATAACAAGTAATTTATTCAATAACAAAATAAAATTTGTTAAACGCAACTTTCTAACAAAATATATAGAACAATCGAATGTACAATTCAAATTAATAGATAAATATCATTCTAATAATCACAATTGCATACTAGAAACCTATAATCAGTTAAGAACTAGATATTGCTGGCCTAACTTAAAAACCACGATAAACAAAGTAATTAACGAATGCGAAACTTGTAACGTTAGTAAGTACGATAGAAATCCATATAAAGTTCAATTTTCTGGACCTTTACTCGCAAGGAAACCTTTCGATGTAGTACACATTGATACATTTAGTTTCGAAGGAAAAAAAATTTTAACAATAATAGACCTCTTTTTACGATATACACAAGCCTATTACATAACAGACGCATCACAATTAACAGTGTAAAATAAGTTGAGACACTATTTTTCGCACCACCTGTACCCAAAGAAAATCGTTTGCGACGAAGGAAAGGAGTTCAAAAACAAGATCTTCCAAGAATATTGTGCTTTATTCAAAACCAAATTGAATTTCGCTACTAACTATAACAATAACAGTAATTCTCCAATAGAAAGAATACACTCTACCATTTTAAAAAAAATTAAGAATTATTAAGATTGAAGGTAAAAACGAAAGTCAATGATTAATTGCCTCATCAAATATTATCACATGGAAACTTCCATATTTGTTATTATTGTAGTTTATCAATTCTTAGAGATGTTAGTTATCTTAAGTAAATTAATGATTGTTATAAAAGACGCTGCATTGATAACAATAGACAGAGTTTATATTAACTTATAGTTAGTGAGGCCTCAGTTTTTAATTGTAATAATTTATTTTTAAATAAATCTTATTTGCAATAAAAACATAATTATATTTATATATATATATATATATATATATATATATATATTCATACAGGAAGTATACACTATATATTCATATTTTTCTATTTCTACTTACTTCCTTACATCTCGGGACACTAGACAAATAACTGTCCGCTAGTAAGACGATAGCGTTAGTAGGGAATGCTACATCGTCCGGGGTACAATTTGGCTAGTAACTGGTCTGCCCGCTGTGGTATTACTCACGAGAACAATACAACTGCCTAGGATCTACCTGGCTTTGTAGCCAGCGGACACCGTCACCGTCGAAACAGACAGGCCCCGTTGCTGACGACTGTGCAAGGAATTAATTGCGAGTCGTACGTGGAATGCATGGTAAAGAATTTGAAATTGCGAATGTAATCCACGAAAGGCAGCTCGATATTCTGTGTGTATTGGAGACAAAGCGGAACGGAAAAGACGCTGTGGAGATAGAGGATGGCAGCCTAGCACTATGGTCAGGAGTTGGAGTGACCGTAAGTAAAAGAGCGAAAAGATTTGTTGAACAATACGAATTGGTATCTCCCCGGGTAATGTAGGTTAGAATGAAAGTGGAGTTTCGAAGAATTTTTCTTATTGCAGGCTATGCACAAGTGAATGGAACAAGATACCAAGAGTGCGAGAACTTCTAAAATGATGTAGAGAACGCGTTAAATCGTATGGAAGCCGAACAGAAAAGTGATGATAGTGGGAGAACGCCTGGTGAACATATGTGTGGAGAGAATCATGTGTGTACCTAATACGTGGTTTAAACATAAAAATGTATATATGTATACATGGCAAAGAGATGAATCTAAAAATATGATTGACTTGGCAGTGTATGGTGAATGACTTAGAAACCTGGTGAGAGACAAAGGTAATGGGCGGATCGGAGTGAGGAGCGGACCACTTTCTGGTTGTATCGAGAGTGTGTTTAGGGTAAAAGCGGGTCTGGAGAAGGAAAACAAACGTAGGGCGAACGTCCAGAATTAGGGTAGACAAGACTAGTAGATAGTGGTGCGAGAATTAAATACTCACATGCTGTGAGTAAGGAGTTGAATGTGAATGAAACTGTGGAACGAACAGATAAAAGATACCGACGTTGAAAGTGCATGGATAAGCTTGAAAAACTGTGTTGTCAATTGTGCCGTGCAGATATGTGCAAGAGCGACTATAGGTAGACAGAAAAAGTGTGTCTTACGTACATGACAACGATTGCTGCAAAAAAATGAGACTGAGAAAAAGCGATTGTATGAGGTGTACAGAGTAAGAAACACAGAAGCGAAGTGGGCATTGAGAATAAGTAAAGAGGAAGTAAGGCTGTGGAAGGAGAGAAAATGCAGAATCATTTTGAGGGAAACAAAAAATACTTCTGGAAATGGGTCAAAAATACAAAACGTGGGCCAAAACAAAACGCTGCAAGAGTGATTAATAGAAGCAAATAGTATGAGATTATTGTGAAGTGAGGAAATGAAACGCAAGATTAACGAAGCAAATGTTTGTGGGTGAGGTTAGACGTAAGGCCGGACCTGGTAGGCCGCGTAGGGGTTGGCTGAATACAGTAGAATGTATGATAAAGGATAGAAAGATAAGGAGTTTTAAATATAAAAGGATATGTCAGAGACAAGGTATGCATCTGGGGGAATGAAGTAGTACAAGTTTTCATATACTTAGAGATATCAATATAGGTGTTGTGTTTATTATAATTTATTATTATCACAGGTTTTTCAATTTGTTTACCAAATTAATTGACGGTTCTCAGCTCAGCGATGTGTTTTGTAGCATACAAATATCCCTCTTGTCTTTCCATTTTTGTACAACGATGCCTGTATTACTTTCAGCAGCAACAGTTTCGCCCTTTTTTAGCGTTTTGTTGATTATATGCTTAGGATTTTCTTTTGCCTCTGAGAGTTCCAACAAGATTAGTTTTCCTATTTTGCAGCTGGTATGCTAAGGAGATACTTGTATAGTAATTATCCGTGTAGATTGTACGTTCTTTGTTTAACAAGTTTTCTGCCAAAGTAAGTACAATATTTTCGGATGAAGGTTGTTTTGAAGTCTTATCCTTTCCACAGTAAACTTAAAGTTGTAAGCGCATCCCTTTTCAAGGCACAGTTTGTACATTTTGATACCAAATTTATGTCTCTTATTGATATTATATTGCCGGAAACTTAAAGGTTTGATCTATGCATACATTCTCTTTTGGTATTAGAGGATTTTGAAAATTGTTTATTGAAAGGTTTACTAAGGGTGAACTTTTTTGCAGTCTGTCATCAGTAACAATTTCATTGTTATGAAAATGCCATGCTTTAAGAAGCAATTGAAATCGATTCCGAAATAATATTGTCTTCAGCTTGTTATCGTAGAGAATGTTTTTAGACCAATATGACTCAACTGAGGGATAACGACAAAGACCCATCCAAACGAGCACACCAATACACATTTCTTCGTGATTAGTATTCGCTCATTTACTAATTCTAGCATTTAGAAATTGGGAAGAACTCTTACACTAGCCGGCATATCGATTTGTCTCTATTGCCATCAAGTCAATAACTTCATCTGTTATAAATAATGTGAAGAAATCGCAGAGGCCTTTATCATAATGTTCACCATGAATTTCATCATTGTCACCAGAATCCATTGCAGTAAAGGAAATGTCTTTAAGATTTTGTCCACTTCTGTTGGATTACCTGACTTATGGCCTTCATTACACTATCCTCAACGTTCGTGCTGCAAAAAGCAGACGTACTGGGTTGGTCAAGAATACATGCTCTTTTAGGGTGTGGTTGTGGTTCACCATCAGATGATTCGACCGAGCTATCCGGAACATATTCGCCTCTAGAATCTTGAAACGGCTCCTTCTCTTCATTTGAAATACTCATGCCAAAGTTGTCTCAATTTTTCCTGCTTCTTTTCGTAACTCATTAATCTACTCAAACATTGCAGGTCGCGGACGGACTAAACGCGAGTCACCGTACTAACCACAGCAGATGCAAAGACTTGTTATAACTTGCAGAAACTGAGAAACAGCGTGTGATTCTCGAGGTTGTATGAGCAAGTTGCAAGTCCAAGGGCCTCATGAATCACACGTTGCTTCACAGCAACAATATGCAAAAAAAAGTACACTGTTATATTAATCAGTGTTATTCCTAGCGTATTAACGATAATAACAGCTTCGGTCACAAGGGACCTCATTTTTCTATCCATGGTGGCAGTGTACGTGCTAAACAAGTTCTATAAATAGTTTTGTTTACAAGAACAAGTAAAAATTTGTTATCTATAATTAATTTTTTTATAATTTCCAGACAGTTACTAAAAAAAAGTAATTGGTCTACTATGTACCCCAAGATGTAGACTTTCATTGGGTTTTTGTTTGAAAGCTCGAAGACTAATACTTATTGAGTAGCGTGTACCTAAAAATCATCAATTCAACTTGCGCGATATAGGCACGTCGTTTTAATCTTTCATTATTATAAATTAATAACCATCCTGTACTTTTATTTTACTATTTCTCTGCAGTAAGGTGTTGCTGTAACGTAAATGTCGTTTGATTCGTTCTGTTACAACAAACGTTGGTATCGACCTAATAAATATCAACCAGTAAAAGTTTAAACTCTTATTATTATATTTTTTTTAGCACGAGAACGTTTAGGGATTTATTTGGTACCTCTTGCATGAAGCTATAAAATTGAAAATAAAAATGACATTCTTTTGTTAGATATTAATAGACTTTCATTAAATCTCACTTCCTTATTAGGTTTCTAAATGTCATTCTTTCTCGTAGATATAATATAAGCTTTGTTACATTATACGATACGCACATGTTTGGATGTTGTTTGTTTACAGATCGTTAATTTTTTATTGGTAATAAATACAGTTTAATTTTTGGGAAGGAAAGTTGTAATAAATGTATATATTGATTACGCCATGATCTGGTTGTGAAAGGGAATCCTTAATTATCTGTGTTGATTAATCATCTAGTCTTATACACATTTTGGTATACGCATCAGTCAATTTTTTATCTACTCCTACAAAAGTTGCGTAGCATAAATTATTATAATGAAAATGATGGATTCGGGGTAAAAGAAGCATAATATAATAAAAAAAAATGTTATGCAACATAGTTATACTAAAACCATAAAGTTGGCAAATCTCCAATGATAATAATAATTAATAGAGTACTTTGCTTATTCGGCGTTACGTTAATTATTTCTTGTTTTAACGCGCCCAACGTTTTAGAAGTTTTGAGCAACAGTACAGGTTTAAATTTCAATTAGTATTTTGAAAACTTGCTTTTTGGTTCACAATATTGTGGTGAATAATTTAAAGTTCAATAAATTTTCCATTTAAAATATAATCCATGTTTAAAGTTTCTAAATGTTTCAACTGAAACTTATCCTTATCTTCATCTCTGCACGTAACTTTCCATTATCAATAATATATGATATAGATTAAAAGTGAAACTTGTTAATCGTATTAATTATCCCTTCTACGGCTGTGGTATTATTGCCAAAGCGTTCAAGTACATCACTAAAATTAGGCTCTTATGAGCTAAAACGAGTTAAAGTGGAACCCTAATTGAATTTCCGAACCGTGAAAAGTGTTCAGCTCATAATATTCAAACAAATTTTATTTAAATTCATTTTCACATATTATTAACATGTATACTAGTTTTTAGTATTATTCACTGATGAATAATTTACTTTATTGCATATGTATTTCTCAACCAGGGCACCAAGCTAATCCTTTAATCTCAAGACAAACATGCCTTCATACAAAGTACGGTTTCTAACTTTTAATTAGCCGACAAAATCCCGCTAAACTTTGAACTTTAATACTACATTACATATTATTATTATACAGATTTTTAGTCTCCAATTCTGATTAAGCTTTATTATATAAAAAAATTTAAATTTACTCTGAAACCTGCTTTTCATTTTAACCAGAAAATGGAACCCATTAAAAAATTATATACACTTACACTCATTTTAGATACTTTAATTATTAATAAAATTACATTTTTACGTATAATAAATAGCATATTGTAATATAAGTACGGAAAGGGCTTTCTTTAAAGACAAGTGTGAATTATACAAGTTCTTCAATAAAGCCCTTTCCGCACTTGTATTGTAGTGTACTATTTATTATACATAAAAATGCAATTCTATTAAAAGTTGTCTGCAAAGAGAAAGCTGAAGTTTTTGTCGAACACTTAGCCAATGTATTCAAACCTCCTTCCAGTCAGAATCCCGAAGAAGATGCCAAAATTATAGAGTATCTAGAATCTGTAACGTGCAAAAATCGAATTGTATCTTTTCGTATCGACTTTTAAAATTTTCTGTATTTACTGCCTTTACCATTTACGTTATAAATAATAAGTGATTTAATTATTTCTTTTATCGTATTTACCTTTTCTATTTCATAAAAGTTCTAAATAAACCTATTAGTGCCATCTATGCGATGTACGTGGGTTCTGGTTAGTCCCAAATTCATACATTTTATAGATATCTGTTACTTTGCTAAATCACCACTAGATGGTGGTACCATTAAATAATTACCTATTTTTACAACCCTTTATTGAAACATATACATATAAATTTGATTTTGGCAACAATGATATTTGATAAGAAAATTTTTGTTGATGACCTGTTCTGAAGGTGTACTTCTTTCTGAAACGCCCATTTGGGTGTTGTGAATGCATTTTAGAAAAATTTCTCTTGTTGCTGTTTATTCGGTGTAATTTTGCATGAGAATTTTTCATAAAAATAGTTACTTGCACAAAAAGTTGGTAAGTTTGCTCTGCGTGTTCAACCTCGTTGAAATTAGAATCTCTCTTTCAGGATTACTATACGATAGTTCAATGCTGTTTTCTTAAAAGAATTATAATTTAACCTGATCGTGTTAAATCATCACATAGAGCTCGTCTTCTATCTACAGAAGGTAAAACAACGTTATATGAATAAATTGTCATTATATATCTTACCTTATTTCTAACTCTCTCTTCCCGTCTATCATTCCCTTCGTTTTCTTTAGGTATTGGTTGAATATCTGTTAGTGTACCTTTCGTCTCGCTTCAGTTTTGCTACGATATGCTTTTAACTGGGACTGCTCGTGAATGACTGGGAGCTATTCTTCAATTACTTTGGTGTCGTTATCGTTCATGTTACCTTGTCACTGCAGATTACGATGATGGAAATTGTGCCGTACTAAGGTTCAAGTATTCGTTCAACACCAGGCTAAATTAATCCATTATTGCATGCAGTAATAAACATTGTATTGCTGAGTTTACTTCCTTTACTTTTCTTTCACTATGGACAAAAGTATTCAGATCATTGGTACCTAATTTTGCTTGATTAGCTTCCTGTGTCTGCATGCTAGGGTTAATATAGTGAACTGAACAAGCTGCTCCGATGATTTATATAATTGAATTTGTCATCATTAAAGGGGTTTTGTGTTTGGATTGGCAAGTTCGATTGGTAACTTTCTGAATTAAAATATTACTGGTTGTAAATATATATATATATATATATATATATATATATATATATATATATATATATATATATATATATATATGAAATCTTTCTTCCTTTTCAGGTTTGTGGCTGAAAGATCATTGAACGTGCGTTCTTTTGTGGTTATTTATAAATTAATGTGTTTATCTTTACAAGTCTCGCGACTTGCCCTCGCCATTACTAATTTTAAAAATTTACGTTAGTTATGGTTTTTATTGTTTCATATCGTGATAGTAGGATAAGGTTATATTTATCTTTGTTTTTGGGGAAAATAAATGCAGGTTCTGTGTACATGCATGAATTATCTAGTCTTTGGGGAAACGTAGTCAACGTTCCATTATAGAAATATCAGGCTAAATTATATCGACTGCTTAATCGTCGTGTTATTATTAGATATACTAATATGTACAAATATCATTCATTGTTGAAAAATTCCCAATAAATTACGCTTGCTGTGGGAACTGTCGTTTACTTGCTATTCCTGTGGCTTCCCTGGCTCAAGCTTTACATGGCCTCTCATTCAAGAAATAATAATTTATTTTTTCTATCTTTAAAGCTTCTGGTGCTTATTTCTTGTCTGTTCTCCCTATCTTTATGTCTAAAATTTTGTTCTTGTTTTCTAACTAACCTTACCATCTGTTTACTTTTTATGAACGCTTCAAAGCACCCACGTTATCCGAATGCTCTGCTGTCTCAGGACCGTTTGACTGAGTTACTATCCAAGTTAACTGACTTCTTCCAATTTTATGTGACGTGGTAGATTAGACACGTGGCAAATTCCCATATCAAATGAGGCCACACATCAAGCCATTTAAACTCTTGTAATTTCAGGAAATAATCAATACAAAAAAAAACCTAATAAGGCTCCTGGATTTGACTGTAACACGGGGAAAATCTTCCAAAAACTTCCTGTTATTACAATTCGAGCTATCACCCAGATATACTATGCAATGCTAACAATTAGATATTTCCCAAGTACTTGGAAAAGTACCCGGAAAGAGCTATAGACCTATTAGTCTCTCCCAATCATCTCCTGAACCTTTGAGAAGTTATTTTCTAAAACGCATCAAGATCATTCTGGATGAACAACGACTAATCCCAAAGCATCAGTTTAGATTTTGCCACCTACATTGGACAAATCCACCGATTAGTAAATCAAATCAATTGCACTTTGACAACCACAGATACTGTTCTGTTGCATTTTTAAACTCAGACCTTCGACAAAGTATTGTACCAGGTGATGTGCTATAAACTATAAAAATATCTACCGTACCAGTTCTTCGAAATAATAAAAACATACCTATCGGATGGACTTAATTTACTTACAAGGTGCAAATACCAATCTACAAGTTTCATTATCTGATGTACCTCAGGGCAGTGTGTTGGTACCTGTCTTATACCTTACGTTCACAGCGGACCTACCAACCACAAGTTTAACTTCAACCGCAACTTTCGCCTATGAAACGGCTATCCTAGCCTCCCATAGTAATCCTACAACTGCGTCCCGTAATCTGCAAGACTGTCTAAATAAAGTTCAACAATGGCTTGAAGTGTGGAGAATCAAAGTCAATGCAAGCAAATCGCAGCATGTCACCTTCACCATGAACCGCAATAACTGCCCGCCCGTTACACTCAACGGTCAAATACTGAAACAAGCCGATTCTGCAAAATACTTGGAACTCCATTTAGATCGACTTCTCACTTGGAGAACCCATATCTTCTCCAAACGCAAACAGATTGGGCCCTAATTCAGAAAGTTCTATTGGATGATAAGAAGATCTAAACTGTCTTTAGAAAGCAAACTTCTGATCTACAAGGTAGTGTTGAAATCTATTTGGACTTATGGACTCCCTCTGTGGGGAACCGCTAGTATCTCCAACTTGGTCATCATCGAGAGATTTAAAAATAAAGTTTTACCTACTATAGTTTGTGCCCGTGGTATGTGCCAAACAAAGTGGTATCAAGTGACCTGTGCATTCCAACCCTAAAACAAGAGATACAAAAGTCTGCCAAAAAATATAAAGCCTGATTATCGGCTCATCCCAACTAAGGAAGAAAGCCAACAACCCAAACGCCTGAACCGATTAGAAACAAACGAACTTTTAACACGCTTTGAAAACGCTATTTAGTTTTTACTTAACTATAATTATTTAAGTTAGCCTTTCTTATTATTTTTGTTATTCAAACTTATATGAGTAATTATGTAATGAGGTTGCCCAATGGAGGCTACTATGCACGTCCAAGTGCAATTAACAATTGCAATTACTACTTGAAATAATTATTATACGCACCACACAAAATACTTATTATCCTGCATAAACAGAATAGATTGTATATTAGAAGAAAGCTAAAAGCTGTCTAACTGGACCAAACGAGTTCTAAAAGAAAGCATGTAATGGTAATTTCTCTACTAATATATATTTTTGTGACTGGTTCAATCTTCTGGTTAATGTGAAGCTCAACTATCAGAATAAATTTGAATTTTTTCAGTGCCAGATGAGGCCAACGTACTCTCATACATCTTTTGAATCTACAGGCTATACTAGACCAAGATGGAGGTGCGCGTGCGCGTGCGCGTGTGCGTGTGCGTGTGCGTGTACGTGACGGTAACGGAGATCGAACCCATTACTTGCCGAATGCTGTTTAATTGTGTTATCATAGGCCGAACCAGTTTGGTACGGTAATGTAACTGTAGTCGTTCGTTTGACAAAAAATAAGACAGTATTGCAAAGAACACGTCCCTTTGTCTTCGCTCATTACCCAGATTACCAGAAAAACCATCCGAAATGGGACACGCTATACACTGCATTAACTAATCCATTTCACATATTTTAAGTATTCCATCGCTGGTTTACCTCTGGACCATAGCGTACAGATATCGTACGCGCTTGCAAGTAATACAAAGCAGAAAAATTTGTTGTTGAGGTGCATACTTGTGTACATCTTTGTCATATTAACAATCATGTTAAAATTTGTATTTCAAAAAAGGACTCGTGGGTACTCTCACTCTGTGATCCGCGATCCAGAAGTAAACCACCGTTGGCCTACTCATAATACATATTCAAATTCTATTCCTACCAGTGTACAGGATGGCCAGATTTCGAACAAATCATGGGTAAAGTATATGAAAGAAAAGAGATACATAGAAACTGATGTCATGGGTCGGATTTTAAAGGATACTTTCTGTGGCTTGTTTTCTATCATTGCTTACTGTTTGTTATCATTCAATTGTTGATTTTTCTACAAATTATTTTAAGTCGCTTTTTTGACGTGATTGTGAAGCGGTACTAGAGATACTATTACGTAAATTTTGGTGTAGTTTACGATGGTATGGTCAACAATTAAATATATTGCAAGGTTTATGAGTTATGTTTTTTTTTTAACCCTTATCAATACAGTGCACCATTGTACTTTATCTGACCAGTAGCTTCCAATAGCCAAGAAAATTTCAACATTGTTAGGTAATGTTTAATGATTTAATGTTGTAACATTACAAGCTAGTTCTTACTTAGATAAGCAATGTACACATCATTTCTTTAAGAGAATGTTCGGTATAAACATTTCGAGTGCACTTCTCGCAACGTCGTTTCGCGAAACTATGACTATAGAGGCAAGGAAGAGTACGCCAGTATTAGCCTTATACAGACCATTGGTTTTCGTGGCGACGTATAGTCCTCTGTGGAGTTATTAATTTTAAGAAACGTACCGAACTTACGATGTGATGGGGCGAATGACAGCTGACATGTACATTGAAAATATTATATAGGGTCGTGTTTTGCCTTTTATGGGTCATATTGGATATGACGATAACGGGCGGGCGTCGCCATACCGCTAGAATAGTGAATTCTTACCTCTATGAAGTTCAAATTGCACGATTGGATTAGCCAGCATTTACCCGGGATCTAAATCCGATCGAGCATTTGTGGGACATGCTAGAACGTCGAATTAGGCAAATCAATCCTATACCAGGAACAATATGCGAACTGAGGAATGGAATGCAATTCTCCAAGAAGCTCTTCAAACTTTAATTTAAACCATGCCGAAAAAGATGCAAGCAGTTATTACAGCTCGAAGACGGTAATTCTCATTTCTGATTTTATAGCGATTCAACTAAAAATGTAAAATTTAGCATCTTAAGAAACATTAAATTTCAAGTTCTTATTCTTATAACATTAAGATTTTTTTTCATAATTTGATTATAAAAAAATTTTGAATTATTTACTTAAAAATGTGTTTTGTTTCAAAATATTTTGGCAACTTCAACTATCATATAGACAAAAAAAAAGAAAATTTTAAGGTATTCTATAAACGTGAACATATAGGAATTTCATCAATTGACTTCTGCAGGAAATTCTATGGTACATTTCTGAGAAAAACTCTGACTATCTCCACTATATTCGTCTAGAGTGCGTGGTTTTGCTCGGTACACTTTTTCTTTAGTTCAACCCTGCAAAAAAAGCCATAAGGGGTGAGGTGGAGACTTCTATGAGGCCATTCATGTGATTCCCGCCGTCCTATCTAACTGTTTGGATAGTGTTCGTCCGGCCAGTCACGAACCATTAAGGGAAAATGAGGCGTACTCCGTATTACTGGGAAATGATATGAGCAAAACTGCCCCATTGGGATACCAACGGACACACACACACACACATTCATGTAGCGTCTGGCGATACCGGTCGCTGATCATGTTCGTAATATGAATGGGCCAATGGTACGATCCACGGTCATACCACACCAGACTGACAATTTTGGTCGATTTTGAGATATTTCAATTGTCAGTCCTGCATTTTTTCTATCCAGTAATGGTAGTTGTGTCGATTGACAAATCCCCCAACGTGAAAATCCGCCTAATCGTTTTGCCATGTTAGTATAATTTCCTCACATTCCATTCGACTGTCATAATCCTCCAACGTTAACTCCTGAACATACTAGGTTTTCCAAGGCCTTCATACCAGATCACTGTTTAGAACAACATGCACAGTATGCCTGCTGATTCCATTCTTGCGATCTACCTGGCGTCTTCATTTGCCGGGACTACGAATGGATATCTACCTTACTCCTTTTGATTTATTCGCAACTGATCCGGTTGTCATTAGCTGGGTGCAACAACTCCTAGTTGTTGTAGTATCAAGTGTGACATGAGAGTCATGAACCCTCCGCCACAATCGCTGAACAAGGGCTACAGATCGCCACACTTTAAACCGCGAAGCAACCTGGACGTGCTTTTCAAAGTGAACCTTCCTGCTATCTCGTTGTTCACTGGAAGAATATGTTACGGAAGGTCAGGGTATTCTCAGAGATACTGTGAAAAAAACAAAGCAACTGTCATTAATAAACATCAACAATCACAAAACGTATCAACATTTAAAACTAGGGATCTGCATCACACCCACACTTATTGCTTATTTGCTTTTGGAGGTCGAATAGGTAAAGAAATAATTTAGAAGACGGCGTTTTTATATAATCTTAGTCACTGTTTTTAGTGTTACATTTTATTTGAACTAACCACAAAGTACTAGAATTCAGAAACTCCAAATAATTTGATGAAGCCCTGGGCACCCTTTACATTAATCAAACTAGTATGGACTAAATGTCCAAATTTTTGACGTTGTCTCTCGAGGGCGTATGTGCGTGGTGAATATTTCTGTACGTCGCCGTACTGTCAGCTGCATCGGCATCTCCACATTTAGTTGTCAAAGTGTGCGGCTTAGGTACTTATTCTATTTTAAACTTTTATAAGTTATTATGCAATTTAATTGCTATTAAATTTTAATTAATTAAATTTTATATTTCAGTATACCGTCGGTTAACAACTGTACAATGTTACTGTTACTTGAGGTATGTTATATCTATAGTTATTCAGCATTTAAATAAAATTTTAAAATAAACATTGTTTATCCTCGATTTGTATGTTGGTGCAATACGTCATGGATATTTGACTTAGTTACTAATGCTATTATGTGGTTGACAACAATCGTAGCTAAGTAATTCCCCAGTGATGTGTTACCAAAGTTCAAGTGTCCCGGGTGGTCCATTAATAAAGGAGGCCGGCTGTATATGAGAAACACGCATCGCACAGTTTCGAAAAAAAATACTGATAAAGAACGTGACCAAGAGACATTGCTGGAAATTAGATTCAAGTTCCTTCGATGGCCGTTAGGTGGCGTACACGAACACGTGTTTTTCTTCTAAATTGGTGTTATCAAGATATGTCCAAAATAGTTTTTTTATAAGCTACATAAGCTTAGAAACATTATCTTTTTTAGGATCTAACTCTATTTTGTTAAATGAGGGGAAAGGGAGAGGTAAATGATCACTTGAAAAAATATCACAACTTCTCTTTAACTAAACCGATTTTAATAAACTAGGTCTCGTGTGAAAGCCTTTTTTGGTTGCTTCTAATTATTAAAATTTTCGGTTTAGTTATTTTTTTCTAGTCTGTAGATGGCGTCTTGTAACAAACCCGTAAATTTTTCCAATTTTCTCGAAAATTTTAAATGTAAGGGTATAATTATTTTTATGTCACAAAAAAGAGCGTGAAAAAACATAGGAACTGGTGAAAACCGCAAGCCGATATCTCCTTTCGTTACAAAGGTATCAATAAAAATAAATGTAAACATATATTTTACAAGTGGCAGAACACGTTCAACTGTCATTAATTATTAAAATGTGTTAATTATTAAGTAATTGAAACAATACGGACAAAACCTAGTATGTTGACTATCCCGTAGAAGGCGTACGTTATGTTTGGAGCGGATAACAAAATTTATTTTTTGAATTATTATGTTACATTACGAATCTCCTTTTTATAATATCTGTGGTCCTAAAAAAGACCGATGTTATAGGAAAATGGTGTACATGCTGAAGAACTAGTGACACCCCAAATGTTCAAATTGTCACCCGTACTATTCAATACAGAGCTGCAATTTCTCACAAAATAGCAGTCTAGTAAAAACGAGTAGGTCCTGAAATACCAAAGATAACACAAAACAGTAGCCAATTTAAATATTGCTTGGCGTCAAAATAATATTAGGTCCATTAAAATTTGATTAACGTACTGTTGATTTCAAAGTGCCGCTAACAAATGAAATAGCATTTGATGTGCTTGCTGTATATTTTGAATGCATGAAGAGTTTATGCTACACGGTATCCAGAAAGGCATCGTTACTAGAAAAGAGTTTTTGAGCGATAGGCGCGGCGGTTAAGAAATACCGGAAACATTAGCGTATACGTTTGATGCGGTATATTGGGAGGTATGAGCATTGGACCATTTATATTTAATGAAAACTGACCGGTGAAATTTTCTTCAATTTTGTGACCAACAAATTGCCAGTTCCTTGAGAATACGTGCCATTAGAAACGCGTCAAAACATGTTTTGTCAGCATGATGGGTGTCTATCCCATTTTTCGGCAAATATCCATCAATTTTTGATAGATGGATAGGAGGAAGCAGTTTATTTTCCTTGCCAGCCAGGTATTAATATTATGAGAAAAACTTATAGTAAAAGTAGAAAGAACGTTTCAATTTATAGGTCATCTGATCCGACTTTTTTAGACATTTGGGGGAGGTTGAAAGATCTTGTTTATTTAACCAAACCACCAGGGTGAATATGGTAGAGCGAATAAGAAACACCATTCGCCGTATTCCAATGGCAGAATTAGAGACTGCTGATTTGTCTATGCGTGAGAGATTGCAGCTCTGTATTGAGCAGGACGGGCAACAATTTGAACATTTGGGACGTCATTAGTTCTTCACTATTAGGATTGTTGCACACCATTCCTTTATAGCATCCACCCTTCAATTATTTAATAATTAATGACAGTTAAACGTGTTCTCTAATTCTATTACTTGTAAGATGTATTTTTACACTTGTTTTATGCATATCTTTGTAACCAAATAAGATATCGACCTGTAGTTTTTATCAGTTTCTGTATTTTTTCACGCTCTTTTTTGAAAGTTAAGAATAATTATATCCTTATATTTAAAATTTTCGAGAAAATTTCAAAAATGTATGGCTTTGTCACAAAACGCCATCTACCGGCTAGAAAAAAGAACTAAACCAAGAATATTAACACCATACAAGAAGCAGCCAAAACGCCTTCCTCAAACGAGACGCAATTTACAAAAATTGTTAAAATAGTTAAAAAAAAGGGTATGACCTCTCCCCGCTCCCCTTAATTAACAAGATAGATAAAAATGCTAAAAAAAGAAAACGTTTTAATTATATTTTATAATAAACCTATTTTGCACACAACTTGATCATGCCGATTTAAGAGAAAAATAATTTGGTGTTCGTAGTGGCCATCGCAGGAACTTGAAAATAATTTCCCGCAATTTACGATCTATATTTTTTCCCGAAACTGTGCGATGCGAAATAAAAACAGACACAGAAGTAACATTTTGATTTATATAATTCTTTGCACATTTCTAAATTTTGACAACGTTTATTCTCAGTATTAAATGTTGTTCTTTGGTGAATAGTATATATGATCCCCATCAGGATAATCCAATAATTAAGAACTTACTTCTTATGCGGATTTTTCTCGAATAACAAAGAAATCAATGAGTATTAATCATAATAATGGCTGAAATTTATCACACAATTTATAATTTACATTTAAAAATGGTTCATTGCTTTCACACCCTATTCTAAGATTACTAAAGAATAGCTTCTGTACAATGTTACTTTTTCTGCCTTTTTTTTACATCCTAGATACCAATTTATTGCAGACTGTAAATATGAATTTTGCATTTACAAAGAGATATATTACACTTTGTTTCATTTCCGGTTACGATCTTCCTGTTTACTGTTCATAACATTCAGCTACAGTAAACTTCACGTTTCATAGACTTATTTATTAATTTCGATGTTCAAATTACTATATTAATAAAGGTAGTTTCACTGTAATTTTTCACTTCCTGTTACGAACTTTAGATATTAAATGCAATCTACAATGTTCAAGTTTAATAATGATAATAATCCGACAACTTTTAGTAAATTGTTAACTTTCACTATAATTATCCTTGTTCAATTTCTCTACAAAAGTTCCTTCAAATTAAACTGACTAATTAATCTTCATTTTACATAAAGTAATATTAAACAATTAACTTTAGCCAAGTACAGTGTTAATTTTTGCTTTAATAAAAATTATAATAAGAAAAAATTGTTTACAACAAAATTATAAAGTTAGAAATATTAATTGATTTTTCTATATGAGTGGTCCGTGCAAAAAAATGTAAAAAAAGATCTCTGGATCCTAGTTGAACTGAGTTACATTAAAATTTAATTTTGATTAATGAAAATCAAATGAACTGCTGTAATATGACAACCCAACTCAAAACAGTCTATTTTTTGAATTTGAGCCAATTAGGTCTTATTACACTGGTAATCTTTCCATACTAAGGAGCAAGTTCTTACAGCGATAATATGAGAATAAAGGTAAAAAAATTCAACAATAAACTGTATTAATAATAATAATAACACAATTACTATAAACTACTGCATTTCGAAAAAAATTTCAATTTTCCTGTCTTCCTAAATCCAACTCGTGGTAATTTTTGTCAGTCAGAATCACTCGTAGTTGTTGTCTTTAGAAAATCGCCACTCATACTTAAGCACTCCTGGCGATTTTCGTCACAACAAATACTCGTGACCTGACTGACAAAAATTACTGGCAAGATTCCTAGCACTTGTATTATATACGAAAACATGATGGAGCACAAATTTACTTTTTCACCCGGTTGACTTACCACTTGTGTTGGTGTTTATCCAAAATAATTATAACCATAAGTAAACAGGGAATATTATAAAAACGAAAGCATTCACAATTTATAAAGGGTGTTTCAATAAACCATGGTTTTCTGTAGCAAAGTATTGAAATATTTATTGATTTATAATGTATACATTTGGGAATTATGTATGAAATAAAATATCTTGTAAATGACTTTGCTGGCACATGCGTACTCTTTTAGAAAAATTTGCAACAACATTATTGAATACATGTGGCGGTATTTCATTGATAGAGCGTTTAATTTCGGCCTTCAAGCCAGAAGTCCAAAAGTGTTAAATCGCAAGAGCGTGGCCGCCAATTCTGGTCACCAAACCGGGAAATGACACGACCAGGAGCAAAGTCGTGCAAGACAGTCAATGTTTCATGAGCGGTATGACATGTGGCACCGTCCTGCTGACACCACATGTCGTAAAGAGCAATATCTTTCAATTGAGGGACAAAAAACTGCGTTATCATAGCACGATAACGTTCGCCATCCACCGTTACAACATTATCTGCCTCATCTTCAAAAAAAAACGGTCCAATTATTCCTCCAGACCACAATGCACACCAAACAGTGACACGTTTTGGATGCATTGCTTTGTGATGGATCATTCGTGAATTTTCTGAGCCCCGATTGCGGCAGTTTTGCCTATTAACGAAGCCATTGAGGTGAAAATGGGCCTTATCACTGAAAATGATTTTGTTCACAAAATCGGCATTCACTTCTTGTTGCTGAAGGATCCAATTGGTGAACTCTCTTCGCTGTGCATGGTCTGTTGGCAGAAGTTGTTGAGTCAATTGGACTTTGTAGGCGTGGAAATGCAAATCTTTAGTGAGAATACGCTGAAGGGTGGCTGTCCAATTCTTGTGCACGATGATGAATCGATGTGTCTGGACTTTCGGCCACACTCTCTCGAACTGCCGTGATGTTTTGTTCTGAACGACATCTACGAGCTCGTGTCGTTTGTTTGATATCACTCATCGAACCAGTACTTTCGAATTTTTCGATTATTCTTTTCCCAGTAGATGAATTAGGAACATTATTTCGACCGAATATTGGACCTACTTTACGAATGGTGGCAATCAAACTTTCACCATTTCGATAATATGTTTAACAATCAGGACACGTTCTTCTATCGTGTAATTCTTCATGTTTACTAACTTCTATCTGTCCACTTTCGATCTGTCACGTGATAATCACGTATCATTATGACTGTCAAACATGGCGCGCAATTCAAATCTTGTGCTCTTATTGAAACACCTTTTATTATTATTACAGAGAGTATTATAAACATGTTATTTAGTATGAGGTGATTTGGAACGGAATAGTTGTTAACTTGCAAAAATTGTGTAAAGTACTTCTAATTAATGTTATGAATGGTAAACTATTGCAATGCATAATGTATTTTTCCCTGAAAATAACGTCTCAATAACATTTAATATTTATTATTTATTTTGATTGATTCTGAATAAAATAGTAGTAAAATAAAAGTAGTTCACTTCGGCCTAAGGGAGTCGATAAAATGATTCTACAACCTTACCGACGTGTAAATGGTAGGTCTACGTGTACAGCCATACACATGGTATATAAAAAATAATAACGCCTATTAAACCGGTGATTATTCAAGTGAGATTTTCTGTGACCTTGGTTAAGCTTTTAACCGTTTGGATCATGGACGTTTTTGTAAATTAAAATTAATTTAGTTCTTCTTAAAAGATCGGCAACGCTGTGTTTCTTTACTATATGTAACAAATAGTAAACATTCATACTAAATCTGATGTGGAACAAGGGAACATGGGTGTCCCACAAGGCCCAATTCTAGGCCGAATATTTTTAATCCCTTACATTACTATAGTATTGTCATTTCTTTCATCGTTTATTTTTAAGTGTGTTTTGATATTCTAAAATAAAATAAACTGTCTTTTAAGCAAAAATACTCATGATCACAGAACCAGACGTACTCGTTGCTCTTTGCTAAGCTTAAGTAAGGCAAAATGGACGTAAATCATTTTTTTTTTAATTTTTCAAAATATAATAAAGAACAAATTGTATTATTTTGAGAAAAAAGATTTATTTACAAATGCTCAGCGTGGCTTTAGAAAGCACAGATCACAGATAACTTAAATAATCATTTCGTCTCAGGTAGTATAAATTTAGAGTATTTAGCACCATTTAGTGCATCAGTACACATTTTTCTTAATCTGTAATGATCTGCTGTGGTATACCACGGCATACCTCAGGGATCCAATTTAGGTCCATTTTACTTCATAGTCTTGATTAATTATGTCCCTACTGATGTAAGTAACGCTGTAACCAAGTATGTCGATTCCTCCATAAATGATATTATCACTAAAACTAAAAATTTAATGAAGTGTCAGAGTGGTTTGGTTGAAACAAATTACTTGTTAGTATTAATAAAACAAGTGTACCATAATCTTTCAAAAACACACTACATTTCTTAAAATTAATTTCGAAAATCACAGCATAACTAGTAGTAAGATTTAAACATAATGACAATTAAAATCATGTCAAACATACACATTGTGTACAATATCCATTTCAATAATTCATAATTTAGAAATATTTCGTTGTTAGATTTGACTTGATCTTTAATTGCCATGTGAAGTTTTTAGTTTTGAATGCTTTTATAAATTTGAAGCTAAATTTTTTTACAACTTTCGAATTACGTTATAACTTGACTAATACCGTTAAATTTTTCATTGATATTTTATCGCCCGTTAGAGGTATTACGATTTGTCGTCCTCAATGCAGGAAAATAATATTTAACTTACTAAAGATCTAGCTATTTTTCACTGAAATAAAATTAGATTCCAGACTTATATTTGTGATTTCATGTTTCATACATTTATTTTGACATCCCAATTCTTAAATTACCATTTAATGAAGACGATAACTGTAACTGTCATCGGAACGTTTAAATTTACATAAAAGGTAAATAAAAAATACACTAATACCCACAAGATAAGTATTTCAATTGTGAGACAACCATGAAAGTTTACATTTTCGTAATGTATACTATTCTAATTCCGATTCAACCAATAACACTCCTCTGAATCGTCCAAAATAGGAAGTGACGATGATGCCTCACCTTCCTTATCATTATTTTTTTTTATTTATAAAAATTGTTACTACGGTTCTTGTTTTTAAGTATTGTTTTTGTATACACAAATTTTCATGCCTTTATCATTACATTATATCATAGTTAATGTAGGTACTTAACTGGCCAAAACGTTCAAATGTTAATCTGTTCACGTATTCAATGCAAATAGCTTTTGTTTTATTTATTTATTTTGCTGCTTATTTACAATATACTTAGAAATTACAAGCAATAAGTAAATGTTATGTAAGTTACATGATTTAAAAGGGGTCCGACCAGTGCCGGTTTCCTCATGATATCACACTACACTTGGCTGGTTACGAAGTCGTGTGGCCATTGCCATTTCATTCTTCTGACGACAGTTGCTTGGTTTACATGTCCTGGTAGTTTATTGAGGTACGGTGTCGTAAGTCGCTGGATTTCGATGGTTACATATGGTATCACCAGATCGTTGTGCAAGGTTTCATTTGTGTCGTACCAGGGAGCATTTGTTATTGATCTAAATATCTTTGGCTGGCATCTTTGCAGTACTTTACTATGGGAAGCCTTCGCACAGCCCCATAGTTTTATTCCTAATGTCCATATAGGTTTGATGATAGCTCTATATATATATATATATATATATATATATATATATATATATATATATATATATATATATATATATAGATATGAGAATTTTGTTAGACAAGGACAGTTGGGATCTTCTGCCGACTAGTCAGTTCATTTGTTTAATCTTCAGGTTTATTTTCTTGCTTTTGGCTTTTATGTGTGTACTCCATACTAGTTTCTGATCAAGATGCGGTCCGAGGTACTTGATTTGAGAGGTATTGGAACGTAATTAACTCTCTCTTGAGGGCAAACACTACGCCTGTTGAATGTGACATGCGTAGATTTGTCACTACTTACTGTTATTCGCCATTTATGAAACTAGTCTTGCAGGGTACCTAAGTGAGCTTGTAAATGAGGTGCCGCTATTTCTGGCCTTTCATTAATGGAGAGGATAGCCGTGTCATCAGCGAATATAGCGATTGAGGTGTTGGCTGTAGTCGGTGTGTCAGAAGAGTAGAGTAGGTAGGGTAAGTACACTACCCTGCGTAACTCCGGAGGTGATTTTATGGTATTCAAACACTGTATTGTTGATTCTAAGATAAAAACATTTGAGTGCATAGCCTTATTTCAGTTGTATCTGTTGATATAGATCAAAATAAATTGTTATTACATTGAGTGTATAATAAGCGAGGTAAGCGGCAGTATCTCAAGACCTGTCAATTTGACAACAATGGGAAAACAAATTTATTGGACATAAGAAAATGTTGGAAATTATTTTGAGGTTCCATATTTTACAGCGCAGTTAAAAATTAAATAATAAAATTCTAAATTTCTCACAAAACTCCTACATAAAGATATACCTTTGCTTACATCGTTAGAGAGTCTGGAAAATTCTACATAATTTTGGTTTATGGTGTACTGACCATAACAAGAGTGGGGGAAGCTATTGAAGGCATAATGATTAAAACTACTCTAATCCTAAACCACTTATTCCATTTTAGTAAAATAAAGCTTGATTGGAAGACCAATGCAGGTATTTTAAATTTCCGTTCCCATCGTTGCACAATAGTTCCTAATGAAAGTGCTAGACGGTGCAACTTGTTATATTACCAGTTTTTTTTTCCATTTGACTCCCAAAATTTAAATCACAATGTACATTTTTGACATCCTATTCAAAAAGTAGATAAAATTTGCAATAAAACGTGAAAACCGAAAGTTGACGTCTTTGCTGGTTTTAAAGTTATAGCGAAATAAAGATTTTTTAACACTTTAATTGACGAAGTTTGGTTTTGTTGAGCCGAATTGGATAAGTTTTGGTCTCATATTAAAGTAATAGCTGTTGTTAATCGAATTAAGGACCAACAGTATTTTTTAATGTCTATCACCGTCGCCAGGGGGCGTTAAGGATACAAACATAAGGTTTTTACGCTTTTTCTTTAAAATTTTAATTGCAATGATGTTTATTTTTATCAAAATCAAAAAGTAAATTAAATTTTCCATAAAAATGATATAAGACTTATTTTAATATTGTTGTTAGTTTTAGAGTTACAGCGAAATTAAGGTTTAATTTTAACGTGGCTGGGGCTGTAAAATTCAAATAAAATAAAAAATCCGGTTTTGAACTACCTTCCATCACATTCCAAACATTCTTCGAATCTTGTTCGGGTGTATAAAACTGCTGTTTCGATTTCCGCAGCTGGTAGTTGACGAATTGCATCTCGGATTCTGTTTCTCATCTCATCTTGTTGGTGGAGTTTTGAATACAGTGTCCTTCAAGCGACCACATAGGTAGAAGTCGAGACAATCATGTCAAATCGCGTTCTTAACAATATTCGTTAATATGGTGTCGCACGTTAAAGGAAAAATGTGCTGGACATCCGTCCAATTGTAGATACATGATTCACGTAATGTCCAATGTTACATCTTCGAACAGGACTAGCAAGTCATTTATTAAAAACTCTAATAGGGGATTACCCGTTAGCGTAAAAACCTTATTTTAGTATTCTTAACGCCCCCTAGCGGCGGTGATAGGCATTAAAGATAAATGTTGGTCCTTATTTCGATTAACAACTATCTCTTTAATACGAGATAAACATTATCCAATTCGGCTCAGCAAAACCAAACTTCGTCAATCAAAGTTTTAAAAAGTTTTCATTTCGCTAACTTTAAAACGAGCAAAGATATCAACTTCCGGTTTGTACGTTTTTCTTGCAAACTTATTACTTTTCGAATACGATGTCAAACATATTCCGTGATTTAAATTTTCGGAGTAAAAAAAAATGGTATTATAATAAATTGCGTCCTCTAGCACTTTTATTAGGAACTATTGTGTAACAACGGGAACGGCAGCTTAAAATATCTACATTTGCCTTCTAAACAAGCTTTATTTTACTAAAATTGAATAAGTGGTTCAGAATTTACATAAATTTTAATGATTTCACCTTCAATACCAAAATTATGTAGAATTGGCTAGACTTTCTAACGATGTAATCAAATGTATATCTTTATACAGGATTATTCGGAGAAATTTAGAATTTTATTATTTAGTAAGCGGTAAAATACGGAACTTCAAAGAATTTCCAGCATTTTCCGATTGTTGTCGAATTGACAGGTCCTGAGATACAGCCGCTTATCTCGGTTATTTGCCCACCGATACAGTTTCAATCAACTTTTATTATGAAATAATTCTACTTAACGGTAGGTTATATTTTATGTATCAATTAAGAATTAATTTACTATTATAAAACTCCAACAAGTACAGTTTTATCTGCTTGCAGCTGAAATTAATCAGCAGATATTATTTTGTATTATTAAAGATGCAAATAAATACAGCTGTTGTATTGTTTACTAGGACTACATGTAGTATTAAAGTACAACATTTTCATTTTTTGTTGTATTTCAATTATTTAACCTATAAAATCAGTGGCGCTGTGGTGCTTAGCTGATTATAACTATGGCTATTATCTCTGTATCCCTTACAATTTTATAAAAAAAAGAGCTCTCAATCTACAGCAAGTTTCGTAAGTAATGTACTGATCAAGGTCGTGGTGCAAACATACCTTTTTTTATAAGCGAAAATTTCTGTTTCTGTTTCTAGTTAAATTTTGATTTGTTATGCTTTACAGCATGACTAGAATGATGTACTGTTTGCCCTTAAAACACTCTAGTCCTTTGATTAACTATATAAATCATTCAAACATAAACAATATGTTTTCAGATTCTTTTTTCCACAGTTATCTATTATATTTAAAAATAAGTTGTAAACTTTATTTGGCTACTTTTACATTGTAAACCATAATTTGTGAGTATTATAAACATTGACAAAATTAATTACTTTTTCACAGAATGTCCTCATGGATACCGCCTTCGACATCAGTTTGATACAGTAACGCACTCAGACATGATAGGCTGTTACTTTGCCGGTATACACTGTGTCTAAGATAAGGATTCTCACTATGGGGATCTGGATAATGGTAATTGATACAACTCCGGTTAAACTGGAAAAAGGTTGTGGAATTAGGGGACCAATAAGATGATAAAAAATCGATGGTGTGATTTTTTGTTTTAGAGATATTTGAAAAAACTTGAATTTTTGAAATTTCTATTTTATTTTCTTCTAACCTTATTATTAATGCTAGATTAAAAATACAACCACTTCTTCATGGCAACTTGTTACGAGCTTTAACATGACAGTTAGTTTTTCAATCGGACTTATCCTTTATTGGCCTTTATACTCATCATCATCAACTTATTTTTTAAATATATATATATATATATATATATATATATATATATATATATATATATATATATATATATATATATATATATATATATATATATATATACAGGGTGTCCAGTTTAAGATGAAATGCATGGGGATATTGGAAACCGTTAGAGATACGAAGATGGTTAAATGGAGAAAAGTTGCGTCATTATATGCCCAAGAAGTAACCATGTTTCTTGCAAGAGATACATCCACGATTTTTGCAGGATGGGGGTAACAGGTAGCGAGGATTTCAAAATGATTTTGAAAAAATCTAGGCCTACTAGATTTTGAGATAATGCACGCAACTTTCGATTCTCTTATGGACGCCATATTGGATTTTTACATTTTGAATTCTTCATAAAAATGCTTTTCAACCATATATCATATGTTTATAATCTGCCAATAAGAAAGTGTCAAATTACACAATTAAATTTATATCAAAGCAACCTTGACATATTATGTATTTTAATTAAATGAAAATTAATCTACAAATTAAACTAACTATTGAGAACAATATTATTGATTATTAACATAAATCATAATAATAAAAGTGACAAAAACAACAAAAATAAAATTTAATATTATACTAAATTTTACTATTAATTAATCAAATGCTCGAATAAACCTTCATTCTCCTGCAAACACCATCTGCATCGAGTTAGCACTGCATCACAAGAGTTCCTTATCATCTCGCATTTTGAATTCTTCATAAAAATGCTTTTCAACCATATATCGGATGTTTATAATCTGCCAATGAGAAAGTGTCAAATTACACAATTAAATTTATATCAAACTAGGCCTTTGCCAATCAACCATCTATTCAATTATTGCAAGAGAATGGAGGTTTATTCAATTTGTAATAAAGAACCCTTCAAAATCAGTTTTCAAATATCAGGACCGTATTTAAAGAAAATAAGTTGATGATGGCTATACAGGGTGGTCCAGTATATAACGGCAGAACTTTACCAAAGGATAGCTAACGTAAAAATAATATCAGTGTTTGATATAAGCATATATGCTGAACAGCTCCGTTTTCGAGATACAGGGTGTTGAAATTTTGTAAAATAAATAGAATACCGGGTGCCCGGAAATAGCATGTACCTACAGAAGGAGATGATTCTACATGAAAAAATAAGACTTTTTTTTCCTATGAACTTATATGCCCAGACGTACCGGTTTCAATATACAGGGGGTCAAAGTTGAATTTTTTTTCAGTTTTTGGACAATATCTCGAGAACCGTTTGAGATATGATGTTCAGCTCTCATACACAATTTGTGCTCATTAAGTCCCTTGTTTTCACCATAAAATAAAGTTTTTTGAAAATTCAGTTGGGTGGATTTTGGGTATTTTGAGGGTTTCTACGCCACTGAAATAAATGCAATTTGAAAGAGCGCGTTAGAACCGACTTTATTTTCTCTAGCAAAAAGGTACTCTTGGTTAACAGCTCTAAAAAACGCATTTTGTGAGAAAAAAACATCATTTTAAGAATAATTTTTTTTAACAATTTATTAACAGTAGGTACAACATTTCGAGAAAACTGAAAGTATACAAATACAAATAACTACTAATTGAATGAAAAACAAATGCTAAAAGTGTTCTACGTGGGCTCCGTTCACTTCAATACATTTTGCTACCCTATTTCTCATTGAGTTTCTTACAGATTCAACAATCCCTTCTTTATTTCTTATCTCTTCACAAGCATAGGCGACACATTGCTCTAATTGTTGAATATTATCAATAGGTACTGCATAAACTAAAGTTTTCAAATATCCCCAGAGAAGAAAATCCATGGTATTGAAGTCCGGCGAACGTGGAGGCCAAGGAAACGGTCCACCTCTTCCAATCCATTTTCCAGGAAATGTTGCATTTAAATGCGCTCGCACTTGAAGGCTGTAATAGGGTCTTTCGTAAAAATAGTTTGTTGTCTCTCTGCCACTGGTACATCTTCAAGTAAAATGGGCAAGGTATTTTTAATTAAGTATTCATATCCGTTCAAACGATTAGGCGTAACATACGGCCCTATGAGACGATCACCCAGAATACCGGCCCAATCGTTCGTTGAAAACTTATCTTGGAACCGAGCTTGAAAGATTACACGTGGATTTCTATCGGACCATTCGTGATTATTGTGGAAATTCACAAGACATTCGTGTGTAAACCCGGCTTTGTGAGTAAACAGCACTTTGTCCAAACAGTGCTCTTAGGAACGTTCTCCTGTACAGCAATTCGTCTCGTGCTAGTTGCTGGATTTTCTTCTATCCGGTGGAGAACCCTTTCTTCAACTTTCGCCCTTATAGCTGTGCGGTTTCTTCCACAATTTCTTTTATTTGACGCTAAGTTACCACTCTCTCTTACCGTTGAAATAAACTCATGAATGCGACCTTCTGCAGTGTTACCATTATCTCTGCCACACATAAAAACCATATCGGCAATTTCCGCAAAAGAGTAGTCTGCAATTTTTTACAGCCACTGCACCAACAATTGATGATAAGTAATAATTCACGTTATAACTTGCGTTCTTCTCAAATAAACAAATTGACTTAGTATTGACAAGTACTATCAACAAACCGTCTTACCATAGCAACATGCATTTTACGTACGGCAACGCCAATTCAATTTAGGTTTGAAAAATAATTCAACAATCTTACCACCATGTTATTTACCATTCTAATGTATTTAAGTGAACGAAGCCCACGTAGAATACGTTATTTTTCATTCAATAAGTAGTAACTTGGAATTTATTACTTGCATTCTTTCCAAAATGTTATGCCTACTGTTAATAAATTGTTAATGAAAATGATTCTTATAAATAATGTTTTCTCTCATTCTCTCAATGCCATTTTTCTCGGAAACAGTTGAGTTTAGATCTATCAGCCAAGTGCACCTTTTTGGTGTAGAAGATATGGCCGGTTCTAAGGCGCTTATTAGAATTGCATTTAATTCAGTTGCGTAGAAATTAGGGGGGTTTAAACCCTCAAAATACCCAAAATCCACGCCATGGAATTTTTAAAAACCTTAATTTTACAGCGAAACCAAGTGACTTAAAGAGCTGAACATCATATCCCATACGGTTTTCGAGATATTATCCAAAAACTGAAAAAAAAATTCAACTTTGACCCCCTGTATATTGAAAACGGTACGTCTGAGCATATAAGTTCATAGGAAAAAAAAGGCTTATTTTTTCATGTAGAATCACATCCTTCTCTAGGTACATGCTATTTCCGGACACCCTGTATTTTGAATATTTCTAGAACTGCAGATTTGAATAATTTTAAATTTGGTACACAGTGAATTAATTCTCCCTCATTATTTAGGGCTTATGATGATAAAATACAAAAATCATTGGCGGAGATATGGGCGACTTTATTGCAAATCCAATAACGTCTCCCGATTGCTTATGCCTTTTGAAACAAAAAAGTATGGTTCCATAGTACACGTACGGCGCACCGTTTTTGAGATATTTCACGTTTTGTCAGGTAATGTCATTAACTAGTATGAATCACATTTAGGAGTGCATACAAATTCTAATTAAATAACTTTTAATAAAACCAGTAAATACAACTCATCAACCGATAAATAGCTAATGTAACTATTAATTTATTATGTTATTGGATTATCGGTTCGCAAAAATTAATGAAATAAGCACTTTGCTTCAAATTGGGCACGGGAAAAAATGGTTTTTTAATTCATGTTTACGAACCGAAAATCGATACAAATAAATATTAAACAAAACGTATCAATGACAAAATAAAAAATTAATGACTAATGTAATAATTGTTCGAAATAACCATTTTGTTGAATGCACAACTGGCAGTGTTTTCTAATGGCTAACGAGCACATCATGATTAATTTCTGCACACGCATTTTAGATTCTGTGCAAAAGTTCTTCTCTAGTTGGCACTGGTGCTGAATAAACAATTCCTTTCAGATGACCCCATAGGTAGAAATCCATGGGGGTTAGGTCTAGAGAGCGTAGAGGCTATGCAACTGGACCAATCCACCAAGTTTCAAATGTTATATTCAGCCAATTACGAACATTTATGCCATAATGCGCTGGATACCCATCGAGTTGCGACCAGGCCTGTCTTCGCATATGAAGTGGAACGTCGTCCCACATATTGTGATTCTCCGTCTCCAGAAATTGCAGAATTTACACTCTGTGGAAGTATGTGTGGGCCAAACAGATTTCCATTGTAAATTTTTTAAATATTCACGCTGAATGCATGTTGAAATTTTCGCGGTCTGATTTCATGAGGATTTTCATGCCCATACATGTTGATTATGAAAATTCAGAATACCTTGTCGGGTACAACATGACTCATCGGTCCGTAGAATATGGCTTAAAAATCCCCATTGTTTTGATCGGAGTTCAGAAGCCACCTAGAAAATGCAACCCTGCGTTCTTCGTCTCCTAGGCGTAAACCATTGATAAGTTGCAGATGAAAAGGACGTCTGTGATCCTGTTTTAATATTCTTACAATAATTGTTTTAGAAGTTCCAGTGGTTCGACTGACTCTTCTTTGACTAGTCCTCAAATCTCTATTAAATGCACGAAGTAGGATATTGTTTCTCCTTGTCGTATTGAAATTCAGACGATTAGGATTCCTAGGTATAGCCTTCAACCCTCGATTGACGAATTGAAGATGACTTTGAAAACATGATGTGGCTGTCGTCTGTTGAAATTGTCTACGGTATTCTCGAGCTGCTTCTGCTGTATTCCCATCACAAAAACCATAAACAAAATGTATGTCAGCATATTCTTGATTAGAAAATATAAAAGGCCTTTTATATAACGTTTGAAACTAGCAACCAAATTAAAAATAATTTACTTCTGAATTAAAATATTGTTCGCATAAATGTCAAAACTTAGTCATAGTTTACTTCGTGATATTTAAATTCGAAATTAAATTTTGCATCACTGGCCTGACATTACCAGACAAAATCTGAAATATCTCGAAAACGGTGGGCCGTACGTGTACCATGGAACTATACTTTTTTGTTCCAAAACGCATAATGAATCGGAAACCGTTATTGGATTCACAATAAAGTCAGTGGCGCAGGAGATTTTTTTGAAAAGGGGTGATGGTACTCCCATATCTCCGCCACTGATTTTCATATTTTATCATCATAAGCCCTAAATGATGAGGGACAATTAGTTCACACTATGTACCAAATTTAAAACTATTCAAAGCAGCCGTTTTGGAAATATTCAAAATACTCTCCTTATTTTATAAAATTTCAACACTCGAAAACGAAGCTCTCCAGCTTATATGTTTATGTGAAAAACTGACATTAGTTTTACGTTAACTATCCTTTGGTAAAATTCTGCCGTTGTAAACTGGACCACACTGTATAAACAAAAAAAAATAGGAAACGTCCGATTGAAAAACTGACTATGCCGTATTAAAGTCCGTAACAAGTTGCAATGAAGAAGTGTTTGTATTTTTGCTCTAGCATTTATAATAACGCCATAAAAAAATAAAATAGAAATTAAAAAAAAATCCAATTTTTTCAAATATCTCCAAAACAATAAAATCACAGCACCAATTTTTTTATGACATTTTATTGGTCCCCTAATTATACAATAAATTTTACCATTTAACCGGAGTTGTATCTATTATCATTTACGAGATTCCCATAGTGAGAATCCTTATCTTTGACACAATGTATAACAGGACAGTTAAATCTGGAATTTCTATAGTTCAATGAAACATATTGTTACGAGAAAGCTAGTAATATTTTCTACAACTTCACTTTGAAGACTGTTCCATTTAGTAGCTCAGTAAGAAATAAAATTACAGTATCTCTGAAATAGTAATTTAAAAATTCCGTATTGTATTTGTACTAGTAAATTGCAAATAAGGTATTGGTTTTACCGCAATTATGACGTGGATATCTTGGTAAGCTAAAAAAAATCGTCTAGCTTCATATACAGGCTAAGCAGTTATCAGCATATTCAAAAAAGCAACAACTTTTGTAAAAATACTGGCTTAAGGGTATTCTATAATCTGTGAAATTTACAAAATTTGGTGATGTACTTAAAGTTTGTTGGTGAATCATTACCGTCTATACTGCATCGTATTTAACGTATACTTTGCACGTTATTGAGTACGTTTTGCAAACAAGTAGTACGGGAGCAACTTCCGCCATCTTGGATTTTGACGTCACAAGGACGCCCCACGTGTAAGACCATATTTTCCACTCTTATTTTTTATGGTTTCTTTTCGGAGGCCTTTTTCAACCCTTAATTATTTTTGTTTTTACTCGCTCACGTGTAGAACGCGTTTTTTCACCCTTATTTTTATGGTTTCTTTTCAAGGGTCAACCCTTGATGGAATTTCAACCCTAATTAGAGTCTTTTGACAGCAATTTTTGTACTTGCTCACGTGAGGGGCAGATGTGGAGTTGGTCTTGGTTTGGTCTTGGACTTGAGGTTGGGTTGAACTGAGCTAGGTCTTGACCTGGAGTTGGTCTTAGGGTTATTTTGATGGTCAGCTTTAACCTAATTAAGGTCCTTTTGGTTGTATTAAGAGCAGTACCCTGGAGGTTAGGCAAACGCACACGCATACAATGTTGGAAATTGCATAATTACCTAATAAGATATTATTATTAAAGTTACCGATCCTATTGTTTTAAAATGGTCACATGCTATTGGGTATGTTCGTATAATCTTTTACCTATACGAGAAATTTATTTATACGTATTTGTAACAGGAGGTTCTTGTAAGAAGCGTATGAACTTGTGTTAGGGATTGATCATGCGTGGGGGAATTTGAATGACAGTAAAATTTAATTATAGAACACTTATTTTTATTGTAAATGTCATAATTAAAAAATCCTCAGTGAGTTATAAAAAAAAATTACTGACATTCAGGTTATTCTCTAATGAAACAAAAATTTTTATTAAGTTAATTAATTACATAACAGTTATTACAATATTGTTTTCTAAACGAATATTAAAACATAGTTTTACCTGTTGGTCCTAATGTATTGAAATATGTTTAATATACATCCGACCGTTAAAATGTTTGTATATTGTACGCCTTAATATTTTTTAAAGAAACTTGTTGCTACGTATAGCTTAGATGCGTTTTATAACTGTAATCAAAAATCTGTACAAGTAAATTAATAAGAGGTTAACAGCACACTTACCAGCTCTGTATTGAAAGAGCATTTTTGAGGGACTGATTAACGAGTGGTACCCGTTTTCTGTTACTAGTCTAATCAAACTAAAAACAACTTTTTATGTTTTTACGTTTTATGAATAGTTGATTGAATTGAATATTGATTTCCCCGTAATTAATTTTTAGAGTGTAAATATACAAACAACTTGATTGTCTTTATCACACTTACTGCAACTCGTATTTACCTTTCCCTTAAAGAAATTAATAACAAAGCAGTTTGAACTAAATGCTGTACATGCACACGCAAAATTGTTTTTATAAAAAACCTCATTAAATGCTTGGAAAGTAATAATTACATGTTTAAATTCCACAACAATATGTAGTAAGAAACCACTGTTCATGTTTAGTTTTAGCTAATTACTATGTAATTATATAATCCTGTTAAAATTTAATAGTCTAAAAATTGATTACCAATATCGAATGGTTAACATAATTTCTTTTAAAAAACACTAAATCATAAATTTTATAACACGATTTTTAAAAACACACGCGCTGAATTAAAAAGAAAGAAAAAACAGTAGGTATTATGCAATTCTTAATTAAAAAAGTAAGGTACTAAAAAATCTCTTTATTTATAAGAATAGAATGGTTGGGTAACAGGCGATAAACAATAATTTGATTATCTCGTCATTTACAATTAAACATGTACTAAAATAGTTTTTTACAAAATCTAACATAGGTAAATTATACAATCGAAAATATAGAAACATTAACGTATAAAGTCCGCACACACTCGAATGGTAATCTTGCAGTATTGTTTTATTGTATAGGAAGCATCTGGAATTTTTCTCTAGGAAACGTAAATGATATCCTTACGGTGCTCGTCCAAAGGAATCAAAATATTCTCCATTACCATTCTCGTCAATGTAGATAGCGGTCCAATGCTGACCTGGTTTGTTTGCAGGATCCGTGTTTACGATAATTGCACACGGCCTAGGTGCGTGTCTCGGTAGTTGATTAGAAGCACATACAAGCCGAAACACATTCTTCTTGTGGCTGGGGATCGATTTCAAGCATCTCAACACTTGTACCGCATACATCTTTGGAATTGGTATGCGTCCAGTCTTGCAGTAGTAAGGCGTTTTCCAGTGCACACATAGGCCCAGTGATGTTATGGTTTAAACAGCTATATGCTTTTGCTTCCTTTCCCAACTGTTTAATCGATGGGCAACCAGTCTCCTCCAGGTTTACTATTGGTTTGTTAAGAAACCTTAAAAACCGTTGTTTTTCACTGCCCTTAACGTGAATTTTGTTAAATGGGAGCAACACTCTCATCACCTCATCGCGGAAATTGTTGTAATGTACATGACCCGGCCACAATTTCAGCCCATGATAATTATCCTCCATAAATTGTATCTGTCGTAACATGGATCCTGATATAAAGTAACATCGAGGTGGTTTTATCAGTATCAACGATAAACGACCATGATCTGTAACCACGGCAATTTCTTTCGGCATGAATTCGTTGTTAACACCACTAAACCCTTGTACGCCCAAGTATGCATCCATCTTCTTTCGGCTGTTGCTGTACACTGAAGCTTGCAGGTTAGAGCTACCACTTTTAACAGCTAAAATCCACAACGACGTTCCGATGTTTATCGATCTCGATCAGGTTATCGAATTCTGCATACTCCAAGCAGTTAACGGTTACGGTTACGGCTTCTAACTAAATTCCCGTGCGTACTAGCGTTTGCAGACAAGTCAGGTGTTAGGTCAAAGGCCATTGAACAGTAGCCGGTGGGGTAATCACTTCTCGATATATCGTTACCTTCATTCAAAAAATGAATACCCGTACCAGATAATAAGGTATGATACGCTCTTACATATAAACCATTAGCTGAAAAGTTTGGTTGTAAGGCCTTCGGTGGAATTTGTTGTCCGTCAATATATAACGACATGTAGTTAATATTGCAGTGATGAAAATTGAACAGCTTTGAGGGGTAATCACCGTTGAAGGCTTTATTTGCTACAAACCCTACGATGCATCGTTTAGGTAACTGACCCAGGAAAACATTATCCAATGATTTTCGCTGTATGCCTGCAGGTATAGTTAACACTTTTACGTCGGTCCTTGTAACTGGGTATTTTGCGACAGTTGTTTCTAAAGCTTTAGCGTGCGCAATTAGAATAGTTGGATTGATTCGCATACGTCTCACCAGTAAACTAGCGTCTATAATTCGCGTCTTGTAATTTGAAGCGAGCGTCGCCATTAGGCTGAAGGTATCTCTTGATCGTACAAATTTAGCTTTTAACTAAACACCACTTTGAGAAACTTTCCTTGATTAAACAAATCCGAGTGCACGTGACCAATCATCTCTATCTGTTTCCCGGTAGCCGCAAGTGCTTGACGTTTTGAGAAACCGTTATTTGCGTTTCCCAGTGTATTCATCTGTCCAGCTGTATCATTGTGCCATAAGGTACATTCTAGATGTGAACTCTTGGCTTCCTTTCCTTTAGCAGCGTTTTGATATGTGAATGGTAGGCGTAAGTGTTGTTTGGTCGTGACACCATCTTCTCATTTAAGTAAACCTCCACCGGTGAGAAAAGCGAATGCATCCAATTGTTTACCGGTGCTACAACATCAGCGTCTGTAAGTGCTGTATCATATTGCTTTAGTACTTTAGCTGTGATGTACAACATGGTCTGGCTTAAATCCATGTAATCGTTTCCATTTCCGGGGACTACAAATTCTATTAGGGCGTCATCACTCAGAGCTGATAAGGGCTTGTAAAATATCCATTCACCACTCTCGATACTTGTCTGCGTCGACGGTAAAGCGAACAAATCCAATCCAGACTTGACGCATTCACACGATTGGGCATGTAGAAAAGCTATTATATTGAAAATATATCATCGTAAGTAGGATTCTTCTTAGCAACAGCTCTCGGTAGAGACTGGTTGTTATCGAACAGACGTACTCTTTCATAACCTAAACCCTCCATCATTTTTTCGATTTTCTCGTCGGCTTTACGCTTAAGGTTTCTACCTGCCTCGTCAAATCTTTCTTGAAACGAATCCTTAATAGGTCGATCCTCTATGACATCACCAAGAATATTGGCACCCGTTTTAAGCGCTTCTTTTCCAATAGCCTTTGCGCCAGACGTAAATAACGGTATTATACTTCTAAATATACCACCTAACCAGCTCCCTATTCCATGACCACGTTGATATGGCGCACCTCTGTAGATAGAGCCGATACCGTCACCGACCTGATTCATGTAATATTGCTGATAAGGGCAAACTATTATTGTATTTTCTTAAAGTGTAGCTTCAGACACGACGTCCCAAACTCAAATGGCATTGCTGCACCCGTCCCTGTTTTTATATTAATCTCGATGTTTTCAAATTGTCGTGTCATCACCGGTATGTAGTGTGCAGGCGAAAAAACCACATCTTTATGACTCCCGTAAGCATCGTTTTCTGAAGTAATATTTATTATACGCATAAGCGGAGATAAAACATTACCCACAATTTGCGGTTCAACGATGTCGCAATAAACAAACATGGGTACTGAATTTCCGATATCCCTACAACCCACGACCCCGTTAATCTTATTCGCTTTGGCAGTTGCGTAATAAAACTTGACGTCATATTACCTGGAAAATACTCAATAAGGTAGGATAAAACTCCATTTTTATATATCTCTCAACTGCGAAGCTAACATTCAGCTATTAAATTTGTCACCGTATCCACGCCACTTGACCAGGTATTGTTTATATCGCCCACGGCCCTTCTCTGCTAGAATCTTATCGACTTTGAATAGTGTATCTTTATCAACCGTAACAACTTGCAATTCTTCTTCGTAAAAGGATCGTTATTAAGATCGATTATTCGATAAACTGGTGGTCTTCTTTTTATCACCGCACTAATTGTAAAAACTTCCTCGCTCCAATTCGTTTCATATCCCTTCTCAAAGGTGTACTTAGTTCTGGCGATTCTGACATGCTCACCGACTTTATATTTAGGATGGCGTATTGGACCTAAACCTTTCGCGTACAGGTTATTCCACACTTCCAAAATGTTTTTATCGTTTACAACCGCGGAGGCCATCTTTATACTTGAATGAGGGCTATTGTTGTAAGCAGTCACAAGTTTTTCGAGTACATCAATATACTGTAGGAATTTTTGTAAGTGAAATAACGCCACATCTTTGTTTTCAATGTATTATTAAATCTTTCAACTACAGATGCTTTTACATCAGGGTTATTTGTTACATAGAAATTGATATTTTGTTTCTTGAAAAAGTTTTGTACACTGCTCGCCACAAACTCTTTGCCTTTATCCGTCTGTAGATTTGCCGGAGTGTTGTCGCAATCCTTAAAAATATCCGCGAATGCTCCAATTACAGATGAGGCTGTTTTCGTTTTAAGTGCTCTCACCCATGCCCTCCTGCTAAATACTTCAATTACCGTTACTATGTAGTTGTATCCACTATTGTGTTTACTTAAAGTTCGCATATCACAGAGATCCGCTTGCCACAACTCGTAAAGGTTACTCACAATATATTTATTTCGTGGAAACTTTTTTCTGACTGGTTTATGTACCGTATAAGCTTCCTGTGCCTTCAGCCAATTTTTTACTTCACCATATCTACCATTTACAGCATTAGTTAAAGGTGTTATACCAGCGAACCCTGCTGGGTGAGCGGGATCATAGTATACAGCATCAATGTTATGGCCGCCACGAATCGCAATCTAGTGAAATTCTTCTTCTTCTTCTTTGAGAGATTCTTCTCGATGTTTCCCACGTTTCACTATCAGCATCGTAATTCTCACCTACAGTTGTTGTGAGGGTCCGTTCAACAATGTGTGATACAGAAACATCATGCCTTTGCGCATTTACGATAAACTTTCGTGGTATATTTATCTCTTTAATGTACGTCGCAAACTGACGCCAACCGCGCGGGTTTGTAGTTTTTAGTTTTCTTAACGTCTCGTGAACCAGATCAATAATGTTGGAATGTGGTATGATCTCGCCTTTTATTGTGACAGTTCCTCTTTATCCCAAAAAACATCGCTGCTCGTATTCAGTATACGTAAGAAAGTCGCGCCTTTTCTTTTATATGAAGGCGGAAGCGTTGATACTATATCGTCGTCTGTCAGACCTTTGCGTTGCGGTAAATCTCTAATATCACCAGCAACAGCGTCACCGCTGATTATTATGCTGGCGGGCTGGCGTAACTGATTGGAAAAGTGTAGATACCTTTGAAGAACTTGGTTGTGCTGCTGCCATTTGTCATGGTCGGCCATTTTGGTTTTTAAAACATTACCCAGCTGCGTTAAAAGGTTGTTTTGTGTAACATCTGGTGCCTGTATAAAGGCTCTAAGACTCTAATTAGGGTTGAAAATTCCATCAAGGGTTGACTCTCGAAAAGAAACTATAAAAATAAGGGTGAAAAAATGCGTCCTACACGTGAGCGAGTAAAAATAAAAATAATTAGGGGTTGAAAAAGGCCTCCGAAGAGAAACCATAAAAAATAAGGGTGGAAAATATGGCTCCACGTGGGGCATCCTTGTGACGTCAAAATCCAAGATGGCGGAAGGAGCCCCCGTACTACTAACATATAAGACAATCAGAGAGCTATCAAAGTCCAAGAATTGAAAAAAAGTAAACAATATTTTAATATATTCATTGAAAATTCCACAGAAGTATCTACACTTAGTACAAGGCAATTTATTTCTGATAAGTGATTAGTAAATCGTAATCGTAACGTTTTAAGATTACTAGATGAAAACATGCCAATATACGCTACTCTTGATATGTCAGTCACAGAACGATTTCTAACATACTTTTTAGACATCGTAATCATTCTCTTTATAATAACATTATTATCTTTTATGACTAGTATAAGACAAATTCTTGCCTAAAATTTAAATACCTAGTGGTAAACACAAACTAATGATCCATAGTCATCAAAAAAATTCTCGTATAATTTTTTTATTTGTAATCAATGAGTACTTATTTTAGTATAATTCTTTTTTACATCGCCATCAAGTAAAAGCGAGATATTATCTCAAACACATCTAAAGATGTAAAGACTGAAACCAATCGATCGCTACTAAAACGTTACATACAATCTTGTACAAAAGGCATTAATCAAAAAAACTTTATACTCTTTTCCTGCAGCACTAAAATTTCTCCTTTTAAAAACGCAACATTATCTAAAAGTTTTAAAATAAAAAGTGCAAATTTAGAAAATGATTTTAATAATAAAAAATTAAAAAAAGGCAACCTCACATGATAAATGGTTATGAAAGTTGAACTTTCCATTTATTTCAATTTTGTTCGTTTGCCAGCTTTTACTCTGATTAAAATTATGTTACTGTTTGATTTCTTTTCTGTATATTTTGGGACTAAGTCATAAATTTGGGAAAATTAATTTTAGTTACATCACTTTATTTAAATTTCGATAAAGTCGGTGCTTTCCTAAAAACAAATTTTCCGTTATATACACTTTACCGACAGAAGCTTTAAATCATATAAGAGGCTGATTGTTTTCTGGATATAAACTTCAAATCGTAAATATGAGTTTTGCTGTAGGCGTTATTGTGTTATTTCCTTCACCACCGCATTTAAAGTTTTATATTTTCTAACGTATTGTTTGAAATTTAATACGTTTTCCTCAATTTTTTTTGCATATTTCCTCTATCTATTCATCCCATCTTAGTTTTGGTGCATTGTTGATACAAACGTAAATTCAAAGAAGTGGTTGACTTTTTTATAAGTCAGGCGCTCGAATGCTTAAAATGTTTGACCGGAGGAGATAAAAGCATTACGATTTTCACTTTTACTTTCACAAAACGTTTTTCTACATTTCTGCACTTACATGTGAGGTTTATTGTTTTCTTATAGTGTTTGAAATGGGGTTGAATAACGCGCTGATTTCACACGCGTTACCTTTAAAAATATGGCACACTTACTCGGCAATATTTTTTAGCGTTCATTGTAAGTTTATTGCATATTTGGATTGATGCCAAATACAAAAATTGAGCATTTATTTCAATTTCTCTGCAATAAATATGTAGTTCGCAAACAAATACACCCTAACTCATCTGTTCTTGTTTAGAAGATTGTGTTTTTATTAGCTCTTTAAAAAAACGGTACAAAGAAAAAAGGTATTAAACTGTTCTATCGGCAATAACAAAGTTTGTGTACGTCAAAGATTTCTTAAGAATTATTTATTGATACTAAAATACAGTGCGCCTTTTCTGAAGAAGGTTTAAATGTTTGATTACTAGCAATTTGATTACTTAATATGACCGTTTTAACTACCTTAGTGCTACGTTGCACTTCAAAATGTGATCATTAAAGTTCTCTTTTATAGCCTCACATCATAAAGTTCGTAGTTTTCACACCCTTTTAGAGCGATTTTCATAGTTCGAACCCTAATGTGTGCTGTAGCTTAGATTTATAATTTTATGGACTAAATCTTTTTGTGTAACTTAATAACCAAATTTGGACATACTGGGTTACGTTTATTCGTATTCCTGGTTAATTCACTGCAGTTAGTTTAAAATTTAGTAATCATTAAGAATGTGGATTGAATTATGCAAAATTACTTGATTGTTCTGACACCTGTAAGCTTTGAATTTGAGCTTACAGGTTTATACCTAAAAATTGATTGTGTATGGTGCTTTAACAAAATGAAATCCCAATTCAATTTTGTGCAGTAATTTTGAAAATCCCATAGTTATGTGTGAATATATTTGGTGTATGCGCACCATTATTAGTTGTTATTATTCATTAGTTATTAAAATCAAAATCTATTTGACTTATACGTTCTACTTGTACTTAAGTTTACAAAATAAACAATTGGGAAATATTTAAGTTTTTGTAGTCCAAATGTACCCAAGCAGAGCACTATTGCCCGCGGATTGCTCTTGACTCGTTTTTTGTTGGAGCGGGGTTCTTACCTCAAACATAATCCTACCCAGGTAACCGTTGTTATTCAACAAAACATTAAAATTCCAAAAATATAAGTCACCGAGGAGCCAGCTCTTCCAAACCTTTAGCAGGAAATCGTAGTGAATCTACAGTCTCTACTCAAATTATTAGACTCACTTACCAAATTTGTGTTTTTATACAACATAATTATTTTTAAGATTATAATTCTGGTGTAAGGGCTGATGTATTAGTTGTTATGTTAGAAATTATTTGGTAGATATCTTTTCTTCAGCCAGCTCCCTTTTTAAAAATTCCCAAATATTCTCGATTGGGTTCATACCGGATGAGTTGCTTGGCCATGGTAGAACTGGAATCTAACGTTCATCCAAAAAATTTTTTATTGATTTGGCCGTGTGGCAAGGTGCCCCATCATGCATAAACACCTTCCTGTCATAGCAAAACCATTCCTGCAACTAGGGAAGAAGTTTGCTTTCTAAAACTCCCCGGTACTGGTCTTGTCGCATCGTTCCCTCAACAACATGCAGGCGACCAAGACCTTTGCCATTGATCACCGACCATATCCTGACCGATATGGGATGCTTAACAGTTTTTATAACACAATCGCTGTTAAATTTTTCATCTGGCCTACGCCGGACAAACTGTGACTTGTCATCCAGAATGTGAAAGGTATGTAAATAAAAGGAAAAGTTAAAAGATTTAATTCAACCTACTATGCGCCAGTCATCATTGGTCAAGTGTTTATCGGCATTTGCCCAAGTCAACCTTTTTTGAACCATGGCTGGTGTTAATCTTGGCTTATTAATTGGCCTACGACATTTGAAACCCAGGTCGTACAGATTTCGCCTCACTGTATAAATGGATACAGTGCACCCAGCTTCCTCAAATTTCTCTTTTTATTGTACTAGCACTTCCCCTTCGACAATCTAGCACAATATTTCTAAGGGTTCTTCTTGCTCTAGCTGTCACCACCTTTTTTCCGCCACACCTTCCTTTCCGATTACCATCAGTAGACTGATTGGCATTCATATTTTGATAGATCCGGCGTACTGAGGACTGTGACAGTCCACACATTGCGGCAGTATCCCTTTGGCTGTATTTCGTATTGCTTAACAAAGCTGCAATAGCAGCCCTTTTCTCTTTTGCTAGATCCTTTGACTTACCCATCTAAAAAATAACACCCGCATTTCAATAGCAATATTTCAAATTAATATTTCAAGTTATGGCTTTGACACTTGCTTAAAAATATAAACAAACAATTACTGAAGCTTCACTTATTGCTAAAAATCACTAATCTTAGCAAAATAACGTCTTAAACAAAAAATAATTAACTGTTAAAACACACCTTAAAAACACTTCTAACCTCTGTACCTGTCAAATAGTTAACAATTAATTAAAAATTTATATTATCGACCACTTTATGTTTCTACATTTTTAATATATAATTAGGCAATCCTAACACCAACCCTGTGTGCAAGTTTGCCTGCGTTTGAAGGCGAAAAATTAAGATAAATTTCACAACGAAGGTAATTTTACGAGTGAGTCTAATAGTTTGAATAGGGACTGTAATTTAAAAATATTTGTTTAAACAGAAAACCAAAACCCTTTCGCTCAGTAAAGTACTGATCCTAAAATCCTCACAATTAATTTTCCTATCCTAGTAAATAATTCCCATTAAAACTTATTTCCTATTTCTTTCCGAAAATGCAATGACATTGTTAGTAAATGCTATCAGTTAACAGTCTTTTCCCACTCCGTCCTATTTCCCTATAAATATCCAACCGGCCGCTTTCCAGGTCATCTTATTCTCGGTTTCGCTATATTTAATTAGTTAAATACAGTATCCTGAGAAATTACACCTTTACATTTGGGAATTATTAAATCCTACATATTTTTCATACGTTTGATATACTTGTTACAATCCGACATACTTATGGTCAGTAAGAGATTCTTAACAAAATCCTCTCGGAGTTCGTACCACGAGGACAGTGTAGAAGAAGCACTGAGTGACGTTATTATTATTGACTGTCGTTTGGGCTCCGAAAAGGTAGTAACTTCAAGACTAAGACCAAAGACATAACCTCCCTTTTACCGACTTAATAGTGATCTAGAAGTTATTCTTAAGACGATCTTCTCGGAGCTTTTACCACGAGGGAAGTGTAGAAGAATCACTGAGTGACATTATTATTGACGGTGGTTCAGGCCCGAAGAGATAGTAACTTCATAACTCAATCCTTTCCCCAAATTAATGGGAACCAGGGAGCCATTCTTGATACGATCCTCTCCAAATTGTGCCAGAAATTCCTGAGTGACATTATTATCATTATGAAGCATGTTTAATCCTCATCAAACTACCTTTTGCCAAACCTTAAAGTGCATCCTACACCGCAGAACCACCATCGTCCATAACATAAACTACATATTCGGATTCATTCCGAATTCTCTCCCGCACAAAGTGCATTAGCCTTTACTTACACCTGTGGTCCACCACCTTCACCACCAGCTCCGGTAGTTGGCTGTATTCCCGTACATCCTTCACTACACCACCACCTCATTATAATTACATTAGATCATAAACTAACATAATTACATGCTTCATGAAACCACCTTCCATTCACTACAAATTTATACTTCACAAAACCACATTTCATTCGTTATATATATTGTTCATCTAACGTATATTTTTAGTAGTCACCCTGTATTTACATTACATTCATTTTTCCGTATGTTCAATAGAATTAATTCAACGTTACATTAAATTAAAATCCATGTCCATTTTGTTTTCATACAATTTCCCGTAGTAAATGAATTAAATACACAAGGTCAAGTTCACGTTTCCATTGACTTAAATTTTCTTTATGATAAAGCACTACATTCTAGTGTTCAATTATCACGTTCCAATCACCCAAATTATCTTTTCATTAGTCATTATTTAAGGCAACATTTGTTAATTAAATTAGGAGAAACATAAGATAAGAATACTTACCTTCATAATAATCGCTTTCTTAACTTCCATGATTATAATTTTATTCAATCACAAACACTGCAACTTCACCCCTTTATTTACACAACTCACATTAATTATATTGTTAATTTTTCACTTCCGGACAAAACGTCTGTTATAGTGCTTGTAATCTGCTATTTCCAGTTAGTGATGCCGGCCGCCGGTACCCGGGCCGCCAAATTTTAAACCCAACCAAGGACGACTTCGGGCGGACCACCACCACCAAAATAAACTCGCATCTGTGGGATCATTTATGAAAAGCATTGTTATTTTAATTTTGTTGGATAAGTTTTTTAATTTACTTTTTTTATATCCAAGTAAGTATACAGATTTAATTTGTAAAATAAATTGTTCATAACCAGTTCGCCTGAATCTTTTTACAATAGGCAACCAACCTTACGGCGAAGTAGTGAAAGCTAGGGACCAATCTAAGATCTCAAAAGACAAATAATTACAGATACAGAATTGTATTAACAAAGGGGTAGCACAAACTTCAGCTATAAAAGTTGCTTTAAAATTGCTCGCTTGAAAGTTGAATTAAACTCCAAAATCCGCAAAATTGCGACAATCAAATCTGAAAACTTACTCTATATTCACTCGATTAAAATGATAATAAAAATTACGGAAACTTAATGGTTTCATTAAAAGTGGACCGCAATATGTGAAACTACGTAATAATAATTCAAATCATAATATGACGATATTCTACGTCTAGTTTGGAACAATATTAAACTCTCACAACGCTTTCACATTAATGGTCACGTTTAACGACATTACGCCGGTTTCCCTTTTATTAGTCACGTTTTATAGAGAACGGCAGTTGTCCAAGATGGGGCACTATGTACTCTACTTTTATTTAAACTTAAATTTCCTAAAAATGATAAATCAAGAAAGTTCAACCCACAGACTAAAGGTCATTGACGTGGGAACTGTCAATTTTGTATAAAGCACGGTATTTTACTATATGACAAAGCCATCTTAATAAGCCAGATAAACTTTTCGCTAGAAGTTAATAAGACTTTGACAATTACACAATCACTTCATAAATGGTCAGATGGATAATAATAAATCTTATCGTGATCTTCTACATTACTTTAACATAATTGCTCAGCGTCTTTACAAGACATCCGCAACATAATCAAATTTTATCACATGTCTACTAAGATAAATTTTGCATAAATTATTTATTTCAATAGATATGAAGCGTAATCGTTACCTCGGTATTAAAGGTCTCAGGGACGTGACACGGTACGAACTTTGACTCTATAAATCACACACTTGATTTAGTTCTCTCCAAGTATTTTGGATCGCCTACTGTGCAATTAGTGTCATCTTCATTGGTTGATATTCCCCAGTTGGGAGATCCAAGTCAGGAGACCTTGACTCCAATTTTCAGAGAAAGTTTTTTAGTTTCGCTAACTGATTTTTGTGAAATAATACTATATGTTTATCATCAAACTTTCACAACGGCATTTTTAATTTCGGTTTGTAATGAAAACTAATACCTAGAGCATACAAACCTTTTTCTCCTCTGCTAGATTGTTTTCTTGTTATATATGTATGTATGTGTGTGTGTATATATATATATATATATATATATATATATATATATATATATATATATATATATATATATATATATATATTGTTTTGTAGTTTCATCACTATGAATATTGTCAATCGGAACGAACTGAATTTGTAATTCACGTTAATCTAGCAGTGAAATATATCTACTGTAGCGTATTCGAATGCAATCAAAATATCATAACCACATGAGTCCTATTTAATGAAAAGCTATCTACAGAGGCTTGCTCAAACAGTTTGGCAACATAACAAAGGCGCTACTACCTTTAGATAGACGTTAACCTTTAACAGCATTATGAAATTAGTAGTGTTTAAGCTACACATCCGTTTCATTGGTTTACTTTGTATAATACAACCTAATTAATTATGATGAAATAATAGATATTTATATTTAATCAATCAGAAGATTATGGTAAAATTGTTTCTACGAAACACGAACCAATTCTATATTACTTAGCCAATTTATTGAGTCTTCACAGGTACTTTGAAATGTTTATTTTATTTGCACCATCAAACTGGAACAAAATTTTAAAGATTCAGTATTTTCGGCAAGTTTTTAAATGCAAATGCATGAAATAAAGTGACAGAGTAATTTGTTGTTACTAAGATACTGTGATATTGCTATATTGTTGTAAGGTACTGTTTGTTTGTAAATTGCATTCTAAAATGGAAGGTGAAACCAACAAAAATCCATCCAACTGTATTCAATTTTTATAAGAATAAGTTTCATTACTATTATTTATTAATAAAGGTTGTATAGTAAGGTTAAGTTGCAATAATTCTTTCAACTTACGTGACATGTCATGTCTTGTGTTTGCTGTCAATCATGCTGTTAGCAACAATGACATGTCCGTTCTATAAAGACCACATTACGCCATTTGGGGGCGTATAAAGAACATTATGGCGGCAAAATAAAATAAAAACTACTTATATTACTGCAATCTTATCCACACTCTTGAAATTAGGTAGGTAAAATTGTTTTCTGTCGTAAATAAACATACCAATTGCCTATACAGCCCTTTTCCATTTGATCTGACGTCATTGCACAGGCTACTTTCGGAAATGACACACATTAAAAATTTAAATGCCGATTTGAAGTATGGATTTCAGTTCTATTTCTCGAATTATGATGCAATTGTAATAAAAAATAGCGTATGGCACACATGTAGAAGAACCTTTTTTTTATTGGTGCCCCATTTTACTTATTTAAAGCACGCCCAGCGTGTTTAAATTGAACTTTCAAAAACGCGCGTTTTTTAAAGTTACCAACCCAAGAAACGTGAAGTCTAAATGACAATTTTTTGATTATTGATCTGGCAGGAGTACCTTGTAACGTCAAATAAAATATTACTAACAAATTCAAAATCTGCATTTAAACATTATCTAATACTTTTAATTTTATAAATGAAAATAGAAAGTACAGTTAGTATTGTTAGATATATTAATTTTTATTTACATATTTTGCATTATTAGTTCTTATTTTCATTTTTTGTAGTAATAATACTAGTATTTATTATTTTAAGGTGCACCGATAAAAAAAATAGCGTAAAGTATTCGTGGATAACTGGTCTTTAAAACACTTACTCTGCTGCGCCGTCGTGCTCGAAATATCGCATGGGTTTTAAAGACTTTTTTATCCATTTATACTTTAATATACTATTAAAGCACGTCGCACGTGTTTTAAAGGCTTGCTTCTATACTTATATCATAATATACTATTATTATAATATTTAATTCATAATTAATGTGCTTTATTACTCTGAATGTTAATAAAGTTACGGTATCTTGTTTTCCATGATAATACCTCTGTATAAGTAAACTATAAAAATAACGCTTTTTATCGTAATTTTTGTGCGTAATAATGAATAGTTTGTAACTCTTTCAGTTGTAAGGATTAATTGAATTTCATAAATAAATGAACTTGCAATTTAAAAAGCACGTTTTGTTGATTGAGATGAAAAAGCTAAAATATAACGTAATTGATGCTTTCTATTGCGTACATAGAGAAAAGTATCATTTGGGCTTTTATTGTATGTATGTTTTTCTGTGTAAAAATTTAACGATAATGAATTTGTATTTAACTCAAACCTAAAAGCAGATGCTCCTCGCATTTTCCGGTTACGTTTATAATAGGAATGTATCTACAGTATATTATCTGAAGTAAGCTTTGATTTACTGAGAGGTAATCCATGATAAGCAGTGTATGTGCTATAATCGCGGAGACCAAACATGATTTTCCACAAAGGAACCTGAAATACGTAAATAGTACTGTTTTCCTACCGCCTCACTCTCTCCACAAGCTTCATCCTCTTGATAAAACATTTATTGAAACATTAGATCGCACTACAGTAAATTGTATTATATTGCTGACTATTTAAGCTAGCCCACATTAGACCTTAAGCGCTACATTGATTGCATTTTTAATTATTCATGCTTTGGCTATTAAAATAGCAATTTTATTTACGTAGAATTTGTGCAATTATGTAAATGTTGTGAATTTGTTTCCTTAAAATGCAAATATAATTATATGTATATTTGCTAAAGGATTGAATTCGTGGAATGTTCACGTTTTGTTATTATAAACTTGTTGATTAAATTTGCTAAATTTAATGCAATTGTGTACGTTTTGACACAAAGCAATTTTTGTTGTAGCCATGTGGTTTTCACCGAGAACTCGGAAAAGGAGAATGTTTTGAGTTGTGGGGTTTTCACCGATATCCCGGGAAGGATAGGGCTTGCTCTACGCGTGCAGGAAAGGAACGAACACACACGGTTCGAGGACCTGCGAGTACGGATCTAGGTCGGATTGTTAGAAGCGGCATGTAATTTGTTTGTGTGGGTCGTATACAAGGTTTTGACATCTGGAGCCGGGTAAACCTATACTGGCGGTGTATTTGAATATTATATTCGGGTAGGATGTTCTGGTATGTCAAGTTGGTGAAAAAAGGAGCATCCGGCTTAGTACCTGACTCTAAAGAGAGCGATTTTATTTTTTTTGTTAGTATTCTCATGCTTATGGTTAGTAACTTACTTATTGTGGTTTGTGCGTAAACTGTTCAGGAGTCGTGCTCTTCAGCCCTGGTCATTCATTTCTTGTTGGTGTTGCGTTGTTTTGTGTAATTGTATGCGATGTGGTTATTTTTAGTGTTAAAAAAGAGAAAAAAAGATTTATATTTGTTTGAGTATTTGTGCTAATCGGTTTAAGTGGGCATGTTGTTTAGTCGGATGTAGCGTACTGCGTGTGGTTAATCCGTCATCGAATAGATGGGGGATGAAGAGGGTACATAGAGTACTGTCTAGTGATTCTTCTATCTCCTCGGGGAGTTCATCAAGGAGTTGTGTTAGGATCGCGGGGGGGTGTTTGAATTTTAGTTTGGGTTTTCGGCGTGGGAATTGAAGAAAACGGTAGTCGTAGGGATCGGTGAGGATTTTCTGGGGATTGTGTCGCCGAAAATTCTTCTGTGTGCAAAGTTTCTTTGTAATGCCTGTATTCTGTCTGTAATGCGTGGTATGTTTGCGTGCTGTATTGTGAGGGCGCTAGTGTACCTGAAAGGTAGCATGTGTATGCGCCTGAGTATTCGGCGTTCACAAGAAGCGATAGAGGAGAGGTGATTTGGGATTTATTTTGATGTATCTAAGTGCTCAGAAATCCGTAACAGAGCGTATGTATGTTTTGTAAGTGTGTTGTAGTGCTTTGGGGTGGCAACCTCTGATTCTACCCCGGAGGGTGCCCAGGTAGGTTTGCTCGGTTTCTTATCCTATTAAGTGTTCTTTGCACATCGGGGAGCCAATTAGGGATTTTATAGAAGAGGATTCCAAAGTAGGTGACTTCGCATTGGAGCGGGAGTCTTTCTTGATTTAGGGTGAGGCTAATCTTTGGGAATTTATTTCAGTGTAGTTAGGATGTCGGAAAAGGATTGCTTGGGTTTTGGTGGGATTGACGGAGACTCCTTACCGGTTCGCCCAGTTGGAAAAGTTGCGGAGGGTTTTGGATATGAGGCGGGAGGCCGTTCACTGCCCAGAAGGCAATGTGATCCACAAACTGCGCAACCACTACTCCGGGTTGTGTAACTTCGGGAATGTCGGAAGCCTAAGGCAGAACTTTGCGGTACGACTGCTGTGGGTTAAAAAGGATCGGAGAAATTGTTTCCTGCTTTTACTCGAACGGACCGATTAGTTAGCTGTTTGGAGAAGGGGTCGAGTATGTTGAGGTTGCGATTCTTGTGTAGAAGACTGGCGTGCCAGCCTCTGTCAAATGGTTATTTAATGTCCAGAAACAGATCCAGATTGCATTGCATGTGATTGAATGCTCTGGTGGTTTCTTTAAGCAGCTTTAACCAGGGATTGTGACACGCTCGATTGGGACGGAAGCCGAATTGTCTGTTGGGAAGGGGTTCATTGAATTCAAGATGGTACCTGAGTCGCCTGGCTAGAATTTGCTGAAAGCATTTTCCCAGGCAACTCAGGAGGGAAATAGTTCTATAGCAGGAGGGTATGGTTAGGTCGGAGTGGGGTTTGGGTATCATGACGGTGGAGGCCTACCTCCAGTACGTCGGGAAATGGGATAGGATTAGGCATTTGTTATAAATATTGGAGAGTAATCGTAGGGCTGGAGCGGGTAGGTGTCTGAGAATTTCCCGATTTAGGGCGTCATGACCTGGGGTAGAAATTCGTGCTTTTCTGAAATAGGCGTTGACCTGGTCGAGAATGATAGGGGTATAGAAAGGATTGTCGTTATCTAGTTGGCGGGAAGGTTAAGGGTGCGGAATTCTTCAAGGCCACTCTCAAGGAGTGCCTTGAACTGCCTGTTAAATTGAGGATAATCTGGGAATCGTAAAATGGATTGGAGATGAAGACCGAATAAGTCGGCCTTTTCTTAGTTGGAGGATATTAGGTTACCCTGTGGGTCGGTTAAGTAGGATTTAGGGGTTACTTTCCTTCTGGTCAGTATATATAACTGTTTCCAGAAGAGTTTTCTATTTCTATAATCTAACTGGGAGGCCTGTCTGATTGATTCTCGCCTGATTAAGGCGTTAAGGCGATTGTATTCAGTTGTGAGAGCCGCATCCCTAGATTGCAAGAATTGACGATAGATCCGTCTTTACTCTTTGATCCAGTTCACGTTGTGCCGTGGGAGCCGTTTGCGCGAAATGTCGATGTTTTTCAATTGGACTGAGATATCAACCGTTTCCGCAATTATGGATGTTAGGTCTCTAATGGCTCTTTGAGATGTTGGGTCGTTACAAAATTGTGCGTTAGAAGGTTGTTGGAGATGTGTTCGGATAATACATTCGTCTGCATTCTAAACATCTTTAATTACTGTGTATTGAGGACGAGGGGGGCTGGACAAAATGAAGTTTTTACCAGTAGTGGTAGATGATCTGAAGTGAGCGTGGTGCCTAAAAATCACTCACGCTCGAAATTGTGCGCTATGGGTTCGGGAAGATGGATGACGTCTATCACTCAGGCACCTAGATGATCGAAACATGAAGGCTCTGTTAGCGATTCGCAAAAGTGGCAACTATAACAGAGCTCATGGTAGCCTGAATCCGTTGCCATTACATTTGGAGCCGCCGAATTGGGCGTGACGGGCATTGATATCACCAAGATATTTGGGGAGGCTAGAGGCGTAAATTAAGAGGTTATTGGATAGTACATTGTGGCCGGGCGGGTTGTAGTAGGAGATGAAGATGATCGGGGTGGGACATTGCACCATCACAACAACGCATTCGAGATGCTGTAGATGCGCGGGAAGTTGAAAGGGAGTGGACGGGAAGCAATTTTTAATTATGAGGGTGATTCCATGGTGGCTGTTTGTAACGAAATAATTTGGGTTTTGGTATATTTAAGTTACTTTGTTATTTTTCTGTAAATTTCTGTGCAAGTTGTACATGTTTACTCAAACCTTCTTTCTAGGAATGCTGACGTTGTTTCTGTTCATAACTTGAACCACATGATATTTCTAAATAATTTTCCTATTAGCCTATTATACATTTTCGTACCTTTGGTTATTCAAACGTTCTAAATTCACATTTACATATTTCATTTAAAATTTGCATTGTTACTCCCTCTAGTGACGTATCCTAAAATATAGGTAATTAAGATGAACTATATTACAAGCTTTTAGAAGTCCTCTCTAGATGGCGTTAGTGGAGAAATCACAATTTATAATGTTTGGGCATTTATTGATATAGATAAAATATTGATAACAATAGATTTGGAATAATACAACTTCAACATAAAAATTGCGTCTTCTTTCTTTCCTGTGGCGTCCATTTTGCCAAGCTGAAAATTTTGATGTCTTCTTGAAAAATTCCTATATACTACTATACGATATAAATAATCGGATATATCTTCAAGAAGCATAATTTGCAATAAAACAATTGGTGCTTTTCTAATTATTATCTGCAAGTTTTGTTGCTCGCTTACATGCGGTTTCAGAAAAATTTTCTTCGGCAAGATCGAGTAAGTTACAGGTGAATTTGTCTGATTTGTTAGTAATACCTGACTTCTTTCCTAGTATTTGAAGATGTTTTAATCAAGACATGAATTATTGATGCTTTCGTAAAGAAAGTAAAGCACTTCGATAGATTCACATTTGGCCCGTTCCATCTAAGGGGTAACGAATAAAGATTATTTACTTACATAATGTTAATTACCTTCTACTTTTAACTTCAACGAATTTTCTCCTTTTGGCTTCAACGAATTATCTTCTACTTTTAGTCTCAACGATTTAACTTCAAATAATAGCTCCATATTATCTACATTCAAGTACCATTCTGGTTTAATTTCTAAATCGTAACTAAAATAAAACAGGATCGTGACAACTTCTGCATATGTTCGTGGTCCGAGGGCATCGACTGAACATAATTACTACCTGCTTATATAAAGGTTAGATCATTCCTTTTTCTATTATCACATGAGATTTAACTGAATAACCATTGTGTAAACCTTTCGACCAGTAATGATAAAGTACACCTGCTAAAAATAATTAAACCAATTAGTCAAGTTATAACAATATCTTAACCTATATTTGTGTACCTGTTATCACTATATCCTTATTGCTGTATTATTAATCTTTCACTTCACTACCACGTGACCTTCATTACCTGATCTTTTACCATTATTTTCTCTCAATTTGTTTTGTAATTATAATAGTAACATCTAACTGTACCTATTTTGGCTGCCATATTTGTGCTGTGCGCAGCATCACTTTAATTGGGATGCGTAAAAGTAGCTTAACTAACCATTATATGAACATATGTTTTTATTGCATTGGTGTAGACATTAATTATTAACGTTTTATTTTCTCTCTTGAAATTTATGTATTTATTAAATTTCCATGATATTGGATTCATTATTATTGTTTAAAAGGTAAAATGTTTGCTGAGCTATAAAATTTGTACTAACTATAAAAATTTATTTCTTTTGTGTAAACCACCGCAAGTTGCTTTTTTTTTATTATTTGGTAATAATTTACGCTTTGGATTGGCGTCGATGTATGTTTCTCTTTTAGTTATACAAAGGAAGGCCTTCCCTTGTAAAGGGGAATTATTTAAGTTTTGTTTTCAAGAAGTAAATAAACAATTACTTATTCACAGGTGTCGAACCCAATTAGTTTACTTGCGAACAGTATTTACTATTTCTTTATTTTTGTACCTTTAGGTTATTTACATATATTTTTTTGTTGTGGATTAATAGGATCCACACCCTCAATTATTAGTTTCTGATTGTTAAAAATTAAAATATGTGGTTGTTTATTTCGCACTACAGCAGTGTTATTATTCCTATTTCCTCTTGCACTTCCCTTTCCCTACAATCTCCTTGCTCATTCCATTCTGCACCACGGTCCAAGAGTCGGGACAGCGGTGAATCGTATCTCTGTCTAGGGGAGCGGCTCTTGGCGCCGGCATATCCAACATCCTTCTTCTCTCGTCCTGCCCTAACCGACACTTTTGAGCTAGTTCGTTGTGCTCACTAGCTGTGAATTAGCAGAGATACCTTTCCTTCTTCCCTTTTCTTCCAGCTCCCCGTTTAAACACGTAACATGTTGTTTAGATAGGTGTGATATATGTTAAAGTTAAGTGTACACTGGTTTGTGAGCTTCATCTCCGTGATGAAGAGAATGTGTATATTGTGTTCGTGTAAGAGGTTTTTAAGTAGGGAGAATTTTGGACATTAGCGGTCCCAACTAGGATATCTATTTTGGAGGGATCTAAGAATGGGTTTCTAGGATTGCGGTAACCGCCGTACGCGTGCCGGATACGCGGGCTCCAGTACACCGTTGGAAGTAGGTTCAGGATAGCGATCTAGGACACTAACGGTCCTATTTCTTCGATCGGGAAACGTATGGAAAAGGGTGTGGGTGAGGACTTGGGGGAAGTTTTTAATGGAAAATGGGTCCGTGTCAGTACTGGGCTTAAGGTGTGCGGAGCCTTCCGAGTGGGACTCTTCTGAAGACTGGATATGTCCGATGGTTGCCATCTTCGAAGTGGAACTGGGAGGTTTCCATTGCTTCCAGCACTTGAAGGAATATACGTAGGATGTGCTTCCCCCCGCAGTTTTTAATCCTTGGATTAGCGAAGGATTTGCATGAGGAGGTCTGTGGCTTTTGCCACAGTTGAGGTAACGTATGGAGCAGACAGGGCACTCCTCAGCGGTATGCCCCACATGCGTGCAGGTATATCAATACTTGGGGGGAGGTTGGGTGATAGGGGAGGGTTTGCAACTATAGCGTTGCCCGAACATGACGACACCACGTGCGAATAGGTACTCACGAGTGGTTTGGGATGGGGTTATGATACACACCGGAGATGTAGGTGAGTTGGTCATCTTGGAGTTGATGCGAACAGCGTTCCTCACATGTGGGAGATCGGTCGCACACAGGATCTTTTAGGCTAAGATGTCCTTATCTACGTGACGAATCACGCAGGGAAAGGAAGGAGGTCTAGAAATGGAGTTGGAAGCACGGGGACCGGATAGCTGAGATAGGGTTACGGTGGGATCGCTGAAGTTGTGTCACAGGCTAAGCTATTTGCCATCCGGTAAGCGAGAGGACAAGTGTGGTGGTGGTTCAACGTTAAATTCAACCAGGGAAGGTTACGGGATTTTAGTGATTCAAATTGGGAATTCTAGGTGGTGATGAACTCGGATATATTGCGAATGCAATATCTCGAAGATTGAGAGCGGGTAGGTGATTAGAAATGGAAGAAGCGGGTAAAGCAATCACGACAGGTATAGGTGGCTATGCCATGGTTTAGTGGGTTTGTGTGTAGGTTTTGTGGAGGTGGTGAAACGTGTAGAAATGTAGGAGTGTGAGGATGAGGTGGTTATGGACGAGGCGCTTGAGTGGCAACGGGAGCGTGTTCTTGAGGATGGTGGTGGCGAGGCGATAGTGTGTGCGTTTGTGTGTGTGTGTGTGTGTGTGTGTGTGTGTGTGTGTGTGTGTGTTGTATGTTAGTGTAGGTGGGCGGGCGGCGTCTGGGTTTGACACCCAGATGTTGTGGCTACTAAAGTAGGCGTGCTAACAGCATGCGTAACTAAAAGCCGTCTTAACATTGCCTCTTTCCATAGTTAATGACAAAAAAACAAACCAAGCTTTCCTTCAAGATAACGAAATTGCATCATCATGCACGCCATTTTTTAAGCTTGTGACGTTATCCACCTCGCTTTCTTTCATATATCATCAATTACAAACGATACAAAATTTCTTAACTCAAGGTATGGTTCTTTTTAACACAAGGGGTTTTCCTTGTGCCGGGGAAATCAAGATATATGCCGCAAGATAGACAGAACGGAAGAATTAACTCAGATTCGACTTACGCATTAAACAAAATCGATGTGCCTAAATGCCCTTTATAGACGATAACAGTATATACATTCATATTCGTAATTATATACACTAATAAGAAAATAGCGACATATTCCTAAATATTCCCAGGTACTGTAAATATACTTACAAATAATAACACAATTTCAAAACTTGCATTAAGGTAATGATAGCCAAAAATTGACACGTTACAAAGTTAATTAGGATTTTTAGGATGAGCATCTGGATCTTGACACTATACGCCTCTTGAATGTAACAACCGCGTTTTAATACTAGTCATGAAGTGCATATGTTTCTTATTACTCAAACCACTAAAAAGTTTGTTAACATTTTTCTTCATTTTATCGGGAAGTTCTAAATTGATTAAATGTCCTTATAGTGTGTTATTTTCCAATAATGCACCTATTTTTAAATACGTTAGAAGCGATATAATTCCCTAGGGCATTATGAAATTAAGCAGAATGCATACTTATGAAACCAAGTTGACTGAACAAGAATTAAATTTATCAACAAACATTTGGATGTGCGATGGGCAATGTGCGATCAGCAATTGTAGCTAATTTGGTAATGGAACACCAAAGAGTGCATTGATAAATTAAGTTTTGAACCTTCATTTTATTACCAATACGTAGATTACATACTATTAACAGCTAAACAAGATGATATAGGACAACTTAACATTTTTTATGATTTTCATCCCCGTTTAAAATTTACAATAGAATTAGAACATAATCATTCAATTTCTTTTTTAGGTGCCAAAATTACTCGTAATAACAATAATTCTATTTCGATCCATAGGATTCAGAAAAAAACTCATAGTTTTTTTTTAATCATTTTGCTCATCCTTTAAATATGAAATATAATGTGATTGCAAACACTATTTTTAAATGTTTCCGAAATTTACGGCTTTCAATATAATGAAAAAACAAGTAAACTCTCTCTATAAAAATTTTAAAAATGAAACAAATGCTCTTAACGAATTAATTATGTACCAATTCCATTTACAAACAAGAAATGTTTAATATTTAAACGCCTTGTAAAATTTAATATAAAACCAGCATTTTTAACCCAAAGCAAAATTAGAAGTTTACATTCAAAATTAAAATGTAAACTTAAAAAAGAATTATTAACTAATAGGATATACCAAATCCCTTGTGAAAATTGTAACATTAACTACATTGGCACTTCCTTAGAGACTTTAAATAATAGAATCATACAACATAAATCGGATGTACGAGTTAAGCCTAATAGCACTGCGTTGGCAAGATATGTTATAAATTTTAAACAGAATTTTAATCAGAATGAAACAAAAATTTTGGACAAAGAAAATAATTACAAAAAAGGCTTTTGTTAGAAACGCTTTATATCAAAATTAATGAAAATAGTGTTTGCAATAGTAAAAAGATTTAGAAAACCTACCAAAATGCTATGTTCATTTTTTTGACAAACTTCAAGTCACCTAATTTCAAATTTTTGATATAACTGTGTCTAGTAACGTTTATATATATATATATATATATATATATATATATATATATATATATATATATATATATATATATATATATATATATATAAATTAAACCTCATGAAGATTTCAACCGGAATTGAAATATAGGAAAATGTATAGAATTTGTGTAGTGTTTGACTTTTAAACCAACATTTTATTAGTAATTTTAAATAGAACGTCAATTAACTTACTGAACATAGACTTTTACTTCCAAAACTAAAGTTTTAGGGCGTAATAACATTGCCTTTTTTTTGCAAAATCTGATGGAGCGTTTCACTGCAGTCAAAAGTACTAGAGCAAAAAATTTCCGTTTTGGAAGCCGTTTACGAATTATTATAGTTCTAGCCGTCTTAACAAAAATTCACTTTTGGCGTGTTAAGCTATGTAAGTATTGGTAAAATTAATAATTTACTTTGCCATTAAAAAGTACATGGGTGAATATGAAATTTATTAACGAAGTAACAAATAAAAATTATTAAAACTAAAAAATTTCGTAAGAAAATCAAACAAAAAGTTAAAAAAAAATCAAATGTTCAAACTGATGTGCCTATTGTACTCGACAGCAGTCGACACGTTCCAAAACGAAAATTTTTCGCTCTAGTACTTTTGACTGCAGTGAAACGCTCTATCATATTTTATAAAAAAAGTTCAATGTTACCACTTAAAAAAATTTTATTTTTGAAGATACTACAAAAACTGGCAACGCTGGAATAATTTTTTTCATGAAATCTTCTTAGTTAGATTACGCCCTAAAACTAAATATAACGATATTATTTATTAGAAAGAGCGTTATGTAGCTTAAAGTTACCTACATTTTAGTGAAAACCCCTTCGTGATAACCCCATCCGTTCTCGATTTATATGATAAAATGTTACAAATTTGAATGCCGCAAACGATTACGGGAACCTGGCAATGTGCAGCCGATTCAAGCACCTGTAAGAGTTCGTAGAACACACACCGAAAAAAATATTATCAACTTTTAGCCTACGTGGAATACGGTCCCACCTTAAGTACCAGAAAAATTTCCGCCGACTTGGGACCTCCAAAACCAGCTGTCCACGAGATTCTTCAAAACATACAATATGCATCCCTACCACATTGTTTTACATTAGGCATTAAATCATACTGATTATGATCATAGACCCAATCATTGTCACTAGCTCCGAAACATGATTCGGGCAAGTTCAAATTTTTTGGTGGAACGTTTAGTTTTAAACAAGTAAGCTAGAGGGTGCTCTCTGCAGCGATTACACGTTTTTGTGATTTTTGGGAAAAAACAGAATCGATCGGTACTGTTTATTTGATATGCTGTTACGCGGCTTAAAATTACCTAAATTTTAGTGAAATCTCGTTCCCGATATCTCCATCGGTCCTCGATTTATACGAGAAAATGTTAAAAATTTTAATACCGCAATCAGAACAAGTTACCTTGGCAGGAAAAACAAATCACATATCCATGGTAACCGACGTAATTTAACCTATAGTTCGACTTTCTCACTACTAAGTAACAATGATAATACGTCGCGTCTTGGCTTCCTTCACACTTTATCCAGGCTTAGGGCTGGTTCAAAACTTAGATATGAAATGTATATAAGGGCCAACGGAACATCAGCAGTAACAATAAAACAGAAGCACAAAAACCTTGGAACTACCTACACAAAGAAGATTTATCCAGAAATAGCTCAAACATTTGAAAACGTCTTCCATCATTCCCGATGCATTTATTTAACCTAATTTCGGTAGAAAAAACCACTGCTTCAATTTCAGCCCTAGACAAGCTTCCAATAGCATTTCGTATTCTTTCCATCATATTTTCCCTGGTTGTTGGTTTCTCTTGGAAAACCAGGTCTTTCAGTCTACCCCATAGATAGAAATCTAAGCAAGTAAGATCCGACGAACTCGCCGGCCAGGAAAATAAGCTTCTTCTTCCAATAACACGACTAGAATATTGCTCACATAAATGCCGACGTACGTTTCGGTCATAATGTGCCGGACTGCCATCAAGCTGGAACGACATGTGCCTTCTTGTTTCCAAGGAGACATCTTCTAAAAGTGGTGGAAGACAAACTTTAAAAAATTCCAAGAATCTCACCCCATTAAAGGTTGAGTCAAAAAAATTTTCACCTATAACTTTTACTGCCAGCATTCCGCACCCTACGTTCATTCTCCAGCAATTCGATGTTATACTTGCCACATCCATTGTGGATTTTTCTCGTACCAATAATACATATTGTGTAAATTCACACCTCGTGTGCTACTGGAAGTAGCTTCGTCCATCCATAATATGCATAACAGGAAAATTGCATTTCCCGGAATCATATTCAGAAGCCAGTGACAATAGTTGAGTCTAGGACCGTAATCAGTATTATTTAATGCCTGATGTAAAAAAATTTGGTAGGGATGCATATTGCATATGGTTGTATTGAAGAATATTGTGGACAATCGTTTTTGAGACTCCCAAGTCGTTGGAAATTTATCTAGTGCTTAAGGTTGTATCGTATTGCACGTAGCTCAAAATGTTGATAATATTTTCCTCGGTGCGTGTTCTACGAACTCATACAGGGACTTGAATCGCCTGGCCAATCTTAAACATACCTCTCGAGAAAAATGTCTTTTTTGTAGAAACTGTAAATTGTAAATGGATTAAAAAAAACATAAAAGACACAAAAACTCTGACAAGTAACCGTTGACAAATGGCAAATCAGTGATCTTTTCCATTTAGAGTTTACCATGGATATTTGATTTGTTTTCCCCGCAAAGGTAAATTGCTCCAATTGCGGTATTCACATTTTTAACATTTTAACATTTAAATCGAGAACGGGTGTGGTTATCGCGAACCGGTTTTCACTAAAATTTAGACAATTTTAAGCCAAATAACGGTTTTCAAATAAATGGTATCGTTCTATTTAGTTTTTATCCAAAAAAACACAAAAACGTGTAATCGCTGCAGATAACGCTCTCTAGTTCATTTGTTTAATACTAAACGCTCCAACAAAAAACACTATACGAAGGACCACAAATTGCTCTTTCAAATGAATCCTTTGAGTGGTCCAGGAGCGGAAAATGCATTGGCCTCCCCCTACTTTATTATGAGAGATACGGAAAAATGTCCCAAAACAAAATAATGCGGTAGAGGAGAGTCTGGAACAGTGGCCGCCTTTTTATATAAAAATATGAACCATTCAAGTATTTTTTGAGAAGGAGATACTATAAATTAGTGTTGTAGAACATTTGGCACCCAAGGTGGCTACCGTACCATCAATGATGCTACAGTGGCCATATCTGCATGGAACACCGGCGACTTTCCAAATAAGTTAAAAATGGATCAGAAAATCATATTTATTTAACAAAAAAAGTGTTAGTTTACATTGTACAAAGACAAATCTACTGGAAATGGGAAAAGATTAGCCATTCTTGATGATCCACCCATTTTTCAGGTTGGATCAAGTGAAGAATATTAACATGAGCTGGAACGGTCGATATGTCTAGAACATTTGGATATTTGCTTTCATGGCGCCTAAGAAACGTTATATTGAACTCCTCATTGTCTAACTTATCCATTATGCGACCAATATTTAACTGTTTTTTCGTTAGAAACTCGACTAATACCAATGAGTCGTTAGTTATCGTCCACAGATCATTAATTAGAATATTATCTTCTTCTTCCGACTGAGCATAGATGTTAATATCTTGAGAATCTGTCAAATGTTCGATGCTCTCATCAGTTGAGGAACTGCTTTCATAAAGTTTACTTTTGCTTTGGTGCAAGGTTTTAAGCTCTCCAAGTTGTCCTTTTACACATAAATTTTTGTTTAAACTAGATTTTGTAGCTTCTTTCAATTTTTCTCCTCTTCGAATTTTTCTAAAACTGGAGTGTTTGTCAAAATTTCTGATTTCTTCTTCTTCTTTCTCTGAAACTTTGTATTTTCATTCGAAGCTGTTACCTTTGGAAATGATTTAAGGTCAAAGGGTAAAACAAGCCATTTCTGGTTCCTAATTGAATTTTCATCCCTAGTGCTTGTCGATGGCATAGCAATAATGACTTCATTATTGTCAATTGTTTGTTTTAACTTGTCTTCATTCAAACTGTCGTAATTCATTATTTATATGTCTGTTACGGTTGAATCGATGAAGTCGCCGTCGTTAAATATATTTGGGTTGAACGGGAAAATCAGAACCTACCACGGTGACCAAAGTTCACTAGATGTTATTTGACCAACTTGTTTCTGACCTTTTCTAGCAATCCTTTTTCCTGCTTCTTGAACGGTTGTGAGCCCCGTTTAGTCCACGTTGTACACTTGATCGGGTCCTAATTTGTACTTTTCATATATTTCGTGAGCATTATCAAAAAATTGTTGGACGACTGGCTGGTTAAAGCCCACAGCACTACCTAATGACGTCACTTCTGCCGATCGTAAGAATAACTCCCTTCGCCGCTTGAGAAAAGCGTTAAACCACAATCTATCGCCAGTTTCATTTGCTACATATGAGGGTGGTATTGTCTTCCTATTTTCCAATGCTCAATGATACGCTAACTTTCTAGCACATTTAGAATTTAAGCCGTGATGAAGTTTTGCATGGTTTAGAAGAGCTTAAAATTTCTGCTTCTTCCAAAAAAAATATTTGGTTTACAGTATAATTGGGTTCTAATCTTGGTTCTCCTTCTAAGACGGGTGAGTTCCAATCAATTTCATCTCTTCTGTCCTTGCCTTTTTTTACATAACGCCATAAAGTTGTGCGGAGAATTTCGAATTGCAGCGGCTGTTGCACATAGTTTCAGCAGAAGTTTTACCTATTATTTTATCTGGTTTTTTTACGACGAAACATTTTGTAGTGTTTCTGAAATAAAAAAGGCCAACATTTAAGCACGATAACTATGAAGGTATATTGGTCACCTCGTTTAAGATTTACAAAGAAGTCGCCACTGTACCTACAGTAGATGGTGACCACTGTACCATCAGTCACGCCTTAAAATTAAAGATCGATTACAAAGAACGTTATGAAACAGGTGCCAAAAAATACTTACATATATTAGCTATCGTTTGCCACGAGTCTTATTTTTTTTTCTCGTTGAAAAAACTAAAGTATTACAAAAGTACAAAGAACGTTATGAAAAAGGTGCCAAAAATACTTACATATATTAGCTATCGTTTGCCACGAGTCTTATTCTTTTTTTCTCGTTGAAAAAAACTAAAATATTACAAAAATACTTTCCCGAAATATGTTTCAACACTTGCTAAATTTTGAGGTTAAGCAATCACCCAAGAAAAGGATCCAAGAATACCGCAACTAACATCATAACAGAAACAGTAATTGTAATCTTATCCGTTACATAAATATGACAAAAATGTACGTATATGGTAAATCTTTCGGATGCGATATCCCAAACATTTCAAATGCTATTGCATGAAAACTTCATAAACATATCTATGACATAATGTTTAGACTACAGTGATTTTTGGTGGATAGTAGTCTGCGGGGTGAAGAGTAAGACGCGTAAATGTAATTCTTCTTTGCCTCCAATATGTGAAATTCTTGACAAGCACTTCTGCTAAAATTTAGAAATGGGGAAAATTTCATTACCTTTTATTGGCTACTCAATAAACTAAAAAAACATTTGCATTGAACCGTGAAAATTGTTTAAGATAGAACTGTCTAGGCTGCAGTGATCTTTGAGGGTGGTGGGTAAGCGGAGTAAGAAGTAAGAGTAGGAACAATAGGTCATGCATTAAAATTTTACATAAGTGTTTAGGACATGAATGTTTAAACTTCAGTAAGCTTTTGTGAAGATCGGAATGTAGAAATTGCGGAGTAATTAAATAACATGTAATAGCGTACTTAAAACGATCATTGCATAAACGTAAAAATGCAACAGGTAAAATGCATTATACCACCGACCACCACCACATTAGATGGATAGTTACAGAAATATTACTTATGGAGTTTTCGTGAGTAAATATATTATAAAATGAAATAAAGACAACTTACTTTTGATATTAAATAGCTAGTAAGTACGTACTACCATGACCGCTCTAAGTGAGGTAGTCAATATATATAGTGCGTATTCGGTCGATAGCTCCTTAGCCATTAAACTTAGAAGATAAGTTTAAATACGAAAATTGTCTATTTTTATAAGCTGCATAATCTAAAAACAGTTTGGTTTCTACAGGGTGTAATATAAAAGCGGTACAATATAGAACTTTTGATTTTTAAATAGAATACCCTATATATTATTTTATTTTTCGATTCTCCTTATAATTTTACATCTTTTTTATAAGAATTACCTACAATCTAAGTCTTACAGTTTTAAGATATTCGCAAAGTTAACAAGAAACTGACATTTTAAATGTTGTAATTCAAGTAGGCGTATCTCAGTTATTTTTAAAGATAAAAAAATAGTCTTGGGCATAGAATTTATTCATACATGATCTTACTGTAATATATTGTCACAATTGGATTTCAATATACAGAGTGATCGCAAAAATTAATTCAATAACATAAATTTGAATATGCTATATCTTCATTTTCTTAAACGGCACACACTATATTTTTTTAATGCCTTGTCTTCGTCTATTAATCGGCTTTCATTTCTATTAAATATGGCCTATACCTATCTCTAATAGTTTCGGAGATATTTAAGTTTGTTCAATTTTTTTCGTGGATAACACTGAAGAAGGGTAAAATTAGTCAGTCAAAGCAAGCTATGAATACATAAGAAACTAAAGAACATATTAACTTTAAATTATAATAAATGATCAATGTGACCACCATTTTGTTCCTGGAAAACATGAAGTCTTTGAATAAACGGGTGATCACAAAAATTAATTCAACAACGTAAATTTGAAAATGCTGTATCTTCATTTTTTTAAATAGCACACCCTATATTTTTTAAAGCCTTGTCTTCCTCTATTAGTCGGTTTAATTTTTATTAAATATGTTCTATACCTATCTCTAATAGTTTTGGCGATATTTAAGTTTGTTCAATTTTTTTTCGTTGATAACACTGATGAAGAGTAACATTAGTCGGTCAAAGCAAGCTGTGGATATATAAGAAACTAAAAAATATTAACTGAAATACATAAATTGTAATTATAATAAATATTGTATGAAACCACCATTTTTAAGAGATAGATGTTTTTAAACGATTGATCGTAAAACTAACAATTTAATCAAAAGGGCATAAAACAAAAGATGAACGAAAACAAATGAAGAAATCAAACTTGTCAAACAGTGCTAATATTTGTGTAGTATTGTATACTTACTTCCTAAATTACAAAATTAATTTTTCGAAAGAAGAACTTGTTAATATGATTTACGTCCTTGGTGAAAGCGATAAAAATTGTCTTTTAGCTCATCGAATTTCTAAATGCACGACATCCGCACGTTTCAACATTTGCAAGATTGAAAGAGCGTTTCGAACAAACAGGCAGTATTCATTACGAAGACAATTTAGAACGAGAAAGACCCGCAATTAACAAAGGTAATGAACATTTAGTTCTTCAATCCGTGATTGAAAATCCTCACGTTTCTTGTCCACAATTGGAATTAGAAGTTGGAGTTTCAAAAACTTCATTTAATAGAATTATAAAAAAAAAAATATCATCCATACCATGTCCAACTTGTACAAGAATTAGACGAGGATGACTTCGTTAGTGGATTAAACTTTTGCAATTGGGCCATAAATAAAAATTTAGAAAAACTCAACTATTTTAGCACGATCTTATTTACTGATGAAGCCACTTTCCACAAAAATGGATACGTTAATAGACATAATTTCCATTATTACGATACTGAGAATCCCAGATTTATCATTCCTGTTGATCATCAACACCGCTGGTCACTTAATGTTCGGGCCGGAATTATTGGGGAAAGAATTATAGGACCATATTTTTTTGAAAACACGGTCAATGGAGATTCATTTTTAAACTTCTTGCGCAACGAATTTGAAACTTCTATTGAAGATTTACCTTTACGAACCCTTAGAGAAATGTGGCTGCAATTAGATGGCGCTCCTCTGTATTTTAGCAGAAACGTTAGAAATTATTTAAATATCCAGTTTCAAAACAAATTGATTGGAAGAGGAAGGCCGATCTCCTGGCCTGCAAGATCGCCTGACTTGACAAAGCTGGACTTTTTTCTTTGGGGTTGGATTAAAGAAAAAGTCTATCAAACTCCTCCAACGACTGTAGATGATATTATGGCAAGAATTATAGACGTCATTCAAAATAGAAACGTTTCCACGTTCCGAAAAGTAAATTTATCGTTTATTCAAAGACTTCATGTTTGCCAGCAACAAAATGGTGCTCACATTGAACATTTATTATCATTACCGAATAATGTTACTCTTCTTCAGTATTATCGACGAAAAAAATTGAACAAACTTAAATATCTCCGAAACTATTAGAGATAGGTATAGAACATATTTAACAGAAATAAAAGCCGACTAATAGACGAAGACAAGGCATTAAAAAAATATAGGGTGTGCCATTTAAAAAAATGAAGATATAGCATTTTCAAATTCATGTTATTGAATTAATTTTTGTGATCACTCTGTATATTGAAATCCAATTTTGATAATAGATTAAAATAAGCTCATGTATGAATAAATTCTATACCAAAGATTATTTTTTTATCTATAAATATAACTGAGATACGCCTACTCGAATTACTACATAAAAATGTCAGTTTTTAGTTAACTTTGCTCAAAAACTGTAAGATTTAGCTTGTAAGTAATTCTTTTGAAAAAGATGTAAAATTATAAGGAGAATCGAAAAATAAAATAATATATAGGGTGTTCTATTTAAAAATCATAAGTTCTATATTGTACCGCTTTTATATTACACCCTGTAGAAACCAAAATATTTTTAGATTATGCAGCTTATTATAAAAATAGACAACTTTCGTATTTAAACTTGTCTCCTAGGTTTAATGGCTAAGGAGCTATCGACCGAATACGCACTATTGGGACACCCTATATATATATATATATATATATATATATATATATATATACAGGGTTTTCAAAGTTAAGGCGGCACTATTGCTATCTTCGTTATTATTGGTGCTACGAAGTCGGTTAAATGGGCAAAGAAGTAGCATTTTTTCCGCTCGTTACGATGGTGAAATCAAAATGAAAATTGAACATTGTATTCGCGAGTTATGTCAAAAATTTCCATTTTTTTAAATGGCACACCCAATATGCAATATCCTTAATCGACAGAAAATTAAATTCTGAACGAATAAGTTCCTATGACATTTCACCCTAATGTAAAAAATGACAAATTTATTGATCATTTACCAAATTCATCCAGGTGGCTGTGTCAACTATTTTTCTGTATTACCATAGAGCAGAAAATGAAAATAATATCAGACAATTGAAACAGGATTCTTAATTCTAAGTGATAATAATAATAAGGAACAACAAAACAAAACAAAACTCAAATTAGATACTCGAAAACATCACCCTCTAGCTCCAAGCACTTCTGGGCCGGCTTGTAGACACTTTTAGTAGCCTTAGCAATGTATCTACGATCAATATTATTGATGGCGTGAACGATGCTTTTGCTGGAGATCCTCAAGGTTATCATATCGCCTGTTGTGCACCACACTCTTCACATATCCCCAAAAGAAAAAATCCATTGGAGTAATGTCAGGTGATCGAGGAGGCATACGGATAGGCCCATTAGTTGATAAATATCTGTCATCAAAAAAATTGTTTAATATTGTATCTATCTGACGAACGTTGTGGGAGGAGCTCCGTCTTGTTGGAAATAAATGTTCTGCATATCCATTAAATTTACATCATCCAAGAAGTCTTGGACTGTGGCAGTCAACATTTCGGCCTACCGCTCACCAGTTAACGCACCCTGATAAAATACTGGACCAACAATTATCGAGCCAATTACACCGCACCAAACATTAACACTGAAGCGTCTCTGCGGGTTACAAGATCGGTAGAGCATCGGATTTTCTCGACTCCAAAATGGCTGTTTTTCCTGTTGAACATGCCCTTATTAGAAAAAGTTGATTCGTCACTCCATAGAATTGAGCTCCAAAAATCATTATTGGTTCTCATTTGATTAATAAACTAGTGACAAAACTGAACGCGTCTTTCTTGATCTCTTGGTACTAGTGTCTGTGTAGGTCGGAACTTATACGGCACAAACTTATACTTTTTTAGAATATTGTGGATGGAACCCAAACATAGTCCACTTTCTTGCACTAAATTATTAATTGAGTTGGGATGTGCTTCAAAACAAGCACATTAATTTCAGTTTCTTCACTAATTATACATTGTTTATTAGATCTGGATTTCATAAGCACACTCGAATTAGATCTAAATTTACGATACAAAACCAAAAAGTATCTTCTATCCGGCAAATGACGCGTAGGAAACAAATCACTGTAACGCTCAAGCGCTCGATAACTGTTTTTTTTGACAAACGATGTAACATTCTAACATATCACACTTTGTTGAATGGGTGAAAGGCATTTTTCTATTCAAAAAACACAAACTCTTAACTCTTTATTAGCAAACTTCACTTTGACATATCAATTCTGATGACATTTGTGAAAATGACAAATATTGTTCACGTAATACCAGCCACCTTGACGAATTCAATAAATGATCAATAACTTTGTCATTTTTAACATTAGGGTAAAATGTCATAGCAACTTTTTTGTTCAGAATTTAATTTTCTATCGATTGCATACTGGGTGTGCCATTTAAACAATAATAACGAAGAGAGCAATAGTGCCGACTTAACTATATATATATATATATATATATATATATATATAATAGTATGACCTGTGTGTGTGTGTAGCTAATTGCGTAAATCAATTTGTTTTGTTGTTATTTAAGAAAATTGAATAACATCCACATTACAATTATTATATTATAATTTAAATTTAATATATCTCTAAAGATGTTTTAATATTGCTTCTAAATGATTTTCTTATCCAAGGTGGTAAAGTTTCTCGAGGCGGCTGACTCAAATTTTTATATTATAACAACTAACCTGTATTTGGAGTTTGTTATAATTAACCTTATTTTATGGTAAACTTGAGGTATGTACCAAAATGTAATCAGTAATAGAATACGTCTTGTTCCATACGCAAAACAAATGTATGATACACCATTGTCAATTTTGCGAGAACAAATAAAACATAAAACCATAAAAATTTGAAGTCTGCAAAGTTTTAATGATTAAGGCGTAAAGTAAGCAGGAAAGTTAGTAAACTATATACTGAGTACGTGTTTTAAATTTCAAACGTAAAAGTTTGTGAAATTCTTACTATCACTCTCTCTATTCTACTGATAACTCAAGTAATTTTTCTTAGCAATTATGCAGCCGTTTTTAATGCACCTCACCTCTACTTACCCGTGTAGGTAACATTGGGAACTGTTCTTTCACAGACAAATTGTATACGTTTCGGATGAGAAAATTCATATTCAATGTAAAACATCGAAAACGTACAGTTAAAACTAATACTAGAAACATTAGAAAACCATAAATTATTATAAAATTATGTTTTGTAATTTTAAATGATAGACAAATAAAAACAAATTTATTTTAAGGTAAATAAACTCACAAAAGATGTTAAAAAGATTCCGTTATTCTCTAAACATAAATAGCATCTTCTAACTGTAGCATCTAAAACATTCTTCAGCATTTGAGGGTAATACTGGCAAACGCTTCACAACTAATCTTTGTAAAATTTCTTCGTTTTCAATATCGTTTCCATAAATGTAATTTTTAATGTATCCCCAAAGAAAAATCCAAAGGTGTTATATCTGGAGAACGGGCTACAGTACATTAGCATGACAGATATTCTCTGACAACTCTGGAATTATGTGCTGGTGCACCGTCCTGCATAAACCAACAACCTTCAACTTCTTGGAAAGGCAAATCATTCAAAGCTATCTCTAATTCATTTTGGAGTAAAATTTGTAACGTTCAGAATTTAAGGACTCGTGGTAAATGAAAGGACCTATAATTCGAATATAGCAGCCCACATATTAAATCCGAAACGGTGTTGGTGTTGCCGTTTTGTACAGACGCGATTTATTCTTGCCCAATAATGAGAATTTCTACGATTAAAAATTCCATTATTATTAACCATACTTTCATCGGACCATATTATTTTATTCGGAAAATATTCATTGTCTTGAGATTGGCGTGTATACCATTCGCAAAATATTCTACGTCTTTCTGGGTCACCTGGTCGAAGTCCTTGCAAATTCAAATTTATATGGATGTACTTTCTACTTCTTTAGACATAATGAGCTGTGGAATGGGCTATGCCAGTTGCCTTTCAATTTTCCTAGTAGAAACCTCTGGATTTTCATACACAGCTAATAAAACGGTATTGCTTTTCTTCATTGCAAGGTTTTTGTGAGATATTACAGGTTTTTTGAACGCACCATATTCTTTTAGATTAACTGCTAATGTGCGAAAAGTTCTTTTGTGAGGTTGACGCCTTTCTGGATATTTATTTAAATACATTATTTCGGCTTCAGAACAATTACGTTGACACAAAATGTAACACGTCAGTATATCGAATTTTCATTATTTGAAAATGTACTCCTACCATATTGTTTTTAGTAAACACAAATGTAATTAATTCAAAGACCACCAAACAAACGTAATACGGACAACAATCAATTATGACAGGTAGGTAAACAAAATGCAAAGCCAACTTATTTTTATCAAATGCATCAGTACGACGGCAGTTGTATTTAACTGTTTAATTAATAGTATTTTCACTAAATACATACTTGTGTATTATTTGATTCAACAGGCATTATAAAATGAGAAAACTTTATTTTATAATAATTTACAGTTTTCTAATGTTTCTAGTATTAGTTTTAACTGTACGTTTTTGATGTATTACATTGAATATGAATTTTCTCATCCGAAACGTATCAAAATATAAAGTGTGATATATCGTTGAATTCAGAATCAAGGAGAGAATTTAAATATGGCAAAATAATTTTTTCGTGTATTAAAAAATAAAGTTGATGGTGGTTTCTAACAAACGAAACGTTATATCAAAAATTGAATAACAGCATTAAGTAGAGCCAGAAAAGTGGCAATGAAAATGTGCTCTTCTTTTCTTGCTCTTCAAATAAGGTCAGAAAAATAAAAACGAAAATCAGAAAATTCAATTTTTTCAAATATCTAAAAAACTAAAAGAGATATTCGAGTTCTACAAAGACCATAAATACATCGTCTTAAATGCGTAACTTTTGTTCTATTTAACCGACCTTCCATCTCTTACGGTTTACGAGATCCCCATAGTGGGCGTCCTTATCTTGGACACGGTATATATATATATATATATATATATATATATATATATATATATATATATATATATATATATATATATATATATATATATATATATATATATATATATATATATATATATTCCTTTCACAGTGCGGATGGTCTACCACTTTTGTTTTGGATTATCTATCGCCAGTGAATGTTTGTTCTGTAACCCGTTAGTTAGTACATGTTTATTATGGCTTACGTCGCCTCTTTCTTCGTATTGACTACCTCACTTAGGACGGTCATGGTAGTACGTACTTACTAGCTATTTAATATCAAAAGTAGGTTGTCTTTATTTCATTTTATAATATATTTACTTATGAAAACTCCATACGTAATATTTCTGTAACTATCCATATAATGTGGTGGTGGTCGGTGGATAATGCATTTTACCTATTGCGTTTTTACGTTCATGTACTGGTTTTAAGTACGCTATTACATGTTATTTAATTACTGCAATTTCTACATCCCGATCTTCACAACTTACTGAAGTTTAGACATTCATGTCCTAAACGCTTATGTAAAATTCCATTTAACCGACCTTCCATCTCTAGTTTCCGAGATCCCATAGTGGCCATCCTTATCTTGGACACGGTGTGTGTATATATATATATATATATATATATATATATATATATATATATATATATATATATATATATATATATATATAAATTATGACCTGTATGTGTGTAGCTAATTTCGTAAATCAATTTGTTTTTGTTGTTATTTATGAAAATTGATAACATCCACATTACAATTATTATATTATAATTTAAATTTAATATATCTCTAAAGATGTTTTAATATTGCTTCTAAATGATTTTCTTGTCCAAGGTGGCAAAGTTTCTCGAAGCGGCTGACTCAAATTTTATATTATAACAACTAACCTGTATTTGGAGTTTGTTATAATTAACCTTATTTTATGGTAAACTTGACGTATGTACCAAAATGTAATCAATAATAGGATGTCTTGTTCCATACGCAAAACAAATGTATGATACACCAATGTCAATTTTGTAAGAACAAATAAAACATAAAACCATAAAAATTTGAAGTCTGCAAAGTTTTAATGATTAAGGCGTAAAGTAAGCAGGAAAGTTAGTAAACTATATACTGAGTACGTGTTTTAAATTTCAAACGTAAAAGTTTGTGAAATTCTTACTATCACTCTCTCTATTCTACTGATAACTCAAGTAATTTTTCTTAGCAATTATGCAGCCGTTTTTAATGCACCTCACCTCTACTTACCCGTGTAGGTACACATTGGGAACTGTTCTCTTCACAGACAAATTGTTACGCCAAATTACAGTTAATATTAAACCAAACCCTATAAATTAAAAAATACGAGACCTTTACTTTATTTTAAGAAAATAAACAAGTTAAAGAAATTCACTGAATATGCAACAAAAGTGAATTTTGTGCAACATATTCATTAACTAGCACAAGTAACTCTAGAAATGGGAAATTAATCATTTAAGAAATATTTAGAACAACGCGTGAGCTTCCAACCTACAAATTGGAAAATAACTGAAACAATTTTAATAACAACTTTTTCAGAATAATCATTCAACCTATTATTTAACACGTTCATAGCGAAAACACCAACATTGTAAAAGACATATGTTATATGAACGTTTAAAACTTGATAGACGTTAATAGACACATAGGTACTAACTTAAAAAAAATTCCAAAGCCACCCGCTTCTATTAAATACGGATAATAGAATTTAACCATTTTAAATCCTATTTAATTAATTTTTATATTTAGCTTGCTTTATATTAAGAAACATTATAAGAAATGTTATGTAAAACTAAATTTTCTTTAAAAAACATCACTATACATTTTCTTACAAAATTAATCGTTGTTCAGGTATTGGAAAAATTCTACCTTTTTTACGTTTTATGCCGACAAATTACGTCTTGTATTAAAACCATTGTGGGATTTGCTGCAGATTATTTTACGGTTTCAAAAGTTTTTGTACTGGCTAGTAGGCAATACACCCTACCTACAGCTGTAACACGTAATAGAATATGTTCTATGGTAGTAATGAAATTTTTTATTTGGAAATTGCTTTGGGAGAAAATTGCGTTTAACTGGTTTGTTTTTCAACCAATCAAATGGTTTCGGATGATTTTATATTAATTTGACTGAGTAAACGAAATTTCTAAGAGTTATATCGTAACTTTAATTTTTTTGATACATAATTTTTAATTGCCCAAAAATAAAATTGAAAGGCCGCTTGATTGTTGTGAGTTGATGCCATTTTGCATAGTTGGCGTTTAAGGAAACGAGATGTGCTAAAAATTTTACTCTATTTTTTCAAAATTGCCATTATAAGGAGTATTTCAGTTAAACTGGCTTTTGTGTGTAAGCATTTACTAAATATTATACTATACTCTGGCCCACAGTTATAATTCATTGTGGAATGTTAATGTCTTTTTTCTACTCATATTAAATAATATGTACAATACAAATGAGTTTTTAATTGACAAAGTTATGAATTATTCAAGCAATGGAATTTTTTTTCATTACTCAACTGCTCTCAGCCAATCGTATGCCAAGTGTTTCATTATTCTTCCGGTCTCAATTTAGGGTTGCTTTCGAAACGTTTGTGAAACAAAAATCAAGATCCCGCATCGCGATAAATTCAAATGTCAATAAAAAAAAATACGACAAATCAATTTTGTGAATAATTTACATGAAAATGGACAGTGACGAAGACGTCATTCTAACTCCGCCGGATGTGAAAAAAACAGTAAATCAAATGATCCTTAATATACTTCCTCAAATATCTCGCAAAAAATATGAAATCGTGTACAAAACGTTCATGGATTGGCGCAACCCAAAGTCGATAACTTCCCTTTCTGAAAATACACTTCTGGCATATTTTGACGAATTAGCCGAAAAATACAAATCTTCGTCTTTATGGGCCCATTACTCCATGCTGAAAAGCACCACTAACATTCACAATAATGTAAATATCAAAACCTATGCAAGACTGCGCGCCTTTCTAAATCGAAAATCTGAAAATTATCAACCCAAAAAATCAAAAACCCTCGCTCCTGAGCAAATCAACACCTTTTTAAGTCAAGCCCCGGATGACATATATCTGGAAACGAAGGTAGGAAAATAGAGATGATTTTTACTGTTGTTTTAGTTGTGATTTTTAAGGTTGTCTTAATTATGGGGATCATGGGCGCGTGCCGAACCAACCAACTCCATGCGATGAAAATTCAAGATCTTGAAGATTTGAACACCATGTTAGTTGTAACAGTTCCTGTCACAAAGACGAAACATCCCAGAAAATTCACAGTAACGGACGATTTTGCCTAGTCTCCGCCCAGCAACGGTCATATTTCCCTTTCTTTTTTTGAATTACCAAAAAGGAAAATGTACCTGCTAAAGAACAGGAGTCAACAAGTTTGCCAGTATGGGGAAACAAATAGCTTCGTTTCTACACCTGCCTGATGCACACTGGGCACAGTTTTAGAAGATCATTCGCAACTTTATTAATCGATGCAAGCGCAGATATATCAGGCCTAAAAACTCATGGGGGCTGGAAATCTACAACCGTCGCAGAAGGATATATTGACACTTCAATAAAAAATAAAATTGATGCTGCGAATAAAATTTTCAGCGCTCTTCAAGAAAGTAGCAGCAACAACACCACCGTGAATAACAAATCTAACACTTACTGATGCTAACAAAAATTTCAGCATAGACATGAATTCACCTCCCTTTTTACTTATAAATTATAGTACAGTTAATGTTTTCGTTAATAAGAACGATCAGTGAACTACTTTATTTTTATTTTGTTAATTTTGTTTGATGACATAATAAAACATTTAAAAACATGTACCAGGTGGCACGATAAAAATGCAAAGTGCTGTTTCTCGGAAACTATTCATCGTAGAGTTTAGCTAAAAAATTCTATTACTAAAGTGGCTAAAAAAGACCGCCATCATAAACTTTTAAAGTTATTTTTTGCTGAAATCCACCTAGTAAATGTACCAAAAAATTATATTCTTTTTAAAAATCATCTTTATTCGAGTAATTTTTGTTTGACGTATCTATTAAAATAAAGTGGTGGGGGGTGATTCAGTGATTTTTTTTAAATAAACTGCTGTAACTCCTAAACGACTGAACTGATTTTAATAAACTTAGTCTCGTTGGAAAGAGCATTTATTACTCCATCAAATCCATCTTACCTGTAATATATCTAATTTTTAGTGATGCCGGTAGAGCGCGCTTGTTGATATAATATCAGAAAATTGCAAAATTCTATAAAAAATTAAATGCAACAATATGACTTTTTTTATACAAATTGAGATGAAATCAGCCCTAAATAGGTCAGTAAAAACCGCATCTCGATATCTTATTCATAATCCTAAAATATGGAAGAAAATTTAGTTATGAAATTTGAAAAAGTCGATATTAATCAGTATTTATTCTTATTTATTTGTCATTTTTCAAGATTCAATGAAAAATTTTATTATTTTATAATTTTTAAATAAGAAAAGTTTTCATAATTTCTTAAATTAAATGTGATAATAGAATATTTATTTTTGAATGGTATTATTCCAAATTTGCGGAATTATTTTTACTAATTTTATTTATGGCCCTAAAAAGGACCGATTGTGCAATAATTATTACTTAAGTAGACATTAAGTAGGCATGAAGTACCTACTTTAATGGTCGAACTGTCTCCCATCGACCTCGATGCATTGTTGGAGCCGCTCGTGCGTGGACCTTACAGCAGTTTCAACTTCTGCTCTTGACAGGCTACGAATGGTCTCTCGAATTTGTACTTTCATGTCGTCTCTCGTTGTTCATGGAGTTTCGTAAACAATACCCTTTAACCGACTCCATAGATAAAAGTCCAAACAGGTTAAGTCTGGGGATCAGGGTGGCCAAGGAAATAGACTTCCTTGTCCAGTCCACCTTTGGTGATATATTAAATTTAAGTGTTCTAGCACATTTATTGAAAAATATGCTGGTCAACCATCTAGTTGCAAAAACATATTTGCCGTAATTGCAAGGGCACATCTTCTAATAAAGTAGGCAATTGGTTTACAAGAAAATCAAGAAACACGGCACCATTTAGTGGTTCATCAAAGAAATAGGGACCTGTAACAGTTCCGTCCAGGATGCCACACCACACATTAATACTCCCACGACCTTGATGTTGGAACTCGTGCAACCAATGAGGATTGGCGTCAAAGCTATAATGCATATTATACAAGTTAACTTTTCCATCACTTTTAAAAGTGGCCTCATCCGTCCAAAGAATTTCGGATAAAAATCCTCTATTTTCCCTGATCATGCCCAACATCTAATGACAATAATCTATCCGTCGGTCAAAGTCTTCGTCATGTAAGGCTTGATGTAACACCATGTGATACGGGTGTATTCTATAAATTTGAAATTACAAACACATTGTGAAACATGTAAAGTATTTTCAGTGACATGAGAACTTACCTATGATCCTTTAAAATGTTTTAAACAGTAGTTCGTGACATATCCAACGCGAGAAACATTGCTCTCGTACTAACGTGGGATTCAATGACACGCATGCTAAGACATTAACAATATTGTCCTCGATTCTTCTAGCCGAGTCTGTTCGCAACTTTGGTCGAAAGCTTCCAGTATTACGCAAATTTTGCACTAAACGCGCAAAAATTCTCGTATCACGTAGATACCGATCTGGATATCGAGCTGAGTATACTCTCTTAGCCAATGCCGTATTTTGAAGACATTCAAAATATATCGCAATCATATCAATCAACAGTTTCATCATTTGTAAAAGACATTATAGGTAGTTTTAAGGACTTACTTGTGCAACAAACATAAATTACACTGTCTGTCAAATTTTAATATTTGTTTACAATTTGATTTTAGGTATTTGTTTTTTCTCAATGACCTACTACTAATATTCTGCCTATTCTGCACTTGTATATTCTATGCATTGATTATTATGCCCCTACAGGTTTTTTTTTTAATTTTTGAAATTATGAAAACTTTTATTATTTAAAAATTATAAAATGATGAAATTTTTCGTTGAATCTTGAAAAAAAATAAGAATAAATACCGGTGTAATGTCGACTTTTTCAAATTTTATAATAACTAAATTTTCTTTCTCCGATATTTTAGGGTATGAAAAAGATATAGAGATGCGGTTTTCGCTAACCTATTTGGGGATTATTTCGTCTCATTTTTACGAAAAAAAGTTATATTGTTCATTACTAAAACTTAGACATATTACAGGTAAGATGGATGTGTTAGAGCAATAAATGCTCGTTCCAACGAGACCAAGTTTATTAAAATCAGTTCAGTCGTTTAGTAGTTACAGCTGTTTATTTAAAAAAACCACTGAATCACCCCCCTCACTTTATTTTAATAGATACGTCAAACAAAAATTACTAGAATAAAACTGAGCTTTAAAAAGCATATAATTATTTGGTGAATGCACTAGGTGGATTGTAGTAAAAAATCACATTGAAAGTTTAGGATGGCGATTACGCCGCCTGGCTATCATCTTGCAAATTTGAAAATATTTACCACAGTCTTTTTTTGGCCACTTTAGTAATAAAATTCTTTACTACGAATAGTTTCCGAGATACACCACTTTACATTCTTATCTGGCCACCCGGTACCTAAAAGTATAATATTTAATTCGTGAGAAAGGCATTATTCACTCAGGTAAATTACACCACTCGTCTTCGACTCGTGGTGCTAAATTTACCTTCGTGAGTATAAATAAATAATACTATTTAAAAATATCATAGGTTACTGTTGTAACAAATTGCGGATAATATTATACAGTAATAATTAGTAGATTGTCCTTTATTGTAGGAAAGTTTAAATCCGTAGTGAATGAGATAATCATTCACAAACAGTACTGGAAACTATATCATTGTTATTAGCGTTAATGGGTAATTAGAAATTTTCAATGTAAATAAGCCCTATTTCAGAATACATTTAAAAGTTAATCAAATTTCCAGTGCGTCACATTGTGAGAGAGACTGCGACTTATATCATGGATCAGTTACCAGTTTCTCTAGTTAAATTTAACCAGGACATGACCCTTAATTTGGAATCGAAACGATTACTTTTAAATGTACTAAACTATCACCTGAACTTACACAACGGTCAGAGCTTGTCAATTACTATTGAAAATGTTTCAAAAATGTTGTAACAACCCATTTTGAGTTGTATTAAAATATACAGAAATTTAGGTTCTTCAGTCATTTAATTGTAAATATAAGAAAAAAATTTAATTATTTTTGCATTATAGCTATAAGGTAGGCAACTTAATTTGCATTTTGGTGTAACTTAAGTGCATATCTTCTTAAGGGTATATACTTCTTAAAGATTTAAACACCCACTTTAAATTATTTTTCTGCTCAATACGTTCGCGCAATGCGTCATCGTTGACTTAATTCTTTGCGCACGGCTTCATCATCGTCTGATATTCTAGGCGTCCATTTTAGTACTTAATGAACCTTATGTTGAGTAGGAAGCTTTTTTGGAGTTTCCACCTAAATTTAGTGAAATTGCCATTGATTTGATGGTAAGATATTTTAACGCATTATACTAAAAATTAAAACATTTGCTCTTTTCAGGCACTTCACTTTTACTTTCTTTTCTTTTATTTTTACTTTTACATTTTAAGTACGCATTTAATTTTATGATTGCAATTTTTATTTGAAAATTTCAAGAAAATGCATTAAACGGATTATTCAATTTCATGAAGATAAATTTATTAAAAGAAAAGTTCCAGTTTGGGTGTGGTTGACAACATAAAAGCATTGTTATTGCAATATATTGCGCAACATTTACACAAGGATTACGTCATCTTAGTTTGCATTTCTGCATTATTTTTTATAATACCAGCGGTTATCAAGAAGGTGTAGTATATTTTGAAATAGGTATTTATGATTTAATTAGTAATTTAAGGCTATCTTTAAGATATATTTTATTTAACCCTATCATTTTAACTATTAATATACATAGTTGTATATTTTTTATTATTTTTCATTTTGATAAAATGTTTAGTGTAGAACTCGGTTTAGTTATTCCTAGCATTATAAAAAATAACTTGGTGTCCGAGATCATTTTATTAGTGTTACATTGCAATTTTTTTATATTGATGTTCAGTGGAAGTAATCAAGCAGAAATTGAGGTAATTTAGCAAGTCAAAAGAAGGAACCACCCTACGTTAAACTACCGACTGAATCAAAGGCATTATTTGTGGTGAATGGTTTGTATCTCTAGTTACCTTAACGACTTGTTTTTTGAGAACTTTTTACGCTTATTACATTTATTTATTATTAAATTTATTATACCATTTACACCGACCGCGTAATTTATAAAATACGTGGAGGCTCAGCAAGGGGAACTCAAACCACCCCAAAAACCAAACCCAGTCTAATTCACGGGAAAATACCTATCACGAAGGGGTAAAGCCAAGAATTAAGAGGATTGTGCACGATTTTTTAAAGCTGCCACCTACAGTTCTCAGTACTTTAAATAAAGTTAATAACGAGGAAGAGCTACCAGTTTATTCAAAAACATTTCAAATACTGCTAAGCGATATGGGCTTTGAATATAGCAAAAGAGGTCGAAATTCGGTATTGTTAGAACGCGCAGATATCATATAGAGACACAAACAAAGCGTTAAGGGAAAGTCTAATGTAAACCTTGTTTATACTGATGAGTCTTGGACCAGTATTGGGGCTTCGGTCACGAAGGAATGGAAGGACACCACAGTTAAAATTCCACGAGATGCCTTTGTGAATGGACTAACTATGTATGCTGGAGGTAAAGAAGGTTTTGTGGAAAAGGCTGAATTGACGTTTTTGAGAACAGCTGATTACCACGACGAAATGGACGACGATTGGTTTGAGAATACTCTCATACCAAACTTGCCGAGATGTAAGGAAAATGTTGTTATTCATACCATTCCTGCAAATTAGATTTTCCAAAAAAAGGATGGAACAAACAGCAAATAAGGGACGAGTTAACAGAGAAAGATATTTATTTTGCAGAAGATTATTTAAAGAGTGAACTATAACCATAAAATAGAATGAATTGCAGAAAGATATAACGTGAAACTTTTGAGATTGCCTCCTTATCACTGTGTGCTTAATCCTATTGAAACGGTGTGGAACCAAGTAAAAATATACGTGGCATCAAACAACACCGATTTCAAAGAAAAGCCTATAGAGCGTTTAGTTAAGGAAGCTTGCCATCGTGTATCCGCGGACAATTGGAATCATTACGTCGCTCATGTTAAAAAAAATCGAAGAAGAAATGTGGAAAATAGACAATTTACAAGGCGATATTGCACCAGTAATCGAAAATTTAGAAGACGATTTCGATTATGAAAACAACTCGGATATGGATTGCGATTAAAGCGATTCATTCAATGACTACATAATCATTGTTTCCTTTTACGATATTGAAGTTTGAGATTATTAATTTCCATTATTCTTCAATACCCACATTCATTAAAAGTTACTATTAATTTCTATAATTCTCTATTTCCAAAACTGTCCTGTCTGATGGGAATAGAATTATCTTTTAATACAATAATTATGGGAATATTACCTATGCCCGCCCAATGACAAATTTTATTTAACATCAATACTTGATCAAACCGCACCAAAAATATTACTCAACAAATTCATTTAGTCTCATATGTGAAAAGATACTATTGTCCTAAATATTGTTTTATCTGTTTCACTAACCCCAGTTATTTTTCGAAATGACGCGCGCACGGTCCTCAGGTAACCATGTAGCTCCGTAAGCGGCAATGCTGTTCTCCGTATAGCCAGTACTGAATTTTAACTATGGGCCAGAGTATAATAATAGTTTTACTCTTTCGTTTAATATGGATATAACTTTTCTTAAAAACTCTAGACCTTTCGATTTATTAGGAGGTAAGTTCTCCAATATTTTATTCCACTTCGCGTTACTGTTGGCATACTTAAAAATTTCCTCTGTACGTTTGTGTTCACATTTTTATCCTATCCGAAATCTGGATTCATGAATATGTTAAGAGTAAACTCTGTCGTCAGTAAATATCGGTTAGGGAACGTCTAGGATAACGACTATTTACAAACAATGCAACTCAGAGGTTCATCGTCCTTGGTTCTATCTTCTATTCAGAAAACAACAATTTAAACCAGATGAAACTTTCATGTATTCCATACACAACTAAGGCAAGGGTAAGTTATGCATTTCTTCATTACGTGGTAGAGCAAATTAAAGCAATTAGCTATAGCAGTAATTGAGTGTGTATTGCTCACTTGTATGCAGCGAGCTGGTAGAGTAGTGGTGACACGAACTGCTTAGCATTCGGGAAATAATAGGTTCGATTCTCGTTAACGACTACCTTGTATGAGGTTCTTTCAGGGGGTTTTTCTCATACACATGTAGCGGCATGGCCGCTGCATATACGCACACCATGTGCGGCTACTTACGCGAATGCTGGGGTAGTATTTTCCCTCTCTGAACCATAACTCTGTTCCTTCCGATCCTATCCTAACCACACCCATCGATAATCCTACCATGAATATATACGTAGTCTATGTATGTATGCTGGGAATCCATGATTGTGGCTGAAGGAGCTCGGAAAGCTCAAGCAGCCCGCCCTCCCCCTTGGTGAGGGCATGAAATACGTGACCTTTCCTTCCTTTTATATATATATATATATATATATATATATATATATATATATATACGTAATGTATGTATGCTGAGAATCCATGATTGTGGCTGAAGGAGCTTAGATAGCTCAAACAGCCAGCCCTCCCTCTCTGGGAGGAATTGAAATACGTGACCTTTCCTTTTCCTTTCACTTGTATGCAGTAAACTTACGAACTTTTATGGAGTGTGGAATTATTCATCTAGCGGTTGAACAGCTTTAAGGAACTATTAGGTAAATATACTCTTTTTGTTTATACAACATTATCGCAGAACTATCCTGAAGAAATTAGTCTTCTTGTAGTTGGAGGATTTCTGTTCTAGGCCCTGATAAATAGGAAATTACTTCAATAGAGTTGTACGATATTACACTTTCGATTTATTTTATTTGTGAATCTCCATTGTTCATTTGGGCTGATTCCCATAAAGAATAAAAACTTCTATTGGACGACTATAATTTCTGTCTTATGTGGGTTATTGTCTTGTATACTTAATTAACTTGTACTCCTTCAGGTCAGCGGTCGTTTTTTTATTTTAACTGTGACCATCGTAATAATTGCGCCTTTGCCCTTTTCGTGTTTTGAGGGCTATACAACAGTAAACCATTTTTTCTTGTGTTTCTAAGCCAACTACTTGCCCACGCATCCAAGTGCTTTCCATAGATACTGAGTTACCCGGTATCTTAAAAGGGGTCACGTCACAGCTCCTAATTTGGGCATCAGTACCTTTGTGCACGTGAAAAATAATGCAAACTATATTAAGAAAACAAAACAAAATGTTTTTTGGTACCTCGGACGAAAAATCGGCACCTTCTAAAATGCACTGCTCTTCTCGATGGTAGGGCGATGGTCTTTTGAATACGAAAATAACTAAGAAAATCAGAAAGTTGTTCTTTTAGCTGAAAAATATCTAGCGTGCTATTTTTCTGTACAAGTAACCGGCACGTCTCATGGTCATGCCTATAGAAACAAACTGTAATAAAGCGTAAAGGAAACCTGAGTAGATATCAACAAAGGCCAAAGGGTTCATTTATAATAACAAATGTTTTCTTTGAGAAACTAATGTTCTGTACCTTGGTGGGTGGAGAGGAAATGTTAGGAACTATTTTCACAAAATTTTTACGAAATTTTACAAAATTAATTCGAGCACCCTCCATAATACGTTTTTAATAAACAAATTTTTGACTCTTAAATGAAACTATAATTACACTAGAGATAAATTTGAAATTTTTTAAAACTCATCCATATTCCTTTAATCAATGCAGGTATTTAAATTTTGTCACATAAGCTAGTGTACGACATAAGTTTTGTTACCAAATTCGATTTTAAAAACTTGCTGTGTGTGTGTGTGAACATGTAACTGAAAAAAATTATTCAAGTCAAGCAACATACTATTAAGATTGGTTTGATAATAAATATGTTTCGCTCTTTGCAGATGCTGCAGTGAATATCAACATGTGGAATAACGAAACTTCATATACGAAGGTATGTTTCTTAATTATTGTAAATATAATCATTATGTGCCATTTTTAATTTCTGTCTTACAATAGTAATCTATAGCACATCAGATTTTGAAATAAACTTATATATTTCAAAGACAACAGTTTATAATTTACCTGCTTTTATTTTTTAGAAATTAAAAAAAACACAGGCAAACAATTATTCTAATTGTGACATCTAAAGTGACAAGCTTGAAATATTAACATTACGAAACGTCTTACTTTTCCTAATGAGTTGGGAAAAAGAAATAGGTCCTAAATGATGATGAAATATTCGCTATTTCACAAGTTACGAAAAATTTCAAAACTGTGGTATATGAAGTTCAATATTTAAACATTTTAAAATGAAGATAAGCAATTCTTAAGCAAACTCTAAAGTACAAAATTATCAAGTATATCTTAAAACTGAAAATATCTTAAATAGGCTTTGGGTTGTTTTCTTTCGAAAATGTCTGGTGTGAAACAACATACGACCTTCCAACCTACAAAATGAAACAATACCAATGTTTTTACAGTAATTATGCAATCTCTTTTATAATAAATTCATTACACAAATAGGCAACGCTGTAAAAACAAAAACAATAATCTATGTCACATAGATGTTTAAAAGTTCATGTCAGATAGAGATTAGTATACATTTAGACGCTAACTTGAAAAAAAATCCAAAGAGGCATATTTGTATAAAAATATCGGTAATACAATTTAATAGATATTTATGTATTAAGGGCATAATCAGAAGATTATGGCTCGAGGGAATGTTAAAGCCCGACGCGAAGAGTTTATTTCTGAGAGCCATAATCTAATTATGGTGTACATAATGTTTTATTTTATTTTGCACCATGAAACTGGAACAAAATATTAAAAGATTCAGTATTTTCGGCAAGTTTTAAATGCAAATGCAGTGAAATAAAGTCGACAGTAGGCTAATTTGTTGTTACTAAGATACTGTACATTGTATTATAATCATGCCAGTGTTTGCATTCAGTAATGCTGCTTACATCAATGAATTTCCGTGCTATAAAGACCACATTACGCCCGCATTTGAGGCGTATAAAATAAAATAAAAGTATTTTATTTTATTTTGCCACCATATACTTATACGCCCAAATGCGGGCGTAATGTGGTCTTTATTGCACGGAAATGTCATGGTGAAGCATGATTGACAAACATGACATGATATGTCACGTAAGTTGAAAGAATTATTGAAACAACAACCTTACTATACAACCTTTATTAATAAAAATAATAGTAATAATGCTTATTCTTTATAAAAATTGAAAATACAGTTGGATGGATTTGAAATTGTAACTCCAGATGAGCCAACACCAAAGCTGATAGTTCCTTCGCCGTTTTGTGGTATACTTATAGCTGCTGTACCAGTAATGTTCTGAGCAATTTAAATTTTATTTTGCAGAGAATTCTCTACATATGATTCGGCTACTTTTTCCGATCGCCATCCACCAAGCTGCTTTAGTGCCCTTGTATCACCGCCGCTTTCTGCAAAGATCGTCGCCGCACTCCTGCGAAAGCAGTGCCCTGTGTACTTATGGGCATCCGGTAGATTGAGGAACTCTGCTGTTATCCTCGGCATTTTGCCTAAGGTGTTTTTCCCAACAGTCTGAGTACTACATTTGCCATTATGATACGACAAAAACAAGCTGTCAATTTTAGTATGTTCCGGTCGTAATGCTGCATATTTTCGGTACAAAGAGACGTAATCAACCATTCCATCGCTTGGTACAATTGTAAATTGCCTCGAAGTATAAGTTTTGGTTTGTTTGATCTTCACTAATAGCACTGATCCCTCAGTTGTCACGTCCTGTACAGCCAAATCGTGCAGTTCTTCGCGACGATATGCTCCAAAAATACCAAAGGCTGTAACAACCTATAAAACACAATAATTTTTATAATGAGAATTGGAAAAAAAAAACTAAAATCGTTATACCTTAACTAACAAGTACGTATGATCAGGTGCCTTCAACATGAATTCTTCAATTTGATGCCGTTGCAATACATAGGACTTTTTAGCTTGATCACCTACAGAATTATTCTTCATGAATTCTGTGAGTATGGAAAAACGAGATATATCAACATCTTCCTTCAACTTGAACATCTTTTATATAAACACCACAGTGACGACGGCTTATAGATATTTGACTGCAAAAATAGATATTTATTGAATAGAGACAATCCCTTACCATTTGAGACAAGTATGCCATCACATTTCGTGGATACATTTTTTGACGCGCAAAACTTTTCGTACTCTTTTATGTATAAATATTTCGATTTACTTGGAATTATTTTTGTCTGGGCGGCCTCAAATTCATCTAAAATTTCTTGTGAATAAGTTTTGATTTCACCTTCCATTTTAGAATGCAAATTATTTACAAACAAACAGTACCTTAGCAACAATTTAGCAATATCACAGTATCTTAGTAACAACAAATTAGCCTACTGTCGACTTTATTTCACTGCATTTGCATTTAAAAACTTGCCGAAAATACTGAATCTTTTAAAATTTTGTTCCAGTTTCATGGTGCAAAATAAAATAAAATATTATTACCAGGCATAATTAGATTATGGCTTAGCAATATAAAGCCGCTTCGCGTCGGGCTTTAACATTCTCAAGCCATAATCTTCTGATTATGCCCTTAATACATAAATATCTATTATTTTATTTTGCCACCATAATATTCTTTATACGCCTTCAAATGCGGGCGTAATGTGGTCTTTATAGCACGGAAATGTCATTGATGCTAAGCAGCATGATTGACAGCAAACACATGACATGATATATAATAGCAATATCACAGTATCTTAGTAACAACGAATAAGCCTACTGTCGACTTTATTTCACTGCATTTGCATTTAAAATCTTGCCGAAAATACTGAATCTTTTTAATATTTTGTTCCAGTTTCATGGTGCAAAATAAAATAAAACATTGTATGTACCACGGGCATAATTGTAGATTATGGCTCTCAGAAATATAAAAGACCTCCGCTTCGCGTCGGCCTTTTAACATTCCCTCGAGCCATAATCTTCTGATTATGCCCTTAATACATAAATATCTATTAGAGTATTATGCTTTATATTAAGAAACTTTATGAAGAAAGATATATAAAATTGAATTTTCTTTCAAAAATATGTCTACACATTTTGGTATAGTTATTCGGATATTGAAATCATTTTAACTAACACTTAAATTTTACGTCGTTTCAAAAAAAATGCATAGAACAAAATTAATCGACATGTTTAGGATCTATAAATTATTCAAATTTTTGTAACTTATAATTATAAAAGTTTATCATTCGAATCCAAATCCAATTTAATTTAAGTATCCTTAAGTTTGATGTGTGTATAGAAATCGTAAAATCTACTATAAACGAGATACTCGTATTAGATAAAAAATAAATAATAATAGTTGCTTGAGAGTAAGTAGAAAGAAAATGAAGTATGAATTGTCTATATTATATCATATTAACTATTATACCATTGTTATGCAGATTACTCAGGTATTATTTAACATAATATATATTTAGCAAATTCGAACAACTCCCTGTACAAGGCGGTTCATTTTCGATGTTTTCGTATGGGAAGTACCCTTTCTATTACAGATAGACAAAAAGTAACAGGGGTCCTTGTGCTCGATTTGGGTGTTAATTAAGATCCAATAGTCATGATCAAGATATCTCTGACCGTTATTGCGCAATTAGCCAAAATTTAAAAAACTGGCGATTTTGAAAAACTTGAATAACTTTTTTATTTCTAAATGTATCGACAAATTGTAAAAACATTCTTAAGGCACTTTTTTAAAAAGAATCCGTTAGTGTATTCACATTTTAAATACCTCCTTGATTTATAATGGTTTGACATAAAGTTGTATTTTTTATATGGAAACCATAGTTGGCTATGGGTTCTAGGTAAATTGACCGAAATCAATTTACCGAAATCAATTGACCGAACACAATTGACCGAAAAGCAGTTGATCGAAACGTCAATTAGCCGAAGTCGCAATTTACCGAAAAAGGTTTGACCGAAACATTAGTTGTATTTGTATTGTCATTTTTTGTTTATTGCATCTTCCCTTCACACTTTATCCAGGCTTAGGACTGGCATTATATTAATTACTGGCGTGTTTAAAAGATTTTCTTGTTTTTTTTTGTTGTTTTTTTTTGTATTTGGCGTATAAAACCTTCATAAAACCCATCACCATTTATTTGTCGGGGACGTATTTAGTACGTATTTAAAAGACTTTCTTGTTTTTTTTTTAAATTTCAGTTAATTATGCAAGATAGTTTTAATATATATTTTTTAATCCTCGATGTTTTTTATTTGGTGCAAGTATAAAACCCTAACAAAACCCATCACCACACCAGTTGTCTTCCACGTATTTACATTATATATAATACCAAAAACTTAAATTATGGGAAATCCCGCGTAGATAATCGTTAGTGTTTCCTGCAATGTCAAATTATTCAATAAGACGTGTTATACAACTATTGGTTATTGACTTTCAAAACAACAAAAGAAAACCTTTTAAATCTTTTTTCGGTAAATTGCGACTTCGGTCAATTGTCGTTTCGATCAACTGATTTTCGGTCAATTGATTTCGGTCAATTTACCGGATACCTTGGCAATGACATTTTTAAATGACATTTTTTTTTGCTTTTTAAAAATATATAACACTTCTATACCATTTTAATAACTAATTGATTTTTGTATTTTTCTTTTACGTTTTATATTAAGAACACACAGTATGCATAAGAGGCTGAGATTTATTTAAGTAAAAACAAATGATACCTGTATGTCAAATAATAAATTAAAAATTAGAAGTGTGCACAAAGTGATCTTGGAATTTAGTTATTAACATGCCTAATTATACAAATTCAAAAAAATTTTGCATGTTAAAGTGTTTTATATTATCCGAAGGCGATAAGAATCTGGCATCGGAATTATATTTATAAAATTTTCCTTAACGGCAGCAGCCAAATAATAATAATTTTGAACGGTATATTACATTAATAAAATTTTTGCTAACTCAAAACAATACCTTAATTAATTTTAGGTTATAGAAAAATTTAATTGAATTCGGTTCTTTTAAAATCCCAGGCCAAAAACTTACGAAATTCTGAAGAAAATTCAGTGGTCGTCTTAGGACAAGTCGAAGCAGAGCCAACAACTTCATTTAGACAAATGGTTAATCTAGGCGTGTCTCGAAGCAAAGCCCTTCAAATTTTAAAGAAACATAAATACCATTGCCATAGATTTCGGAAAGAACATTTTTTGAATATAGACAACTGAAGGCGGCGTACTGATTTTTGTAACTGGTCTATAAGTCGGTGCCAAAATATACCTAATTTTTCAAATTCTATTGCATGGTCAGATGAGGGCATATCAGTAGTGATGGTAATACTCACAATTTACCTTATTGGGCAGATACTAACGCTCATGTCAGTGTTGTCCGCAGGAGCCAAGAGAAATTTGGAATAAATGTGTGGTGCTGCATTAAAAACGGGCGTTTTTATTATCACATGTATGAAGGAACATTAAACTCAATGAAATATCTCGATATTCTACTAATTCATTTGCAGGGATTTCTAGAGAGTCTTCTATTAGTACAATACTGCAATATCATATTTCAGCAAGACGGAGCTCCCTCACATAATTCCCGTGTAGTTAGTGACTACTTACATTTACGTTTTCCTAATAGCTGGATGGGAACGACAACACCAATTTTGTGGCCTGCCCGCCTCTAGATTATTTTTTATGGGGTTTTTTGAAAAACATTATATACAAAAGGAGTAATAATACTGTGAATGAGTTAAAAGGAAGTGTTCGTGTGGATTTTACACAATTAACACCATTAGCTATATATCACTGTATAAATTCAATTAGAAGACGATGCGAAGTCTGTATCCAAAGAGAGGGCGCACAGTTTGAAAAATATTATGAGTTTTAGTGATTTATTGATACTTTGTGTTCATATTTTTGTTCGTTTATAGAATTAGATGTTCACGTACGTATAAAAATTGATTTGCTGTTAGCTTTTCATACTTTCTGGTGATATTATGTTGTTTATTTTCGTTTCATTTCAATTTGCATTTGAGGTTTTTTGATAATTTTATATTCAATCTATAGATTTTTTTAATTTGTTACCATTCCACAAGAACAGCATTACAATTAAACTTATTTGAATTACAAAATGTCTCTAAAATATTTTACTGGAGGTAAAATTTCTTTTTTGAGTAGAATACCTTCATTCAATTTCATATCTGGTTTTTTGAGCCAAATGTTATCCTTAATAAATATTCCAATTAAGAAAAACATAAAAAATCAATTGATTATTAAAATAACATAAAGGTGTTATATTTTTAAAAAGCACAAGAAAAATGTCATTTAAAAACGTCATAGCCAACTAGGGTTTCCATATAAAAAAATACAACTTTGTCATATCTTTTTAAATTAGAGAGGTATTAAAAACGTGAATTCACCGACGGATTCTACTCAAAAAAATGCCTTAAGAATGTTTTTACAGTTTGTCGATACATTTAGAAAGTCATTCAGGTTTTTCAAAATCGCCATTTTTTCAATTTTGGATAATTGCTTAATAACGGTCAGAGATACCTTGATTATGACTATTGGATCTTAATTAACACTAAAATCGAGCCTATATTACTTTTTGTCTATTTGTAATAGAAAGGGTACTTCCCATAAGAAAACATCGAAAATAAACCACTCTGTACACGTTTCGGAATTCAAAGACAATTTTTTAATTTTTTTTTCAAAGTACGTTTGCCGTATGCTTTAAAACCGAAAATTTTGAGAGCTAAATCGATAGCACTGATTATATGTTACAGGCCAAATACTTATTAGAGCATCGGCCCGTAAAGCCTTTAAAGGTATAGCTCCGTAGTGTGGGCAGGGTGCTTGCTCACTTAATGATGTCAAATAGGTTACATACATTTATAGCAGGAATACATTATGAACTAGATCTTAATAATGGCCTTACAAGAAACCATAATGTTCACTCAAAATAGAGTGCTTTCTCCTCCCTGAAAACTCTACTTTAGAAATATTTACACAAAGTTCATCCGAACCTTAATAAAATCTTAAACTTCATATGAAAACCGCAAAATCGCGATAATGAAACATAAACATTTCGATAAACTTCAACGTCAGAATTATTCTCTCAAATATCCAAAAAACTGATCAATACGGTAATTAATTGTTCAATTTAAAACTAAAAATACGTGACAACAAAACTAAAAGTGACCGAAAATGTATAAGATCCTCAAATTTACTACACGTCAATATCGGGATGTAGTGCCTAATGTCGGGAAAATACACAGCTCCCATAACAATAAAACAAAATTGGCTTACCTGTTTGGAAAATAAAGGGCACAACAACGTCCACAATCGGCATGTTCATTCCTATAAAATTCACTTCAAAAAAAATATTGCGGCTACTCGCAAAACGATTACTAGCATGCAAATAAGCCATCTGTTCGGTCAAAGACCTATTATATCAATCAGATCAGAGTGATTAAATATCTCTCAAATTATTATGTTAAGGTTTGAATTAAATAATAGAGCAACAAAAAGAATCGTCAGTGTAAAGTTATGTAAATCTACAATTTCGGTAAAACCAGTAAATCACTCAATAGCTGGATGCAACTCAAAACATCTAACCTTTTAAATTTTGACTAAACGTAGTAATGCGAACGTTATGCGAAAAGATTAAGGTTACAAACGTGTGCACTAAAAAAAATAACACTCACTTAATAAACGCTATTCATATAATGAAATTTAATAATAATTAGAATAAGCAATTGGTATTTTGTCCGAAATACATTGAATATAATTCTGTATCGTAAAATTTTTAATAAAACTGATGTAAATTGAGTCTTGCAAGGTCAGATAACCCTACGTTACTTACTTTATGTATCTTAAATTAACACGCCATAATAATTTCGTTGAAAGCATAAATTTACAAGGCACATTCATTCGTCCAAATAAGCACAAATAAACATTTCATTAACATCACCGACAAATTTAAGTTCAGAAATATATGCGGTTACCTTCACAAGCACCAAAATAATTAATCGAACTTCCTTTTCTTTTGCACAACGGCACGGCAATGGACCTTTTGATATTTAGTCGACGTTAAAAATAACTCCTTTAAAATAATCTTTACGCAAATTTCATTAATGGAAAATTTTAAACCAAAGACCAAAATAAATAACTTTATTTACTTAAATCTTTTAAAGCGTCACTATATACAGCGAACTTGTTCTTCATCATGACCAACTATGTACACGAAGCCAACATGTTATAACTCCTCTCAAATAACCCGTTAGAACGGTAATATTCATCCAAAAGAAGTAAGGCTAGCACTAGCAGTAAACATGTAAACACATTCTTTGAACTTGAAATTGTCAATCACTGGCAACGGTACACGGTACTACATTATTTTACCGAGATCGAGTCTAAAAATATCCCCTTAAACGGTTAACAGATAATCTTAGCGGAAATTTCACCACGGTACAGACGTAACAAGTTATTACAACACCTGTTTCTAGTGGGCAGCCGAGCCGATAACGAGAGTCTATGTCACTATAACAAGACTGCCTTCAACATCATACAGAACTCACCACATTGGATTTTAATCGCCTTATATCTTAATTAGCCAATTAAACAAACTCGTTACTTTAAATTAACATACGCACAAAAGAAACGATACCCTCTCGACACTAAATTGGAAAAAAATTGCAGCATCAGTCCAAATTTCATTCCCACAGGTAACTCTGAGTTATCACTGAAATACGATCTGTTTGTAACAGGTCCTTCCTACGAAAATGAGCTTTAAAACATCGTCTTTAGAAATCTGACTCTTTGCCTGTAGACTAAAATTTTTATCGAAAGGAAAGGCAACAGATTATCGGCTAAATTCTCAAAGATGTACAATACAACGTAATAATTTTATCAGTTTAATTTTTGAAACCCTAATTTCGTGGAATCATTTCATAATAGATTGAAATAAAACACATCCAATAATGGGACTCTTTCTTGCATGAATGTGTATAGACATTTAGGTTCCATAAAAGAAAGCTCACAATAAAATTATTAATTTGGAAGACAGTTCAGTATTGGATTATTTCCTAGATTTATCTATTCATTGACTACTTTATACTGAGGGTCTATTAAATGCCTTTTTATTTCAAACTCTTCTGAAAAGTCAAGTTCTTGTTCCTTGTCACAAACGTGTAAGGTTTATGGTTCTGTGTTTGGTGTGTGTGAGTGTCCTGTGTTAATTAGATGAGATGAGAGTTTTCTGTATGTTGTAGTCTATAAGCTCGTAAATGTTCACTGTACATATCCTCAAAATTTCTTAGTGTTTGACCGATATAGACTGCGTGATATTCAGGACATTTTAATTTGTATATACCTGACTCCTTTAATAATGGTATTTTTGTTTTAACGTTTCATAAAGTTGTGCCTTCTTTTTTAAACGAGAGAGAAGCAGATGTTCGAGATATTATTTGAAATTTTTACACAGTAGGTAAGTGTTTCATACGTTATAGTTTCTTTGGTATTTTTAGGAAAAATTGGTTCAAGTGCTACCTTTACTTCTTTTTTATTGATCATTTTATTCATTATATATAATGGATAATTATTCGATCTGGTTATTTGTTTAATTATACTAATTTCTTCATTAAAATTATTTTCGCTCATTGGGACTGAGAATGCTCTGTGTATCATAGAATGGTATGCACTAAGATTGTGTGACATAGGGTGATTGGATATATTGGTTTTATATAAATTGAATAATTAAGTTTATTGTCTATTCTATTAATTTTCAAATCTAAGAAGTTAATTGAGTTGTTTTCTTCAACTTCTTATGTCAACATTCATTATTCAATATACACAATCCAGACATGAACAATCACAGAATACCCAAACTGTAAGTACTCCAACAAATATAACTTTTGCACCGCGTTTCCAAAACCTTTCAGACACTACTTTTACAAATAAAGAAATTGAGTTTTTAAACAAAGGAGTTAAATACTGTTTACCACCGAGATTTACCAATAACATTAAAGAAATTTTAGCAACTGATTCTGAAATATCTTTAGTCTCAATCAAATAATTTTCTTTATGAAAAACTACACATTGCAAATTTAATCAAAATATACAACCCGTCAAAATTGGCAAACAGACAAAGAATGGCATTTCTACTTTAAATTCCATTAAAACTAGGGTAGCAGAAAATAACCTTACTGTAACAAAGTCACATAAGGGTAATACCTCTATAATTTTAAGAACCGACGGTTATAAATCCAAAAACAATTTAGTGATGTAAAAGCGCTTAGAACAGATCTAACAAAAAAGTTTTTAATTAATGTTAAGGAACTAATCAATAACTCAAATTTTCTTTTTAATGAATGGGAGACGAAAAGGGTCACTTCTAAAAACCCTCATCCACCACAGATAAGTGGAACAATCCAATTACACAAAGTATCGAAACCAGTCAGACTTGGAGTTTCTCAAAAACTAAACGCTGTACTTACAAGTTATGGATATGTATCTAGACACTCTGTTAAAAATTCAATAGATTTAATTAAAAAGCTAGATAGACATAGCTCAAGAAACAATAAATTCTAGACTAATCTCGTTTGATGTTAATAACATGTTTTCAAAAATTCCTCCAGCAGAATGTGTACCACTTGTTAAAAAATTAGTAGAAGATAAAAATGTTTATCAAGGAATAATTTGAGATAGTTTTAACTCATTCGATTCATGTATTCAACAGAATTACTTTATTTTTGAAAATGAAGGGTTACCGATGGGAAACCCTATATCTCCAATTTTAGCCAATATATTCATGGATAATTTAGAAAACCTAATTTTTAACTCTAATAATGCAAAAAACATGTTACTTTGGTACAGACATGTAGATGATATATTAGCTTGCTTTGTAGGTAGTGATCGACAGTTAGACGTATTCTTTAACTACATTAATACATTACACTCCACAATTAAGTTCACATTAGAGGTTGAAGAAAACAACTCAATTAACTTTTCAGATTAAGATAACAGACAATAAACTTAATTATTCAATTTATAGAAAACCAACCCACGCTGATCTAATAAAGAAATTGGTATAATTAAAGAAATAGCCAAATCGAATAATTACCCATTACACGTAATAAATAACATGATCAATGAAAAGAAGAAAGGTAGTACGTGTACTAATTCTTCCTAAAAACCAAAGAAAGTAAAGCGTATAAGTACTTACCTACTGTGGTAACATTTCAAATCATATTTCGAAAATAATATCTCGAACATCTGCTTCTGTCTCGCTTAAAAAGAAAGTGATATTTTAGTAAATGTTAAAACAAAAATACCTTATTAAAGAAGTCAGGTATATACAAATTAAACTGTCCTGAATGTAACGCAGTTTATATCGGTCAAACACTATGAAATTTTGAGGTTAGTACAGTGAACACCTACGAGCTTATAAACTACAATATACAGAAAACTCTCATTACGCTAAACATCTAATTAATACAGGACACTCACTCACACTAAACACAGAACCTGGGATCTTACACGTTTATGACAAGAAACGAGAACTTGACTTTTAGAAAAGTTTGAAATAAGAAGGCATTTAATGGACCCTCAATATAAGTAGTCAACGAACAGATAAATTTAGGAAATTCTCCACTTCTGAAGTGCCTGCTAAATTAATAATTTTATTGTGAGCTTTCTCTTATGAAACCTAAATGTCCATTATAATGAGTGTAAATATATGTGGCTTATTTCTTTTGTTTGTTAACACTCGCTACAAAGAATAAATTCTAGGTTCTTTCACAATTTTTAATAATTTCGAAATCCTTTAGTAAAATTTATATTGTTTTTGTGAGAACTTAAAATAGTTACATTGTAATTTAATTTGGATAGTTTCATTTGTGAAGATTGATTAACTAAAATATATTTTACTTGCTATCAGGTATCAGTTTAAGTAAATGAACTTGATGTTTGCTTCACTAAGTTCCTTTATTGTTTGTTTGTGCCGGCTAACTTGTTTATTAAAAGAAATGATTATTCTTATCAATTACCCAATTTATATTCAACTTGATTTGCTTAAAATACATGTAATTTATTGAAATTATTAAGTTACTTATTTCAGTATTAAAGCTTTTAGTATTCGTAATGGTTAATAATGAAAATACATCAAACTTTTGTAATACGTATTTAATAATTACTAAATCCCCAAAATGCAGATATGCTTTGCTTACATTGACACATAAAACAATATTATTACATTTAGTATTCTTATCATCTAAACATGCACAAAATATTTCTATCAACAGTGAAGGAAATGGTTTTCATTCAGCGTTGATATTCACACTAAATTTACAGGAAAATAAAACACATATACGTTTCTTTATTAACAGTTTGCAATCTTACCTGTCACCTTTTGAAGGCCAATGTCGTAATTATTGTGTTCCTGGGCCGGTGATCCGGCGCCGTCCTTTCTTTGTTCCCTATTATTTTCATTGGAAGCTTGTCGCTGTATTGCACAATTCCAAATTTTCGTTCCAACAATTTATTGATTCGGTGTATATTTGAGGGATATCTTTATAGTTTTTAATTATCACCTTAATTGTTCAAGTTTCACTACGAATCGCATGCAATCACAAACGGCAATGCTGATGGTAAAAACTAATTGTTAATGACTTCATGTTATTCTTCTTTATTTATTGAATAACCAATTTAGGCCGATCAGTATATTTTATATCATTCATTCACCCTTTAAATATAGTCGTGTAGGACCTCCAGTATGCACAAAACACGTAATTTATTTATAGCGTCACTTTTCTCCTTATCACTTATTTGGCGTTATGTGTACTGTTATTCGCTCTCACCTTTTATTATTTTAATAAGGAAGGTATTCTGACTTCTTCCCTATTATACACTAAATTTTTATCTTACTTTATTTCTTAATGTAGAGGGTAGCGTGACTATATACTATGGTCGCTTGTATCTCGGCAACGATCACTCTCTTGGTTATATTCAACCAACTCTAACTGCTTACTTAAACAGCAGGTCATGTTAACACTTCATCTCTCCTCCTACAAGCCACTTATGCATTTGCAGATTGCAGCGTTTACTTTAAATATTTTCTAGGTAAATATGTACATAATTTACTAAAGTAATTTCAGAAGAAGATTATTAATATTAAATAAACTTATATATCAACCACAAACAATCATTTCCCATTCTATTAAAAAACACACACACGATAAACTATCATATAACTTGGACGCGAAATTTGAATTTCTCAGGCACCCTTTACACCATACACATTCATACAAGAAAGCGTACCATTGTTGGCTGTTTAAATATTTAAATTACATCAAGTAGCTATCAATGATAAACGTCAATTTTGTGCCAATCCTGGCGATGCGAACTAGGTTGGTGAAACAATTGTAGATGTATTGCATTCCTTTCACTAAAATAAGAATATTCACGTGTGAAAGCGAAATGTAATTTCACAAAATGTTCTATTGATTACAGGAAACAAACCAATATAATAAAAAGGTCTGTATCATTTACAGGATCGGGACTGCAAATTTTAATTGGCAATAAGGACAACCTAAACATACTCAAATAACAAAAGGAGAGTAAATACCTTAAAACTCTCAGGAATTTACACAGTTTAATTTTTAACCAACTATTCTACCTTTCTGAAGGTGTGCAGTACTAAAGGACCTAAAGTTCGAAAAAAATAGCGATGGTTCGTAAGATTTTGAACACACGTGACACATTGAGCAGCTCATGTATGTTATATTATACGATTCATACCTCTACAATTCCCAAAAGTTAAGCTAGTACATTATATAAATCTTGTTTAACAGACATAGCAATTAGTAATTTTAACTAGCGAAAAGGGCGTTAGTAATTAAGGGTGCCTATAAAAATGTCGTTTTAGAGTTTCTTATTGAGCCCTTCTGCTCCTATCTAGAAAACATTTTATATGTTAATGCTATGCAGTATTAAAAGCTAATCAAGCAGGCGAATGTCCCACTTGTTAAAAAATTAGTAGAAGATAAAAATGTTTATCAAGGAATAATTTGAGATAGTTTTAACTCATTCGATTCATGTATTCAACAGAATTACTTTATTTTTGAAAATGAAGGGTTACCGATGGGAAACCCTATATCTCCAATTTTAGCCAATATATTCATGGATAATTTAGAAAACCTAATTTTTAACTCTAATAATGCAAAAAACATGTTACTTTGGTACAGACATGTAGATGATATATTAGCTTGCTTTGTAGGTAGTGATCGACAGTTAGACGTATTCTTTAACTACATTAATACATTACACTCCACAATTAAGTTCACATTAGAGGTTGAAGAAAACAACTCAATTAACTTTTTAGATTAAGATAACAGACAATAAACTTAATTATTCAATTTATAGAAAACCAACCCACGCTGCTCTAATAAAGAAATTGGTATAATTAATAAAATATCCAAATCAAATAATTACCCATTACACGTAATAAATAACATGATCAATGAAAAAGAAGAAAGGTAGCACGTGTACTAATTCTTCCTAAAAAAACCAAAGAAAGTAAAGCGTATAAGTAACTTACCTACTGTGGTAACATTTCAAATAATATTTCGAAAATAATATCTCGAACATCTGCTTCTGTCTCGCTTAAAAAGAAAGTAAGCACAATTTTATTAAATGTTGAAACAAAAATACCTTTATTAAAGAAGTCAGGTATATACAAATTAAACTGTCCTGTATGTAACGCAGTTTATATCGGTCAAACACTAAGAAATTTTGAGGTTAGTACAGTGAACACCTACGAGCTTATAAACTACAATATACAGAAAACTCTCATTACGCTAAACATCTAATTAACACAGGACACTCACTCACACTAAACACACAACCAGGGATCTTACACGTTTATGACAAGAAACGAGAACTTGACTTTTTAGAAAAGTTTGAAATAAGAAGGCATTTAATAGACCCTCAATATAAACTAGTCAACGAACAGATAAATTTAGGAAATTCTCCACTTCTGAACTGCCTGCTAAATTAATCATTTTATTGTGAGCTTTCTCTTATGAAACCTAAATGTCCATTATAATGAGTGTAAATATATGTGGCTTATTTCTTTTTGTTTAACACTCGCTACAAAGAATAAATTCTAGGTTCTTTCACAATTTTTAATAATTTCGAAATCCTTTAGTAAAATTTATATTGTTTTTGTGAGAACTTAAAATAGTTACATTGTAATTTAATTTGGGTAGTTTCAATTTGTGAACATTGATTAACTAAAATATATTTTACTTGCTATCAGGTATCAGTTTAAGTAAATGAACTTGATGTTTGCTTCTCTAAGTTCCTTTATTGTTTGTTTGTGCCGGCTAACTTGTTTATTAAAAGAAATGATTATTCTTGTCAATTACCCAATTTATATTCAACTTGATTTGCTTAAAATACATGTAATTTATTGAAATTATTAAAATTACTTCTTTCAGTATTAAAGCTTTTAGTATTCGTAATGGTTAATAATGAAAATACATCAAACTTTTGTAATACGTATTTAATAATTACTAAATCCCCAAAATGCAGATATGCTTTGCTTACATTAACACATGAAAACAATATTATTGCATTTAGTATTCTTATCATCTAAACATGCACTAAATATTTCTATCAACAGTGAAGGAAAAGGTTTTCATTCAGCGTTGATATTCACACACAAATTTACAGGAAAATAAAACACATAATATACGTTTCTTTATTAAACAGTTTGCAATCTTACCTGTCACCTTTTGAAGGCCAATGTCGTAATTATTGTGTTCCTGGGCCGGTGATCCGGGCGCCGTCCTTTCTTTGTTCCCTATTATTTTCATTGGAAGCTTGTCGCTGTATTGCAAAATTCCAAATTTTCGTTCCAACAATTTATTGATTCGGTGTATATTTGTTGGATATCTTTATAGTTTTTAATTATCACCTTAATTGTTCAAGTTTCACTACGAATCGCATGCAATCACAAACGGCAATGCTGATGGTAAAAACTAATTGTTAATGATTTCATGTTATTCTTCTTTATTTATTGAATAACCAATTTAGGCCGATCAGTATATTTTATATCATTCATTCACCCTTTAAATATAGTCGTGTAGGACCTCCAGTATGCACAAAACACGTAATTTATTTATAGCGTCACTTTTCTCCTTATCACTTATTTGGCGTTATGTGTACTGTTATTCGCTCTCACCTTTTATTATTTTAATAAGGAAGGTATTCTGACTTCTTCCCTATTATACACTAAATTTTTATCTTACTTTATTTCTTAATGTAGAGGGTAGCGTGACTATATACTATGGTCGCTTGTATCTCGGCAACGATCACTCTCTTGGTTATATTCAACCAACTCTAACTGCTTACTTAAACAGCAGGTCATGTTAACACTTCATCTCTCCTCCTACAAGCCACTTATGCATTTGCAGATTGCAGCGTTTACTTTAAATATTTTCTAGGTAAATATGTACATAATTTACTAAAGTAATTTCAGAAGAAGATTATTAATATTAAATAAACTTATATATCAACCACAAACAATCATTTCCCATTCTATTAAAAAAAAACACACACGATAAACTATCATATAACTTGGCGCGAAATTTGAATTTCTCAGGCACCCTTTACACCATACACATTCATGCAAGAAAGCGTACCATTGTTGGCTGTTCAAATATTTAAATTACATCAAGTAGCTGTCAATGATAAACGTCAATTTTGTGCCAATCCTGGCGATGCGAACTAGGTTGGTGAAACAATTGTAGATGTATTGCATTCCTTTCACTAAAATAAGAATATTCACGTGTGAAAGCGAAATGTAATTTCACAAAATGTTCTATTGATTACAGGAAACAAACCAATATAATAAAAAAAGGTCTGTATCATTTACAGGATCGGGACTGCAAATTTTAATTGGCAATAAGGACAACCTAAACATACTCAAATAACAAAAGGAGAGTAAATACCTTAAAACTCTCAGGAATTTACACTTGAAAAGTTTAATTTTTTAACCAACTATTCTACCTTTCTGAAGGTGTGCAGTACTAAAGGACCTAAAGTTCGAAAAAAAATAGCGATGGTTCGTAAGATTTTGAACACACGTGACACATTGAGCAGCTCATGTATGTTGTATTATACGATTCATACCCTCTACAATTCCCAAAAGTTAGCTAGTACATTATATAAATCTTGTTTAACAGACATAGCAATTAGTAATTTTAACTAGCGAAAAAGGGCGTTAGTAATTAAGGGTGCCCTATAAAAAATGTCGTTTTTCAGAGTTTCTTATTGAGCCCTTCTGCTCCTATCTAGAAAACATGTTATATGTTAATGCTATGCAGTATTAAAAGCTAATCAAGCAGGCGAATGTCCCAGTCTAATTTCCTTCTGATATTCTTTTGTTTCTAACTAGCAATAAACGTCAAAATGGCTGACTAAAATACCAAATTTTGATACTGTTGCGTCATTATTGGAAACAAAACATTTCTGCAACCGCCGCAGTCAAAAAAGTGGGGGGAATAGTGAACATTCGTACGGCTCAGTGCTGGTTTCGAAAATTTACTGGCGGAGGTACAAGTCTCAAGAGGATACAAGGTTCTGGTCGGCCCAACTCGTTAAGTAACGCTGAACTTCGAGATGTTGAAGTAAATCCATCGACAAGTAACTGTAAGTTGTCAGCAGAACTTGGGTATTCCAAAGACACCGTAAGGCGCCATTTGCATCAATTTGGAAAAGCCAATAGACGCTGTAGAGAAGTTCCTCACGACTTAACTCCAGCAATGACAGAAAGGCGAGTTCAGGTTTGTGATCTACTGCTTTTCAATCCTTGGGATGAACGTTTCTTTAAACGGATCGTTACTTGCGATGAAAAGTGGATTTAGTTCAATAATCCTAGCACAGAAGATCAGTGGATTACTGTTGAGCAACTTGCATTGCCGGTTCTCAAACGAGAAAGGTTCCAAAGGAAGGTTATGCTGTGTGCATGGTTGAACTTCGAAGGGGTTATTCACTTTGGTCCTTGATGGGCAGACGATTGATGCTAACCTTTACAGTCAACATTTGGATAATATGCATGATGTCTAGGTCGGCGTTACCCTCGATTGGTGAGGACCGGCAATTCTGCAACAAGTCAACGCCAGACCTCATACTGCAGCTGAAGCTCAACAAAAAATTAGGGAATTGAATTTGGAGCTTCTTTCTCATCCAGCTTATAGCCCGGGTCTTGTGTCTTCCGATTATCACTTATTTGGATCGATGGCGCACTTCCTTCGTGCTGCATGCCGAGAATTCTTTAATTCCAAACATGATACATGGTACCGTCGAGGCATAGAACATCTTGCAGAAAGATTATAAATAATTGGTATAAAAGCGCCAGGTATAAATAATTTAATAATAAATAAATAGGTTGTAAATGTTCTCAAAACAAATCGTTAAACTAACCAGAGATCCAAAACACTGAATAAAAGATAATGCCGTTGTCTGAGTCAGTAGATTAATTCAGGCCGGTTCAATCTTTCTTTGATTTGCTTAATTATGGTTATTTCCACTTAACATCAATGTAGTAACTGCAATGTAATAATAATAATAATAATAAGAATAATAAAAATGATCTCGGACGCCAAGATATTTTTTTTTATTATGTTCGGAATAACTAAACCGAGGATACAATAAAAAATTCACCAAAATGTCAAAATAAAAGATATACAAACTATGTTTATTAAATATTTAAATTTAGAATTATAAAATATAACTTAAAAACTAGTTGTAATAGCCTTAAATTACTAAATTATGGGTATAAATATCTGTTCAAAAAATTTTTTTGATAACATCTGGTATCTAAACGAATACGGAAATGTAAACCAAAGGTGATGTAATCTTTGCACCAATATTGCGCAATATGTCGTAATAACAATGCTGTACGTTGTAAACAATACCAAAGTTGAATTTTATTTCTTAAAAATTTATCTTCATGAAATTTGAATAATCCAGTGTTTATTCCATTCTCCCGAAAGTTTAAATAAAAAATGTGATCTAAATTTAGATCTGAATTAAATGCAAAATTGCAATCATAAAATGAAATCATCCAAAAATAGCAACGTATAAGTGCAAGTGTACTTAAAAGTACCAATAAAAGTAAGTAAATAAAAGTGTAAATCAAAGTGTTAAAAGTGCCTGCAAAGAGCAAAAGTTTCACATTTTAAAATAATAGAGTTAAATATATCTTACCATCAAATCAATGGCACTTTTCACAAAATTTAGGTGGAAACCAAAGATGGCTTCCCCCATGAAATAAACGTACACCTGCAATGCTAAAAAAGACGCTAATTCTATCAGGTTATGTCGCGATGCGCAAGAATATGTGCAGAAATTTAATTCCACGATATGGAAGTATATAAACCTTTAAGAAAATATGCAACTTAACTTACACCAAAATGCAAATTAAGCTGCCTACCACAACTTATAAATCATTAATAACCAAAAACCCTTTTTTCTTATATTTTACAACTAAATGAACGAAGAAGGTAAAAGATTCGTTACAAGATGGCGAAAGGTATTACTTTACAATGGTTTATACTTTACTAAATAAAAGTTTTCATTTGTTATTTTATCATTAAATAAAGTTTTTAATAAAAAACGTCATTTTTTATAGGCCAACCTAATATATTATATTTAGGTACGTACTTTTAAGATAAAGGTCCAAAAGTAAGATTACGCACTAAAAGATCTATTACGGTATTGGTTTATTGCTAGTACTTAGTTTATTAAAGAAAATTCTGTTAGATATAACTATATTTATACTGGGTAGCGCAAAATGAACGTTATGGTTTAAATGCTTTATAACCTTTTTATTTTTGAATAAATTGTTAATGGTATTTTGTCAAAATACTATGAATGGAGAATATTGCTAACTTAAACACGAAAAATTACGTCTCGCAAGTGTCGCCCGTTTTCCGCTTCACAAAGTCGTAATCTCTTCCGATAGATATTGCATTACTTTTCGCAAAATTTCAGGGGTTGTAGCACGGATTTCATTGCGAATATTGTTTTTCAGTTGACGGATGTTTTGTGTTGTATTAACGTATAATCTCTCTTTCAAATAGCCTTAAAGAAAAAAGCCTGGAGCGGTAAAATCTGGCGAACGCTACGGTCAATTAAAATCGCTCTTACGCGAAATGATGTGTTAGCCGAAGATCTCTCGTAACAGAGCCATTGTATTCCTTTCAGTATGGGCCGTGGCGCCAACACATTACGGTAGTGGAGAGCATTGATGGTAACTGCAGGAACGGTCGCATTTTAAAAAAAGTATGGGTCAATGGTCCTTTTGCACGATACACAGCACCAAACAGTACATTTCAGTGGGGCAACCGAGAGCAGTTCATAACAGAGAGCTGCCTCTCTGTTATGAACTGCTCTTGGTTGCTCCGTAGTCCATAACCTGCTGTTTTGTTTGTTGACAAATCCATTTAAATGAAAATGGGATTCATCGCTCAATTTTTCTCCTGCTTTTTGCTGTAACGCAATAGCATAATCAAACCGTTTCTGGTAGTCTCGCTTCATTTCTTGCACTACCTGGATTTTGTATGGAAACATGTGCAATGTGGCCAAAATTCTCTTAGTAGACCTTCGTGATAGCACAAGCTGTGCAGAACGTTTCCTGGCTGGTGTTTCCGGACTTCCACACTCTTAATATTTTCAGCGGTGCGCACCGTACGTGGTCTTCTGACACTAGGGAGGTTTCTTACTGAACCTTGTTGCTGAAAATTTGCAACCGGGCGATTTATTGTTGGCACTGAGGGTCCGCATACTAAAATATAGACGATATTCACGCTGAGTTAAAATAACTGAGGTTCCGTTTGAAAAATAAAATTCAACAATCTTGGTTCGTTGTTCTGTAGTGTACCGTTACATTTTAAATTCCCCAAGCCTTCTTCACACAATTTTGAAACAAAAGAAAAAATGAAATTTTAAATAAAAAAAATAAAGCATTTAAACCATAACGTTCATTTTGCGCCACCTGGTAGAATTCCACAAAGATAGTAAATAAACAAAATTAAAACATTTCATTCTAATTCTAACTGTCATAAAATTTACATGTTTCTTGGTAAAGATAAATAACCTGAAAATGTATGAAAAAATACGTAATGTAAACTTTAATATTAGGGATACCACTGAAAAAAATATAGTAGAAAGAAACATTAAATTTGTACAAACTCAATCTTTGTGGTAAAACAAAATGAAAAAATAATTTCTTGAAAAGAACTTCGTTGCTAGTATTTTTTAATAATAAAGCTGTTTTTTGCTCATTTTTGTGAATAACTTCGAAATTTGAAATAAGCGAGCGCAGTTATGTAACAATTTAAATAATTTTAACTTTGTACCTTACATTTCTGAATATCTCAAGTTTTAAAATTAAACAACTTTATGTAATATGAGAATAAAAAATTACACAATAATACGTGTAAGAACTTTGAAAATTTAATAGCCACAAATAATGCAAACTGTTTTAGCAATGAGTAGGTAGGTACATTAATATTTCTCACACGTTAGATCTAGAAGATATTAACAACCTCTGTAGTAGAATATTTTAATTTATTAATATTACGCTTTTATTTTATGAGAGAAGTAGAATAATTATAAACTTAAATTAAAATAAACACAAAACTTAGACAATTAGCCAAACACTAAATAACGTACCTACACATACGTTAGTGAGAATGTGTACACAAACAAAATACATACCCACCAAACACTAAACACGCTTTGTAATTAAATGGTTCAAAGTTTATGTGCATATTTCTTATGTTAATTTTGATAACGTGTGAACGAGATAAGGGTCGCAACTTCACAAATTTTATGTCTAATAGCAACAAGAAAGAATTTTTCTTATATTACTTCTTTGCGTGATCTCCCAGCCCGTACTTTTAAATTAAGTGTTATCACGCTTATTACAGAAATGTGTTTACCTTCTACAAAACAGCACAAGGATCCACTGTCTTTAATAATACTGCATTCATTACGTTACGTCATATTAATAAACTTTAAGTGGCACATTTATTTTTTTACATTTTTATTCGAGTCTAATACGATAATTTATCTACGACTATTTAAATAGTTTTACTGTGTAGTAGTACATAATAATTATGATAATCAAATTTTAATTAGAATAAAGGTTGTTAATTATTACCTTCGTTTCGATTGGTTTATCCTGTTACGTTTATATCAATAACATACATTGTGGCAAGTCACTTAACTTCACATCTTTCTTTTCAAAGATTACCTACATAACAATCTGGTGTATCCAACACATGACCTAGCTGGTGGTGACACGACCTACTTAGCATTCGGGAGGTAATGGGTTCGATTCCCGTTACCGTCTACCTTGTGTGAAGTTTTTCAGGGGGTTTCCCTTATACACATGTAGCGGCATGGTCACTGGGTATATGCACTCCAAGTGCGGCTACTTAGGCGAATGCTGGGGTCGTATTTTCCCCCTCAGAACCCTAACTCCGTTCCTTCCGGTCCTATCCTGACCACACCCATCCTTGATACCACCATGCATATACACGTAGTGTATGTATGCTGGGAATCCATGATTGTAGCTGAAGGAGCTCAAAAAGCTCGAGCAGCCCGCCCTCCCCCTTGGGGAGGGAATGAAATACGTCGCCCTTTCCAGCACATGACTATCTGACGGAGGTGTCGTGTTGCGTTAGCAAAGAGTAGTACATATATAGGGTAACCAGACCAGAGTGTAAAATATTAATAGGTAAACAATCCATTTGATTTTTACCATATTGGGACGGTAGTTATCGAATATAAACGGGTAACATTATGCAGTAACGTGCATCTAAAATTTTTTTATTTTATTAATTCGTAAGGAAAGGAAACTTATCTAAAATGTAATTATTTTTAAAGAGAGTTCTATATTTTTTTACGTACAATTAAAGGTTTTCCGGATATTCACAATAACCGCTTTAGGGGTAGTATAAAATTCTTTTCATAACTTATTTGTTACCCTTTATTAATATATAATACGTTTATTAATTAATATTAATATAATATAATATTTAAAAAAAATGTCTCTCCACTTTTTACGTAAAATTTACAGTTTTTGAGATGTCCGGACTTGTCTGTTTGTAAAAAACTTTTTACGTTATGTTGAAATTTGCAATAATGTAGGCAACTTGGTTCATTTTCGTGTCATGTAAATTGCATATCTTATTGGCTGAAAATTTGCAATAAAATTATTTTCGTACTGTTGCACTCACAGTTCGGGCAGGTCATGCACGGTGATTTCATTAGCATCGTTTTTTGGTAGCGAAAAAAGCATCCATTTTGTTCTCTTACACATTTTATTGCAAAGTGCTGTATAGTTTTTACAGTAAGAGCTATTTGAACCTATTTTACATTGTTTGAGATGTTAACCTTTTTTAGGCACTTTAATTTTTACGGTAACTTTTCCTTTTGGCGTATTTTCATTGTAGAACTAAGTTCACAGTTAATTTTACGCTATACGTTTCAATTTATCGAGAATGACGCAGTAAAAGTTTGTTGCTATGCAGAAGAATTATAAACAAATGATACCTTTAAAGCCATTTAATTTTATCAACTAAAGTTTTCGGTCATACGCTTTCGGTAAAGGAATTTTTTCATATTTTGGATCAACTTATAGTATCAAAACCCTGTTATATTATCCATGTCAAGAATTATTGCACAAAACCAAATTTTGAAAGTTCGTGTATTCAGCAGCGATTTAGTTATCAGTAACACGTATAACTAGTGACAACTCAAAATGTAGAATGTTATTTCGTGCAGGTATTTCATTTCTAATGCACTAAATTTCATAAATATTTATTTCTAAGTTAGGAGTCCAGATTTACTAGCAATAGTATTTAGATTTTCTACTTTATAATTTGATTTGAAAGGTATATAGTATTATATATAATATATATATATATATATATAAACCTTGTTAGATGTGTTTTTAGATTGTAAATTTATTACATTTAAGGTTTCTTTTGCTTTTCCATAACAATAAGTTGGGGTCCGAGATTTTAAACCTTTATTTACAGGCTCAGACTACATTCAATGACGGAAAGCGAACATACCTATTCACAATTTAGTTTTAAATTAAAGCAATATCATAAATATTTAAGAACCTGGCCCATTTAAATCTACGACTGACGAAAAGACTGCTTCTAAAAATCTTACTATGTTGATCATTAGAAGTATAAATAATATTTGGGGTGAATTAATAACTACAACACACCCTTATTTCATCATCCTTTTTTAAATATTACACGTTTGCGCCTTATATAAAGTAAACCAATTTTAACCAAAACTTAACAGACCTGAGACAGACGCACATGCGTCGATTTGTTTCACCAAAACAATAGTATACTTATGACTTCACTATGAGAAAGTAAAAAAAGATTTCTTGTATGTATAGATGAGATATAGAAATGGTTAAATGGGGAAAGTTTTACACTATTATACTGAATGGTTTTTGCTAGATTGTTTTTTTCTTTATTCTTTAAATATTTTGAAGAAAATTAAATGTTGCGTAATTCTAACCTATATTTAAGGGATCAGGGTACATAAGCTGTTAAAGCGAACAAATCTATAAATAGTTTAAATAAAGCACAACTAACCTGTTACAGAGGCATTATAAGTGTATGATCGTAAGACCTAAAATTGTGTATCTGAACAAGGAAAATAAACCCTTCGCACGGGGCTAACCTGAAAATTGACATCATAGCTTATTCATGCAACTGTTAAACTTTACACGTTAACTTATTAAAGTGACTTAACCGAATACTTAACTGTACTGAGATTTGACGCATATGTCCATGATTTTATTGATCCAGATTATAGCATATATGATTTTAAAATTATAAATTATTGGGTAGTACCGTACATGTTGAATGTAGTGTAAACTCTCGTAATTGGATGTAATAACTCATCAATATATTGGTTTATTGATAGATTTTCTATTGTAACGTTTAATCTTTTACGTAATTAAAAGTGTTTATGAATATTTTTTTTACTTTCTAAAACAAAATAAAGCTTTTGTTGTTGATCAAAGTAAAATGAAAGTTTAAAAATAAAACGTGATTTACATTTTTGATATCGATGTTTAGGAAAACATCTTCACTAAGTGTTGACATATAGAATATAATGTATTTTGTTATTTTTAAGTGGATGAATTTCGTTAAATCAGGTTGAGGTTGCATCACATAAAAATTAAAGAACGCATCCAAATTATTACGAGTACATTGTGTGGTACAACTTTTGCAAACGTTAAAGTAGCCGTTTCTGTTGATAAGGGTTTGGCTAAGCGATGCAATGTCTCCCGACGATTTTCGAGTTTGACTTCGTGGATGTGCGGAATTGGCTACTTAAGTGGAGGAGGTTTAAAAAACCAATGTGGCGACAAGTGAAAGTATTCACGAGAGCAGTAGTAAGAGTACTAGGTTAGGCGTAGGGGCGTCCAGTTTTTTTCGTTACGGTAACGTAGTGAGACACACTAAGTACCGCGGGACAACGATGACCCAGGTCCCTGTTGGAGGAACTATCGTCGCAGGATTCTAATTCACTCATCCCTAAATAAGGACTCATATAATCGTTCAACACGAGACCAGTTTATCGTTACGTGTAGTTGGTCCATAGGTACTTATCGAGATCCAGAAAGGCGTTTAGTGTTTAAAGTTACTAAGTGCTTTCGTCGTTCTCCGTAGAAGGCTTTGCTTCTTGTAGCCATAGATTTTCGAGAAAAATTTTATCTGACTTTTCGTCTTTAATTTATGTGTAGAATATACACTTGAAGCAGAGGTACTGTTTTTGGTATCATATATATATATATACAGGGCTTGTCCAGTTTAAGACGAAATCCATGAGGGATATTGGAAACCGTTAGAGATACGAAGATGGTTAAATGGAGAAAAGTTGCGTCATTATATGCCCAAGAAGTAACCATGGTTACATGTCAAAAATCCTTCCATTTACTAGATACAGGGTGATAACTGAAAATATGCGTTTTCTAAAATCGCTATATCTTGCTTCTTGCAAGAGATACATCACGATTTTTGCAGGATGGGGTAACAGGTAGCGAGGATTTCAAAATGATTTTGAAAAAATCTAGGCCTACTAGATTTTGAGATAATGCAAGCAACTTTCGATTTTCTTATGGACGCCATATTGGATTTTGCATTTTGAATTCTTCATAAAAATGCTTTTCAACCATATATCATATGTTTATAATCTGCCAATGAGAAAGTGTCAAATTACACAATTAAATTTATATCAAAGCAACCTTGACATATTATGTATTTTAATTAAATGAAAATTAATCTACAAATTAACACTAACTATTGAGAACAATATTATTGATTATTAACATAAATCATAATAATAAAAGTGACAAAAACAACAAAAATAAAATTTAATATTATACTGAATTTTACTATTAATTAATCAAATGCTCGAATAAACCTCCATTCTCTTGCAATAATTGAATAGATGGTTGATTGGCAAAGGCCTAGTTTGATATAAATTTAATTGTGTAATTTGACACTTTCTCATTGGCAGATTATAAACATCTGATATATGGTGGAAAAGCATTTTTTATGAAGAATTCAAAAATACGAGATGATAAGGAACTCTTGTGATGCAGTGCTAACTCGATGCAGATGGTGTTTGCAGGAGAATGAAGGTTTATTCGAGCATTTGATTAATTAATAGTAAAATTCAGTATAATATTAAATTTTATTTTTTGTTGTTTTTTGTCACTTTTATTATTATGATTTATGTTAATAATCAATAATATTGTTCTCAATAGTTAGTTTAATTTGTAGATTAATTTTCATTTAATTAAAATACATAATATGTCAAGGTTGCTTTGATATAAATTTAATTGTGTAATTTGACACTTTCTCATTGGCAGATTATAAACATATGATATATGGTTGAAAAGCATTTTTATGAAGAATTCAAAATGTAAAAATCCAATATGGCATCCATAAGAAAATCGAAAGTTGCGTGCATTATCTCAAAATCTAGTAGGCCTAGATTTTTTTCAAAATCATTTTTGAAATCCTCGCTACCTGTCACCCCCATTCTGCAAAAATCGTGGATATATCTCTTGCAAGAAACAAGATATAGCGATTTTTAGAAAACGCATATTTTCAGTTATCACCCTGTATCTAGTAAATGGAAGGGATTTTTTGACATGTAACCATGGTTACTTCTTGGGCATATAATGACGCAACTTTTTCTCCATTTAACCATCTTCGTATCTCTAACGGTTTCCAATATCCCCATGCATTTCATCTTAAAAGGACACCCTGTATATATATATATATATATATATATATATATATATATATATATATATATATATATATACATTGTGACTCACGACTATTCTCTCGGTCTCTTGTGCCTAAACGGTGCGGGATGTCACCTTAACTTTATGGTGACATATGTAAATTGACTATTAAGGACTATTTTTTTAAATTATTTTCATAAAACTGTAAAATATCAAAGTTACGTTTTTTTAAATACAACGCGCTGTATTTTATGTCATTTTTAGGTTACACGTCAAAAATTTAAAATAAAACTTTGTTCAACGTTCCAATTTTGTGAAAATTGTGATTTTAAGAAAAATGTTCAATTTAAACAAGAACTAAAAACACGACCTCTTACTTTGAGTAACACAAGTTTTGTCGATTTATTCTGGCTTTTAAAGCTTCCATTTGCACTGTGTAGGATTTCGATATTTAGTACAGTGTGTTTACGAAAAGGATTTTTATTTTATATTTTTCAAACATCAAAAACCCACTTAACTTAAATGGACCACCCTATATAATTTTTATTTATGTGAAATAACTTTTCATTTTCTATCAAAAACTATGAGCAATGTATACGTCTATAATTAACGATTAAAAGTTATTAATATTTTTCTCTAAAAGTTCTATCGAGTAGAATAGTAGATAATGATTTTAAAAGTAAGGTATCGTTTGATTCTTATTTTATTTTCAATAGTACTATCATTCTTTAAGACTAAAAAAATGAAACAGTATTCTCAAGAAGAAGGAGTGGATATGACTTGGTGAATGTTTTAGAAATTGTTTGTTAGCATCAAGGGTATACGCAGAAAGGTATCTCGATCGACCACATCCAGAAAAACGAGCTTTTGAAGAACTGCTACAAACTTGTTGTGAAACTGGTAGTGTACCCTACTAAAAACAAGCTTAAGCAAAGTATGCTGTAAATAATGAGGATAGTGACTTCTTAGTTTTAAGCTCAATGGTTGATAATGCAAATATAAGTCCAAAAGCAATTTCTACACAAACTGGAATTAGTCAAGCAAGTGAAAAGAGAATTTTGAAAAAACATAAATATCATCCTTACTACATACAGCTTCATCAGAATTTGTCTGGACGCGACTTTCAACAGAGGTTGGATTTCTGTGTATGGAGTCTTGAAAAAGTAGAAGAAGATGGCTTCATTAAATTTGTTTTATTTACCGACGAGTCAACCTTCCAAAACAACGGTTTCGTAAACCGACATAACTTTCATTACTATTATACTGAAAACCGTCACATGTGTCGCACTGTTGACCGCCAAAATCGGTGGAACCACAGTGTATTTGGGGGAATTGTAGGAGACCATGTGATTGGTCTATATTTTCGGCGTAAAATTTTTACGGTTGCTAGAACAACAATTTTCGAGTCTTCTAGATGAACTTTCTTTAGATATTAGAAACAAAATGTGGTTACAGCTAGATGGTGCCCCTCCACATTGTAGTCGAAACGTAAGGAATTATTTTCATAGACAGTTCTCCAATAAATGGATTGAAACGAGAGGTCCACATTAATTAACCAGCATGGATTTCTTTTTTGAGGTTGCATTAAAAATTTAGTTAGTTAGTTAGTCAGTGTGTGTGTGTGTGTGTGTGTGTGTGTGTGTACGTGCGTGCGTGCATCCGTACTTGCGTGCATTCGTGCGGCGTGCGTGCTTGCGTACGTGCGTGTGTGAGTACGTGCGTTTGTGCATTTGTACATGCGTGCGTGCGTGTGTGCGGCTAAATTACAAACACTAAACAGTCTCAAAACAAGAACAAAATATTACACATGTGAGTATGTCTGGTGCAGCTAAATAAAGCAACTAAACTTCAATGGACAGCTCCCCGTGACTACCCCTAAACTGATAAATATATTTCAACCTAGGCGCAAGGGACTATGTCCCGCGGGTCCTTCAATTGGGCCACGACATGGATATAATCCCCAAATTGCAACATTTAGGGGTTAGTAGTATGGGTCAGCTCGGCCACGAACACTGTCATTATGAACTGATTAACAGGTCGCTGCGGTGTTCGCGGGGAAAGTTTCCAAGTCAATGTGATTGTTCTAATTCTTTAATTCTACAGATGCAAAAACAGGAACACAGCACTAAAAAAAGTTTGGGAATAAAAAAAATTCTACACTTAAACGTAGATTGGCACTAAAGCGCCTAGGTTATTTTTTGGTTTAGTTTATTTTTTTTAATTGATACAAAAAAAAGCAGTGTATCATGATTATTTAGAAATATATAAATATCAGTGTAGTAAATGTCAAACGACCTTAATCCTTTATAATCCTTTGGTCAGAAATATGTGGACCAGTTGATCGATAAAATTTGTGACCCCCTACGGACGTGTCCCAGTTGACATACGCCCGTATGCGCATCTTTCCTTCTACACATATTTGATTAGTCGCCTCTTACGACAAGCAGTTGGCTTCTGTGGCAAGAAAACTCTAAGGCCCTCCCTACATAGCCACAAAAGCAAAGAACATAAATCTGTCATGTTCCCATAAACTCAATACTTGTCATAAAAATCAATATTTTTATCCAAAAATAAAATAAAAATCTGTAGCACTTCAGCTTATGTTTTCGTTTTCACTTTTTCAAATTTCATAAATTAGTTTCAAGATCTGAAAGATTTTAATACTACTGAGGACGATAAATGTAAGTGTTACCGAAATGTTTAGATTTGTATTAAGCATTAAAAAAATACACCATTGGCAACCAAACAAGCTAAGAATTTTAAATAAGCATAAATAATTGTAAGTCACGGTGTATTGAATAACTTTATTTCTATTTGATATTATTGTGTTCTTATTAGAAATAAGAATTTCAAAGCAATTAGTGTTCATACAAAAAATTGTAAATTAGATTCGTACACGATGTCATTAAGTACTTTCAATGTAAAATAATTTTATTACGATATATACGATTTTAAAAGAAAAAAGTTAAATTACTTTTTGATACATTATTGCATTATGTGTACTTTAATTTTTAAATGTAGATAATTAGATCACATAATCAAATATACAGAGTTTATACAGAGTCTAGGATGAACAAATTAAATTAATAAATTAACTTTCATTCTAGTATGACCTAAAAAATAGTAGGTGAACTATTAATTTTAAATGTACTAAATAATGCTTTTCTGTTTGGCTGCTTACATGGTTTTATTTTTTCAAGATTTTATCACACAATTAAGTTTTACACATCAAATCAAAACAACCTTACAGTTTTATTAAACAGTTTTCTGATACCCTTTGTTTTGAGAAAATTTAGAATCGAGATTTATGAACCCTAACACTAAAACACTTTTTAAGCAAATCTGTATTAAGCTTTACGATCGTTTTTAACGATTTATTATATTCTAACACATACACTCCCAAATAGTGTTTTCAAGATGAGCTTTGAAAACGCAGTGGAAAACAAATTTAATTTATTACGTTTGTGTACGCTAACAAGTCGGAAAACAATTAAAGCAAGGTAATAGTGTGGAGATAAAGTTAACTGTATTGGCTTTATAGTTTTACTAGATAAGTTTTAGTTGTAAAACCACAACCACAAAAATACCATCGCTATTATACTTTAGACAATAATCTGTTCACACACAACAGGAATTATTTGCGTAGAAACGTTTCAGTTTTAGGGAAAACGTAAATTTTGGATCAACGAAAATTTGTACGTTTATAAACAAAATAAGTCGAAGTTGACAGAGTGAAATAAGTATTTGGTTTGTTAAATTTAGAATTGGAAAAGGTTAATTTTATTTCTTTTTCGATCTTGTTTCTTATACATAAATCACTTGTGTTCCAATACAGCTAAATGTATTAGGTGATGTATTGTGGTTCATAGGTTACTTGGATACTTTGATTCAATCGTAAATTATAGTAACTAAAAAAGGACGATATCAACATATATACCTTAACAAAATAAATATTCTTTTTATGTCTTGTTTTTAACTGTTTTTGACATGAAGCCATATAAGCGAGGAAATTTACAGTAAAAATATAAGTTATTTTCAAAATTGAAAACTTCTTTGCTGAATAACTTTTTCGTTGATAGTTTAAGCAGAATCTGTTTTGAAGGTCGGTATTAGGATATGACGTACAGAATACATTTTAACATTTAAATGTAATGCACCAACTCAAATTATTTATCTACATTTTCCTGAGAGCAATTAAAATTTAAAAGCACCTCCTGTCTCTTGATTACCTTTGGCCACATTTCACCCTCACAATTAAATTTGGGATTATGTTTAATTGAGGTAATGTCTTTCTTCGCCGTTTAAACGTTTAAAGATCCCTAATTTTTTATGAAAACTAGGTAATTTTCTTCATTAAAACATTAAACTTAGACAAATACTAATCCTACTATAGCAATCGTAATGCATTTTTGCACACGTCGTGTTGGTATTCTAAATATTACATTACAGAACACTGTGTGCATTAATTATACCCAGTAACGATACCTGTACAGGGTGGCCAAATTTCTATGTTTTAATAGAGCATCTCGTAAACTATAGTTCGTGTGTGAGTTATGGCCAAAAAATCAGATTTTGTATTTTCATTTTATGGCCACATGTCGCATATTTATGAATATGAATAATTTGTACGTTCTTCAGGCACTTTTCTGATTATTTTTTATATGGAACGCGTAGTTGGCTATGACATCAAAAAATGACTAATTTATTTCTAAGTCCAACGATATATATCATGCGAGGTCAAATTAATGATTTTCACTACTTTTTACCAAAAATGTTTGTTTAGGAGAATTTTTTATTCAAAATGATAATTATTAAAATAAAACCCATTCATTATGTGACTTTTTACAAACCAAGAACAAATAACTATAATATGGAAGATGGCGTTAAACAAACTACAAGATGCTTAATAATTATAGTGACCTTTTTCTTGTAAATCAAGACGAGCATCACCCTGCAATTGATTTTGCTGTAAGCTTTAGTAATCACATAGACGTAAACTTTGAATCGTTAAATAAATCAAAAATGTATAATTTTAAGAAACCATGTTATCATATGCTGTACAAAGATTTGTTTGAACTCGATTGGAATGTTCTTTTCGCAATTAGTGATATTAATGTAGCATGTACCGAGTTTTATTTAATACTTGAAAAGGTCCTAGATAAAAATATACCTGTTTATAAATGTAAGAGGGCATCAAAATACCCTCCGTGGTTTAGCAAGAAGTTAATTAATAATTTAAATTTAAAACTTAAATTTCACAAAAAATTCAAAGCTACTAATAACCCCTTAACTAAAATACAAATTAATGAGTTCTATAAAAATTATATATCTGAGAAAGAGAATACACTTCAGTTTGATTCCAAACAGTTCTGGGGCTACATCCGTTCTAAAAAAGGTCTAACCCGTATCCCAGGTAAAATTTGTCTAAATGACTCTACGTATGACAATCCCCAAACAATTGTTGAAACTTTCGCGTCCTATTTTTCTGGAAGCTACACCAAATCCTCTAAATTAATATACAATGGTCTATCACATTATAATTTCTTTAATCACCATGTCACATTGGATACCATCACCGAACATGATGTAGTTTCGGCCATTAAAAAACTGAAAAACAAGCATACATCAGGTACAGATCAGATTCCTTCTTAATCAAAGATTGTTCTTGTGTTCTAGCCAAACCGTTAGCAATTCTGTTTAACTTATGTTTAAAACAAAGTACTTTTCCAGATGCGTGGAAAATGTCCTGTTCTGAAAACTGGATATCCGTCTAATATTGCCAAATAATTTTGGCCAAATTGTCCGATTTCGGCTTTAGTGAACCGTTGGTTCTCCTCTTCCAATCATATCTCCTGCAGAGATACCAGTTTGTGTCATACAATGGGCATACATCAAGAACATTTACTACAACATCAGAAGTGCCACAAGGGTCAAATTTGGGACCATTACTTTTTCTAATCTTCATTAATGCTCTTCCATTGAAGATTCTTTGTCGAAAACTATTATTTGCGGACGGCTTAAAGATCTTCAGTCAAGTCTCTTCAATATTTGACTGTAATAACCTTCAGCGCGATTTAGACTCACTGTATGCATAGTGTCTCACAAATAAGCTTAACTTGAACATAGCTAAATGTACAGTGGTCATCTACTCCCGCAAAACAACGAACACTGAACTTAACTACACGTTATCAGGCATATGCGTACAAAGAGCAACACTAATAAAGGATTTGGGTATTTACTTTGACGACTGCTTTTCGTTCCCCTTTCATATAACCACTACAGTAAAGCAATCCTTCCGCACGTTAGGGTTCATCATTCGTATGTGTTCTGATTTTACCAATATATCTACAATGACCCTTTACGTGTCTCTAGTTAAATCTCTCTGATATGGTACCCGATTTATAAAACATATGAAAACGAAGTAGAAAATATTCAGCGCCGTTTTCTTAAATATTTATACTTTCGAAGTGATGTGTCTATCCGGATAGATGATTCCCCCAAAGCGTACTACTTGAGAGAATCGACACCTTATCACTTGCCACCAGAAGGAAGCGTCTCTGTATTTCCGGCTTGTATAAACTGTTAAATAATAAAATATACTTCCCCTGGATACTAGAAAACATCCATTTCACGGTACCTAGACTCTCCTCAAGAAATCCACCTACCTTTTCTCTACCCATGTGTAGAACCAACATGTTAAGGAAAGCACCAATTCATAATATGTGTTCTATTTTTAACAACTTATCTGCTTACACCGCCATGTTTAACATTGACTTAAAGCATTTGATCCAGTTAGTTTACTGAATTATTGATTAAACTTTTCACCACCATTACAATATATATATATATATATATATATATATATATATATATATACAAGTTTGATTAAGAAGTTGTTAGAATAATAACTTACAATATTGTGTATCTCCAAAAGTAAAAACCAACAATGCAAAATGTGTTCTCAGCTGTCCAATAAGAAGGGACACATTAAGAGGAAAATTAAGCAGCTTTCGATCGATTGTGAAAAAGATGGCTTTCAAATAGCAGAAGACTAAAGACAACAGGAAGGTCTCGATGGAAACTTGCGCAATTAGGGTGAAAAAAAGGGGAAGAAAAAATGAAAAGGCACAGAAAAGAGGGCAGAAACATCATTACAATGACGAATCATACTTGCACAGTTTACATACGAGTTCACATGGATGGTATGACAGCAGTAGCAATGGAGTGGAAGCACCTGTTTTAAAAGCACAACACCTAATAATGTTACATTGTGGTGGTGCTAAAGGATTTGTACCAAATGCATTCTTGATCTTCGTTGCCACCCTACCATCCAGAGCTAAATCAAATTGAAAAGGACTCAAGTTAAAAATTATGTAGGGAATAATAAGCAATATTACGTTTAAATTTGAAGATGTGTGGAAATTAGCAGAGAATAAGTTTAAATCAATTGGTCGTGAAGAATGGGAAGCTGTGTGCAAACATACAGAAAAGATTGAACAAGAATACTTAAAAATAGAAGGTTTTATTGATGAAGTCGAAGAGCTGATTGTTACTGTAGATACAGGTGAAAGTGATGAAGAAATTGATTACAGCAGTAGTGATAAAGACAGCGACAGTGAATTATATTCCAGCTAATTAACCTTCTGTGGTTATTTATTTTTGAATATTAATAGAATTACATTTTAAAATGCTTTATCAATTTGTGATTTATTTTACATATTGTATTATAATTTGAAATACTTCTACAAAAATTTGAGACGTAGCAGTTATTTCAACGTTTGTGTTCTGTCTAATAATAATAATAATATAATATCGAACAAATAGTTTTTCACATTTTCTAGTCGGCGCAATAAACTAATAGTGTGAACTGAATAAATACTTAAAAATATAAATATTTAGACCTGTGATCAACGATGAGTTTGAAAATTTACCTATTCGATGATTGCTAAGATTAACAACCAAAAATCTTATCAGAAGTTATTCTTATTTTCTGTCTATCAGTTGGATGTAATTAAAAGTTTATAGAACGTTGAACTTCATTTTTGCAAATCCTTGATAAAAACAGTTAATGTTGAACAGGTTAGGTTATAAAATACTTATTTTTTTGGGGGTTTTTTAATGGTGTATTTTAAATTATGCAATCTAAACGTTTCGATAACACTTACATTTATCTTCGTCAGCAGTAATATTTGTTAAAAATTGTTAAAGATGTTATAAACAATTTTGTCAAAGTTGAAAAATTAAAACATAAACATAAGCCTGCTATTAATATAACAGTTTGAGAAACGTATAAAGCCAACCATAAAATTAAATTTTAGTAAAGAATAACTAGGTCATTCAAAATTAAATATTGTTAAACTGCCTTAAAGATGACAAATCAGAACACTCTCTACGGCGAAAGCTAACAATAAAATTTGTCAGTCAAAAAACACATTTAACAAAATTTAATCGAGTTATGGTGTAAGTGTAAAGTTGAGAAAAACTTCAATTTAAAAATGATAGAAGCATTCACAAATCCAAACATCACATCAAATAAAATAACCCAGTTGAATCTAACAAAGAGATATCTTTATCAATAGGTGGAAGTGTTATTAACAATGAAAAGCACAATGCAGAACGTTTTTTGTAATTTTTAATTTTAATTTAATTTCAACTACTTATGTTAAATTATAGTGCTGTGGTAATTATATTTACTAACTAAAAAATTATTTTAAATATGAAATATGTAATCCAATACTTACCTAAATTGAAATTGTTACAAACGATCATTCAATAAAAATGGATTCAGTTACGATATCAATCGTTGCCGTATATTTTTAGGATGGCATTTTTGCTACCGAAGTTTCCCGCATTGTTTAAGTTTTTCAAATTGTAGAAAATCGTGCCACGACGTTTTGTAACTACTCCAAATATGATATTAGAGACGGAATTAACACACTATATAAAATTTTGACTTAGTTCATTTATATTATTCTTATTTTTTTTTATGTAAATTTTCTTTAATGTGTCCCCTAAACAAAAAATCTAGGGGCGTTAAATGGAGTGAACGTGGCGGGCACCTCTCAGGTCCATCTGTTCCTACCCATTTCTCTTGGAAATGAATGTTTAACACTTCAGAGACGTTTCTACATTGTGAGGGGGTGCCCCATCTCGTAGAAAATATAAGTTTTGTCTAATGTTCAGCGGTAAAACATCTAAAAAATCATCGACTTTAGTGGTGGTTTAAAATTTCAAAATATCGTTAACCAGTCAATTTTCTTTCATAAATGTGAAAGGCTAAAATGCGATTTCCCAATAGAGCACACCAAACGCTAAAACAGAAGCGTCCCTTATTTTAAACGTCAACGACACGGTGCGGATTAATGTTGGACTACCAGTGCTCGTTCATTAGTCCAAAGAATATTTGTTGAAAATAATGCATTTTGCTCTATTTGCTGAAGATACTGATTACAAAATTCTAGGAATCCTACAGGATCAGTTGGTCTGAATTTGCATCTTTTTAGAACTGACAATGCTCGACTTCATCTTATACCAAACTGGGCCTTAATTTGACGGCCTGAAATCGAAGCATTTGTAGCTACGATTCCGGCAACGTTGACGGCAACTTCCTCAGCATCTTTAGTATTATATTTTTTTTTGTTCTTGGTTTGTTAAACGTTCCATGATGTATGATATTTTCTTTTAATTGTTTGAAAATAGAATTCTTTCCGGGTAACGAACTTGCAACTTCAGAATTACTCCTACTTTGAATAAAACGTTATAATATACCAAACCTTTAATTATTTTCAAAAGCCATACTTTGCACTTTTAAGGTGATAATCAACAATCAAATATTAATAAATTGCTAGTTTTGTGACGACGCAATGTCATATATTACCTACCTTGTTTTATCAGAAAGATTGTAAATGACACAAGGGTAGTTGTATTAAAAACTATTTTTATGTTCCAAAGAAATACTAATTTTCACTAAAAAGCAGCACAAATTAATAATTTGGCCCCACATGATATGTATCGTTGGAATCAGAAAAGTTTAGTAATTTTTTTATGTCATAGCCAACTACGCGTCCCATATACAAAATACAACTTTATGCTATAACTCGAATTTCAAGAATATTTAATATATATTGATTGTACCACTGTATTCTTATCAAAGAAGTTCCTGAAGAACGTAGAAATTATATATTCTATTTTCATAAATAAGCGAGATATTGCCATAAAATGAAAACTCGAAAATCTGAATTTTTGGTAATAACTCGAAAACCAAAGACGTTATCCAAATTTGAAATGCACCATTGAATTTTTTTCAAAAAAAGAGATTTTTTCATGCGAACTATAGTTTATTTATTAAAACATCGAAATTTGGCCGGCCTGTATAACGTGATTTAAACTCGACGCATTGGTCTTATTGTGCGAAAATGCGAAGAGATAATTAAAATCTGACTGAGGGATCTTAAATAGTTTATGTTAATCTGTAATTTGCACCAAAAAATGAATTTATAAAATATTATAAATTGAGGTTATGTTGTACAAAATTATAATTTTGTTATCGCTTTTCTAAATTCAAAAATTCATTTCTGCTTTGTTGGGTTCAAATGTTACAGGGAAAAATATATTTAATAAAACGAGCAGTAAAGTCGTGTTCGCCAGATGCAAATATATAAATTTACATATTAATTCATGTCAAACTTGGCTACACCAAAAAAAAAACAATCTTACCAAAAAAATAAACGGCGGAGAACTGACTAAGGTCAATAATGTTTGAATATTTTTGTAATGGATATCATTTTCAGTTAGTAAAAAAGCTTATTTAAAATAAGTGCGACATTGTTTTTCTTTTCTAATTGAAAATACGTCTTCTTTATTTCGTAAAATTTGTTGTTACGGGCGAAAATGGCAGTAGAATAGGAAGTAACAGATAGAAAGGGGCAGGAATCTCAGTGGAATAATGGGAGTATGCGTGTTATTAATTTTGCGATTAGGATAGCTCGTAATACATAGTACAATAGGGAAATGGAAATTAAATGGGCGCCAGTTTGTTTATAATTGAAAATGTCGAGGTCTAAATACCTATGTGGTAAGTATTTAAAACAAACAAAAAACTTGCTTACCTTACGTCGCATAAATTAGGTGAATCTTTAAAATAAAGGCGTTTCCTGGAAAACTTCCAAATATTTGCACGTAATCAAAATAAAGCTGATCGGTAATCAACTTTATTTACTCCCAATTTAACTTTACGATAAATCTTATTAGTGAAATTTTTGTATCTTAAAAAAATTTAAAAAAAACAAGAAAATAGCAAATAATGTAACAGGGAAAACTTATAAATTATTACGTTAAAAGCTATCTACGGGCGAAAGATAACAATGAAAAATGCTACAATCAAAAAACTAATTTCACAAAATTTAATCACATTGTACTATGTATGCAAAAATATGAAGCACATTATTTGAAAGTAGTAAACACGTTTCGTTTAAAGATGAAATGAACATTTTATTATACAAAAAATATGTGGCAATGCGGCCCCCACATACTCCACATCGACGTCTATTTGTGTCGTATAGAGTGCAATGTACTGCCAGTGGACCTTCACACATTTACAATTTAATTGTTGCTCTGATCCATATTCAGCAAACACTAAGAAGAAATAGAAACTGATAACATGAAAGTTGGTCAGTGTTTACTACCGGAGGAAATTACTTCAAATGTTTCAGTGGCTTTCACTAATGGAATTATAGCATCTATATATAATGTTGCTGTTTCGAAAACTTCCATATTTCATAACTGTTTCAAATGTTCAAAATGCTACCATAAGCATTAACATTAATTCTTAGTAAATTAATTAAATTAAATTTTCTCTTGATTTAATTGATACGTTATTATTGTAATAGGAGTGTAACAATATTCCAGTACTAGTCCAGTAAAGTCAAGTAAACCTTCTAACGTTTCGATAACACTTAGTTATCTTCGTCAGTAGTAATATCTGTTAAAATCGTTGAAGATGTAAACAATTTTGTCAAAGTTGAAAAATTAAAACATAAGCATTAGCCTGCTATCAACATAACAGTTTGAGAAACGTATAAAGCCAACTATAGAATTAAATTTTAGTAAGTGTTATCGAAACGTTGTATAATTTAAAATACACCATTAAGAACCCAAAAAAAGACAAGTACTTTATTATGCGTGATAATGGTGAAAGTAGTAGTATTTATTCGATGGGCAACATTGCTTCTAATAATGCAGTGATTTCATTAATTTGTAAGGCTTCCTACAAAAGAATTCTTTTATAAATAAAACTTATTTAAAATTGAATTATTTTTAAAAAAGTTTCCTTTACGCTTTCTACAAGCTTCATGATTTTTCTGACGTCCACAAAAATCTCTTACCGGACTTTTTTGTTTCTTAAGGCTTATTTGTTTCCTTACAAAAAACCTTTATGAATAAAAAGTACCTAAAATTTTATTCTCTTTAAAAAATACATTTACATATTTTTCCTAAATTTATTCGTTTTCGAGATATTCTCGAAACGTACTTTAACGTCCTCTGCAATGTATCTTTATGTGTCATTCTAACCGAAACTTATTTCAGCAGTAACTCTATATAGGTAGTTCTATTAAAATTGAGTACGTATTGCTTAAGTTCATGGCTACACACGTGCACGCACGCACGTACACACACCACGCGCGTACACACTTGCGCAAGCTCTTATGCACGCACACACATATTTTCGTATAAAGACGTTAACTTCAAGAAGCCAAGATGTCTGTTCCTCGAAACATTTGAATGTTTTTGTATATTCAATACCGCTTTTTACGTTTTTTGACCTACAATATTTACATGCTGTATGGGCCGGAAATTAACACAATTACAAACAATAAGCGTAATATTATCTTTTTCATCTTTTAAAAAAGGCCAATTTTTTTAATTTTGCCTATTTTTGTTAACAATGGTAGCACGTTTTTTAAATTATTCGGATACATTTTTATAAATTTCTCAGTGCATAAGGTTAAACAATTTGCAAATGACAAGGTATTTTATAACATTGTAAGAAACGAATAAAGATTTAGGTAACAATTTGCTAAAACGCTAAAGCCAAATAATATCAAACGAAGACTAATAATTATAGCACCTTCTTGTACAAATAAGTGGAAAAAATTTAACCCTTGTGACAAATCATTAGAGACACACACAAATATACTTAAAATAAAAAATGTGAATCCAAAATGTTGTATTAGCCTACGTTGGGCGCCAGTGTAATAATAATAAAATTAAAGGTAGTTACTGTAACAAGATTACTTCAGGGTTATGAGAGTTCGTGACCACTATTCTCATTTATATAAGTATGGAGGATAAAAATTAATAATAATAATTTTGAAGAGGCCCGGATTAACGCTTTGTAAATGAACTTTATAAATTAAAAATTATTATTAATTTTATTTTACTCTAGCAAAGTACAGGTCGTAGGTTCAAATCCTACTCGAGGTAAACTTTTTATTTATGTATTTAATAAAATTAATAATAATTTTTAATTACATATTTACCTTTGAACTTATTCGTTCATAACAAAAACTTATAATGGATATATATGGATACCATATATAATTACAGTAACAATATGAATAATAATAATTTATCATTGTGATCTTGGTGCTGTCTAAATAGTGATGGTAGTAGTAGTAGTAAAAGTAGAAATGAACAGAAACAAGATGCATGTTAGTTTTCTAACACTGACTGGCCATCATTTCAACGTAAGGATGATTTATCTGAGGTGTATAAACAAGCACTTAATCCATTTTGTTTATTATCAATTATCGAACGACATTCACCATGCAAATCATATGGAAATTGGTTACAGTACACACCTCAACCTTGTACCGGTACTGCGTATGGGGTGCGGCAACTGTGATAAAAGTAAATGCGGTGTAGACATGAAGGAATAAAATGAACTTCTAAGATGGAATTAATATGTAGAATTACAATTTTTCCTATCCCAAGAAATTGAAAATAAAATTGATTGGTCAAATGTAAACGAAGAAGATATAAACTGTGATCAACATTATGAATCTCTATCTATCAGTCTTGGTATTTATTATGATTGGGAATTGATTAAAGTATATGACACAATTTTGAAAACTGTTATAGTAGAAAACTAATACTGCTGTTCTTGCACACTCAATGCTCATAGCGTAAAACAACTATTCCATTTAAAGGGTATAATAAGCCATAGATTGCAAGGCGGGTTCTTCAAGCTTAGGACCGAGCTGGTAGCGTAGTGTTGACACGATCTGCTTAGCATTCGGGAGGTAATGGGTTCGACTCCATTACCGTCTACCTTATGAGGTTTTTCAGGGGGTTTTTCTCATAAACATGTAGCGGCATGGTCATTGCGTATATGCACACCATGTGCCGCTGCTTAGGCGAATGCTGGGGTAGTATTTTCCCCCTCAGAACCCTAACTCCGTCCCTTCCGATCCTATCCTGATCACACCCATCCTAAATCCCACCATGCATATATATATATATATATATATATATATATATATATATATATATATATATATATATATATATATATATATATATGTATGTATGTACTGGGAATCCATGATTATGGCTGAAGGAGCTCGGAAATCTCGAGCAGCCCGCCCTCCCCCTTAGGGAGGGAATGAAATATTTGGCCTTTCCTTTCCTTTCCTTTAAATCTTAGGTTGAGATGTGTACTGTATCCAATTTTTATGTTGTAATAAAGAAAAGTTTAAGCGTGTATAGGTATGTGAAATTTTAAATAATAAAAAGTAAGTTATAAAGTTAATGAAATAATAATTTCTCCAAAAAATACTAACCTTACACCACTTATAATTGTGCCTTTGGCTCATCGGTTGATTAATAGGGTGGATTCACTAAAATGATTTGCTTAATTACCACTTACCATCAATAATAAAGAATGTAAAAAATAAATGAAGTTATTTGTAATTGTTTTTTTTAAATTATCGGGACAATTAAACCGACTTTACAAAAATGTAAAAAATAACAATATACAGGCTATGTTTATTGAATATTTCATGTAATGATGAAATAATGAAGGTCTTAAAATTATGCTTAAAATACTAAATAAACTAAATAAAATACTAAATAAAACACAATAAATACCTTAGAAATTTTGTACACAAACTTTTCTTTTGACAACCTCTGGTATCTAAATATGGTTACGAAGCGGTTAACAGGTTGAAGTCATTCTTACGTCATCATGGTGCAATCTGGACATAATGTTATCAGCCGCACCCCAAACTGAATTTATCTTTATAAAATCCGTACAAATTTCTTCGTAAAATTGTTAAATCCACTTCTTATTGCATTATTTGGAAGTTTTCCAATCAAAAATTGCAATCATAAAACGAAAATGTAAATCAAATGCGTACTTAAAAGATAATTACGTTGTAAATTGAAGTAATGATAAACGTATAATTAAAGTAAAAAATGGTATAAATACGTAAAGAAAACGTAAAGAAAACGTAAGAAAAAACGCCTAAAAAGAACAAAATGCTTTAATTTTATGTAAATGTATTAAAAATATATCTTACCACCAAATTGTTGGCGCTTTCAAATAAATTTAGATAAAATCAAAAAGAAGCAGCTTCATGCTTCGACATTAAAACAGGAAGTGAAAATGGAGGATTTCGAAGTAGATGAAGCGGTGCTGCGCACAAGATAAGAACAGAATAACTTAACGCAGACCCGTTACTTATTAGATAAGAAATGAATAAAAATTGAAAGTAGGAATATAAATCTTTATGCACTAAAAAGATATGCAAATTAAGTTGCCTACCTCATCCCAATATCTCAATAATTAAAATTTTCTTGTATTTAGAACTAAATGAAGGAAAGATCCTAAATTGAGGTATATTTTATACAACAAAAAAAAAGAGTTGTTACAATGTTTTACCTGATGAGTATCGTTCGATAGTTTATAATAAACACAACCCATTAAGTATTCATTAGCTGCTTATCTATACACTTCAGATAAATCATGCTTATATTGAAACGATGGCCAGTCGGTGTTAGAAGAATATCCTTCATCTTATTTTTACTACTACTACTACCATCACTATTTTGACAGCACCGGTAGTACAATGTTAAATTATTATTATTTATATTGTTACTGCAACTATGTCGGGTATCCGTATATAAAGGTGAACTTCTGAGTTTTGATCGTTCTAGAAATGATTTTATTGCTGCTTGCATTATAATTAGATAACGACTTTACTTGCTCGCGATTGCACTACGACTAAGCACTGTTTAAGAAATAATTGTAGTTAAAGCATGAGTAATTTACATATGGTGGGGTTGTAGCACTACTGTTAAAAAATTGTCGTTTTTACAGCTGCACCCAAACTACTTATGAACAAATCCTTCATGTTTGGTAACGTTTTAAGTTTTTCAATTCCAGTTTCTTGTTTGAACTACTCATAGAAGCGCTGAGGTAATACACATTTAAAATGATCACTTTCCATCACTATACGTTCACCATACTTACTATTAATTACAGCCACATTCATCACCTTATATTTTTTCGATATCTCTAGGTTTCGCACATTTTTAAAGGGCTTGCAATAGGTACTTTGGTTTAACCCTGCTAATTGCATGTTTAACAATTACAAGTTGATAACTGGCTTATCTCAATACACCTCGCTGCGGTTTATATAAGAAAAATATGCCCTTAACTTGAGTACCTATCAGAGCATGTTTCAACTTGTCAAATACTCACTTTGACCTACATTTAGTTTAGACAACTATTTGACCTTGACTCAATTGAGTCAATACATGAAGCATTCAACTTTGAGCAACCGTTTACCATAGACAACAACCTATCCTTCAGAGGAGTTAGAGCGAATTTATATTTCTAAGAATTGTAATATGATACCCCTACAGGTGAATAACCTTTGATCTTGAACATTCTATTTTTATGTTTGTATGACGACCAAGAAAATTCTATTTTTAGATTTAAATTTTTTCCTCGACATTTTGACCTTGAAGATTTCCTGCCAAATGTTTGACCTTGAAAATTTGAAGAGCTTAGATTTCTCACCACCAGAGGAACGATTAACCTTGATCTGGGTTAGAACCCGCCTTACTATACATGCAACTATCCACCGTAACGATTGACCTTGGATTTAGAACCCTCCCTATATATCTACCGTCGGCTGGAAGCACTGTTATGATTTTGTTTTCTTTAAAGACTTTTGGAGCCCGTAGTTCCTCTGTAGGTAGCAAAGCTTTAGTGGTTTTGTAGTTGTCAGCACTCTTGTTACATCCTGGCGGATCAGTTCCCCTACATCTTCTGGTAGCGTCAATGCTTCTACTCTACAAATTATGTCTTGAATTTGACGGTGCCAAGGCATAAATGAATTAAATGTAAAGATACTAAAAGAGACATTTAGTCCATAAGAGACCATACTTCACATGGAGGTTTAAATAGAAGATGTACTAAAAACGAAAAGCAGCGATATAACTTTTCAGTTGGTTCTCGACAAACATCGGCTATTCATTGTAAAAATGATGGTAAATGGTTACTACATACAAATGCACCATAGAAACATCTACAAAGGAAACCACAAAAACTACGACATTATATCACGGGTTAGTTTAATGATGGATAGATACAAGAAGCCCATTCGGTTAAAATCATACTAGTTCCACGTAAAACATTAGTGAAAAAGTTTCCGCGTTTCAGTAATACGAAACAAAAAAAATATCGTTAATAAATTTTGATGTCTGATGAAATAGATAGCAGAATGCTTTGTACATTTACATTCATTAGTTTCGCAATTAAAAACTTTGAACGTGTGAATTTTTGTTCATTTTGATTTAATGTTTTTACGTTTATTAACAAGTTGAAAATGATGAATCCTACAAAAATCTAAAAATAATGTTTCTCTTCCGCCTTGTCATTTTACTAGAGTATTAAGAATATTGAGCTACCCCATCAGACCATCACATGTAAATAAGGTAACAATGGTAGTGTAGTAATGTAACGAGTATTTGTTAGCGATGTCATCATTCATCGCAGATTTTTACTATCCTTTACTTCTGACCTGAATTTCTGATTTTTTTTCACATAAACCATTTATATTCCTACAAGAAATTTGTATTGCCATTTTTTTAATATCCACGCGTAGCCAAATAAAGTTAAAATTAAAATTAAATATAACCAAACAAAACAACAGAAATAAAAAATCACAAAAATAATTTATTCGACACGCTGAAATGAGTAACATTTTTAAAGTTAACAGTATCTAAAACCGTAAACGTCATTACACATTCAAACAACGGAGAAACCATAAATTTCACGAAACACTTATAAACCGTTACCACACAAATTTCGCCCTTTCTTTCATTTCGTAACCCGATAAAAAATGACACGAATTGGTTTTATTCCTTTTGTGATAACTATGTAAAAATGTCATTTTTGCTTAACTTTATCGAGCTTCCTTCTTGATGTTCGTTGAAACAAGCTCTTTAATTATTCCTTTGCGGCGCTTCGCTTTAATCGTAAATTACAAATTTCTTCTTTTTTAACGAAATATTTTTAAAGTTAACCAATTAAAACAGTCTTTGTAATTAATTAAAATTCAAAATACAATAGCTGTTAATTAACTCTCTAATTTACGTTTATTAATTTTCGAACCGTCCTAAATTCTAAGCAAGAATTTACGCAAACTTTTTAAGCTAATGTATTAAAATTATAATCAACTGTAGTTAAGTTTCTATACCTTACGTGAGTGTTCAAAGATTAAGTAGGCCTAAACTAAACAAGGTTAGAAGTACTTTTGAATTAATGATGCGGTCAAAACCTAAAGCTGTCTAAGAAAGTACCAACTATAGTGTTTATGAACAGTTTTGTGTTATCTATTTAAAAGGATTACGTAAAAAGCTGTACAATCAAATTTGGTCAAAACAATAAATGTGTTTACAGTCTTGTAAATATGTCTAATTTCATAATCATTAATATATTGTATGTTTTAAGCAACATGGTGCTATTGGCAACCGTAAACAATTACTTCGCTTTTTGTTAATTTCCAGAGGGATTAAACTTATTAAACTGTTTTTGTCCGAGGTTACCTCTATTAATTATATTGTAAGTATATTAATGGATTTAGTTAACAACTTGAACAATATTTTACAAGTACAAAAACAAAGTTTCTTAGTAACTGAAACCGTTATTAATAAGATCATGATTCTCAAGTTTACTAAAGCTTTGTTTATCTAAACTAATTTTGTTCGTCCTTTTCACAATTTTAAGGTTAATTAATTTTGTTGAGAAGGTAAGTTCCTTGAGTGTTTAACATCTTATCATCGACTATACCGTGCTGATTAATCGGAACCCAGGAAAGAAATGTACGTATTCTCATGTGAACTTGGTGTTCTTAACAATTTAATTTAATTAATTTGATTTCAATATGTAATTTTTTTGTGATAGTAGGAAATTACACATTTTCCAATAAATTCCTGCATGCGTGTCTACACTGCCGCTTTACTAAACACACCGGAAATAAATATAGCGTTGTACGTAGTACAGGGAATTTTTCAATCATCCATTCGTATGATTAACATCTGTATCCTTTGAAAATGACATTATTAATAAAATCTATAATCTCCGTAATAAATATATCTAGTTTTCAAAGTACGTCAACTATTCAATGGATTTCTTATTATTTTCAAAATTGGCAGTTATACATACAGCCGCCCTTTTGTAAAATAATTTTAAATGGAATCATATGGCAAGAAGGACCTCATTTAAAAGCTCGTTTCAGTCCTCTTCAACGACATCAACAAATTAAATTAAATCAAATTAAAAAAAAAATCAAATTAAAATATTACTACTGATTCTTGAGTTTCAACCCAAAAACGCTAATTAATGTTTTGTTGAAACTCATAAATTAGTAGTAATATTTTAATGTTGTTGGTGTCGTTGAAAAGGACTTGAAACGAGCTTCAACTGAAGTATTACTTTCGATATGATCCTTTTTAAAATTATTTTACAAAATGGCGGCTGTACGCCATTTTTAATGTTTACATCACTAAATACCATCAAAAACGTTATATATGTGCCTAGTTTGGTTTCCCAAAATTTTATTAGTTTCAGTGTTATGGTTTACATAATAGGTTGGAGGGGGGAGAGGACTTTAGACGGGCACTATTTATACATATATTTGTATATAATGTTTTACGCTAGAATTGTATGTAAATAATAATAATAATAATAATAATAATAATAGAACTACAAATACTTATAAGTAGGGAGAATCCTATCTGTTTGTGTATACAAGAAACGAGATTCAAACAAAATGAAAACTTTAAGCTACCGGGTTATGCAGTTTACAAGAAAGATGTGTATGGACTCCGAGCGCACGGTGGCACAGCCGTTTTAATGAAGGAACACGTTCCTTATAATGAAATTGTGCTTAAAACTAAATTACAAGCCGTAGCGGTTAGGATTGAACACCCCCTAACCATGAGTATATGTTGCATTTATCTTCCAGACTTTTCTTGGAAACTACAACAACTGATGGAACTAATAGACCAATTACCAAAACCAGTACTATTAGTGGGTGACTTCAATGCTCATAACACACTTTGGGGTTCACATAAAACCTATTTACGAGGAGTGCTGATAGAGAATTTATTGGAGCAGAAAGAACTGATTGTATTAAACAATGGAGACCCAACCTTTTTCAACGCTAGATCTAATAGTTTTTCAGCTTTTGATATATCGATTAGCTCTCCAGTGCTAGCTTCAAAATTAATATGGAAAACACTCAAAGAAGACTTAGCCTTTTAATCATGCACCCTTAAATATCCACAAAAAATGGTTGCTAAAAGATGTTGATTGGGATTCCTATAGAACACATCTTGTCCCATTTAGTGTAGAAAGAAAACAAGTAAATGAAATGGTTGAAGATGTTACATCAAAAATATTAAATGCTTGCGACCTAACAATAAAGAAAACTAGCAACTACGTAAATAAACGACAGGTTCCTTGGTGGAACATTAACGTTGGAACTGCAATAAAAGAAAAGAAACGAGCACTCAACAACTTTAATAAATATCCAAGCTTAGATAATGCCATATACTTTAAACGACTCAGAGCTAAAGCAAGAAGAGTTATATTGGATAGTAAACGAAAGTGTTGAGAACAGTATGTCTCTGAAATTCACAGAACAACTCTTATTCAGCAAATTTGGAAAAAAGTCAAGTGTATAAGTGGTTCAGTGTAACAGTATAATCCTCGCAATGTTTACTATAATAATAGATTCTACACTAACCAAGAATATATAGCAGAAATAATGTCGATGGAATTTGAGAGTAATAGCTCATCAGACACATTTCCCAGTAAATTTGAAAACCAAGAAACTAAATTAGACTTCCACACTACTGAAACTTTGACATACAACGACGAGTTTACGATGGCTGAATTAGAAAATGCCTTGTTGAAAACAAGAAAGTCAGCGCCGGGACTTGACACAATCCACTATGAATTTATTAAACATCTACCATATATGCAAAAGGTTAAACTTCTCAAACTATATAATAAAATATGGATGACCTCTACTTATTCAAATGGGTGGTGTACATCCATAATTATACCATGTTTAAAACCAGATAAAGATCCTACCCGACCGTATACATATATTTGTATATAATGTTTTACGCTAGAATTGTATGTAAATAATAATAATAATAATAATAATAGTAATATTAAAAATAATAATAATAATAATATTAAAATAATAATAATAATAATAATAATAACACAAATTCTTAGGGCTTTTACTTGATAATAAGCTCACATGGAGCCTTCACATAGACAGACTGACGATATGTAAATCCATAATAAACCGAATAAAAGTGCTATGAAACTTCACATGGGGAGCAGACCAAGAGTCGCTACCCAAAATAATCAACGCATTTATACGGAGTAGAATTGATTATGGCAGCATGGTTTATAGTAACGCTTCCAAATCACATAGGAAGTGGCATGGAATCAGGTTTTATTATTAATTACAGGCGCATACAGAACGTCGTCAGTTGAAGCTGTTAACGTCGCAGCAAGGTGTGTGCCTTTGCAGCTAAGATTCCTAGAAAATAATCTTAAATACGGAATAAAAAGACTTGGAAATAACAAACACCATCTACAGCAAAAACTAGCAAAACCAGATATGATTGACAAATACGAATGGGGCGGAACAAGAACAGTACCAGCACTAATCAACGTACATAAAGAACTTCGAAATGAAAATCTGCTCTTAACCATGTGGCACGCTAATATAAATGTGTATGACTGGGAGATCTCTCCACCTCATATACATTTAATAAAACTCTCAGACCAAGACCCACACACAAGCGTTAAAACGTATGCCTTACAAAATAAAAACTATACATTTGTGTGCACAACAGGCTACTCAACATCAACAAAAGCCGGATGCTCAATAGCTATTGAAGGCATTAAAACAGAACGGGAACTACCAAATGTGTACACTAACCACCATGCCAGTCTAGTCGCTATTTTTAAGGCACTGGAAACATTCAAAAATGTAATAACCAAAAGAATTATATGCTCTACGTCACAAGCTGCAATAAGGGCACTACAAAACACATTTACTACTGACGAACTAGTAAGGACTATTCTGCAAAAAATTTCATTGGTAATAAATGCGGGGTCACAAGTAAAATTTGTGCACATACCCAATGAATTCCTTCAAATACCCAAAATAACCAATGCAGTATTGAATACTGATAAAACTAACATACACTCTATAAGAGATGTAACGAAACACATTAAGAACCTGATCACGAATAAGTGGCAGCGCTCTTGAGAAAGCACCCAAACCCGTTTACAATTCGTCAAAAACATACAGTTAATACCCAGACTAAAGCATAGTACCGGAAAGCAACAGGTGATCTGGACAAGACTGGCTATCGGTCACACAAGAATCACCCATTGCCACTTGCTGCTAAATAAAAGTAGCCCTAAGTGTGCACAATGTCATCACAATCTTACGGTAACCCATCTAGTGGAAGATTGTCTCGTCTTACAACCCTACAGAGACTTTTACAAAATAAAAAGTGAAATATACATGATGCTAAATGAGGACAACTTTAATAACCTAATAAGATTCCTAGAAGCCATAAACATTCTGCGAGAAATTTAAAGATAATTCAGCTATCATAAACTACTCACCAAAAATACGCAATTAATTAATAGGCTTAAACTTACCCTAAAAGAATGACACACCATAATCCAAAGGAAGCATTTAATGATCACAGAAATCGACAATGCTTTCACTTAGCAACGAAGGAAATACTAAAAAAAAAAATAATAATAATAATAACAATAATAATAATAATAATACTAAATTCTCCTATCTGTATTAATTGCAAAGGATCACGTACAACCTGAGCACCAGATTGTGCGATCCCGAAAAAGAAATAGAGGTGTGTAAAGTAAAGATATTGCACAACTTGAAATATAATGAAGCCAGAGCAATGGTTTATGGTAAATCTTATGCCCAAGAAAATAAATCATATGCTAATCAAGCAATAACCTCTAATAAAACGAATCAAAGGAGAACAACATGAATATATTACGATAATAATAATTTAACTTGTACTAATATTTATATTTATTATGGCTAACTAACTTAACAGTCGCATGTAAAGACTCATCAAAGGGATAGGGTTCAAATTTGGAAGACACTTTAAAACTATATGATAAAGCAAATTATTAGTTTGTTGATTTATATTATGATTTTGAATATTTATAATTATAAGTAATGTGATTAATTCACATTGAGTTGTCGCCCATTTATATTTTATTATAACCAATTTATTCAAAGAAATAGAATTATAATTTATAAATTGCATCGATAATGTGATTTTTTTATGTACAGGAGTACATAAAAAAATCTTCAAATGTATATCTGAGCATGCGCTATGAATACGCATTCATATGATCTTTCATTGAAAGCAAAAGAAAATCGCCATATACATGTAAGTACAAATATGTTTGAATTTAGTAAATATTATAATAACCATTTAATTTTAGCTCAATTAGTGTTCCCTTTGGACATGCATACAAGTTGTCGCACATCATGTTTATTACAAAATATGGACATCAGTAACACACCAATGAAAATATCAATGTCAACAATAACATACATAAAGTTATTACACTCACATGAAAATGGCCTCTTTATCTTCTTCACGCTGATGTAGTTGACCGTAGAAAACAGCTCCTTCGAAATCCAAATCTGCTTCTTTGACATCCAACTCTGCTTCTCTTAATGGTTATTCGTTTAAGTAAGTTTCACTAATATTTCTTCATATTGATCATTCTTTATTTTCAGGATCATCACACTTTATTAATTTTATTTCAAAATAATTTTTGAAATGCATCATTAATTTGAAGGTTATTTAAATTAAACACGCTTCCAATAATTAAAATATATAATAATAGAAACACGGAGAAAACACAACTAACAAACTCCATATCAAACGTAAACAAAAACTTAAAAACAATGTCGAATCTCCGGAAATATTTTCACTCGCTGTCGATAACAATCGAATTTTATTTTAAAGGTAAACTAACCTTAATTTAATAATAACCGACAAATGAATATCACTTGTTTTCGAAACACTGCCGATACTAAAACCGCACTTTACTTTTATTGAAAGTGACGTTATTTTGTTTAAAATATTTACGAGAAAAATTTGGCAACATCTTGCTTAGCAAGTTGTTGGAACAGAGAAAACTGAGAGAGCTACTAATCCTTCAACACTTCTATTTATATGCAATTCGTTAGAAACCAAATTCCTCAATTGTTATCAACAACTATTTTAAATTTTTCCTCAATTCTGATTGGCTAATGCTTTTCTTAAATTACAATTTAATTTCAAAAGCTCATAACTTTTGAACCCCTAAATCTATCTTAAAACTAACAACATTTTCGGAATCCCATAATTTTTCCAATAAAATAAGTCCTTACACGAACTAATTCCTCCCAATTATTAAACATGTTGATTTTACATTGATTTATTGATTTTATACTAATTTTATGCACTTTTCAGGCCTGGAATTGATTTCCATATGAATATGGGATGCCACTACATATAAATACACATCCTTTAAATGCCTACGGCCAATTTAAAAGGAAATTATCTGAAATTTTCATACACCCTTAAAAACTAAATTTGGTAAAATAGTCACTAATATAGTGAATTGTGACTTGAAATTGAAGCTAATTTACTATTTTTACCTCTTATAATTTATTTTGACCAAATTGTCCCAATCTATAACAAATTTTATATAATTTTTATGCGAGGAAGTAACATAACCCAAATCAATACAATAATTTTTAATGTATAATTTTACACTCTGAAACACTTTAAATGTTTGTGAAAGTGTATATCTTTAATGTATATGTCTTATTTTAATTTATTCTCACACTTTTGGAAGTTTGTAAGTTCTTCTAAGACTTGTATAAAATTGTTGCATATCACTAATTTAATGTCTGTAAATGTTAATTAATCACAATTATTCCAGAACTGCTGGCTTATTTATGTTTTATAGCATCACGTTTTTTATCTACAGCCTGTACCTCATGTCTTTAGGGAATATTATGCTTAAATAAACCTACTAACTAATAATGAAATTGATTTAATGCATTACGATAACTAACATACCTTATACTTATGTGTAATATGTTGTCGATTATAATTATTTTAACATTTTATTATGAATTATTTTAAATTTATATCCATCTCAATGTTAATCAACCATCCCTACCTAATATTACATATATCGAAATGTACCATTTGTACAAATTAATGAAATTACTTGCTATGTGACTTACATAGCTATACTAATGTAATTTATAATCATCTCAACATATCACACGCGATAGCAAATCCTCCGTAAATGTGTAGTCTATCTAACTGGACGATGGACTCTAACGGTGCTGGATCCGAGTTTTCTGAACAATCGACCATCGACCAGGAATACATCAATGAAGATCAAGAAAGTCGAAGTGCTAAACGCAAAAGGATGTGCCAAAGGACCCCCACATATCTCAGCGAAAGAACCCTAATAAAACTACATACAAACCAAAAAACCTACATAGTGTTTGAAACCAAGTAACTGTGATACATTCTTGTGTGTGATATTGATTTAGATATATTTCTGTGATACTACTACCTGTGATACTAATCTAACTGCTTACCTGTGATATTAACATATTAATATTAATAATTTTATATATAGTGTTTATTTATCTATTTACACCGTCATTTACCCATTACATTTTTGTATGTATATCATCAATCACACATTAATCAATTATGCACACCGAAAGAATACTCCATTGGAATGCTAGAGGCATTAAAATAAATATGATGACCTCATACAGATGGTAAATGAAATCGTACCAGCTGCAGTGTACTTACAAGAAATCAAATCAAAGCAACATGAAGACTTTATGTACAAAAATCATAATATCGTCAAAGCAGACATCACAACCGTACATGGAGGAAGAAGTCACGGTGGAGTCGTTACAATGATAAGAAGAGACCTACATTACCATAAACCCCATCAAAACAGAACTCCAAGCCTGTGCGGTAACAGTAAACGCACTTATTAAACATATACCTTCCGGATCAATCTTGGACACAGCACCAACTAAAAGATGTCATTAACTAAATACCTCGGCCATGCCTTGTATTGGGCGACTTTAACTGTCACGATAAAATGTGGGGATCAAATAAGGACGCGACAAAGGGCTAATGCTAGAAAGGATCATAAATGAGAGCACTTTGACATTATCATTAACACTGACCTGGTCCGTTCAAGAAGACCTACATCACAGTGATCACTACCCTATTCAATTTGACCTCAACACTGAAAAATATCTATACCAACCAGAACCCAAATGAAATATTAGAAAAAGAACTGGGAGATATATAAGACGGGGCTTAAAATACCTCAGTGTTGTGAAGGGATAGACGACACAATTACCCTATTGGTTAAATCAATATACGATGCCGCTGAGAAATCAGTACCAAAACTTCAGTAGCTAAGCATAGATGCCCAGTTCCTTGGTGGTCACTAGAAATTAAACAAACAAACATGAAAAAGAAGCGCCTGTTAAACAGATATAGGAAGTAGTACCGAACAGAAACAAACCTAATCGCATTTAAAAAGTACGAGCGGAAGAAATAAGGATGAAAAGAGCGGCGCGGTTGAATCCTGGCGTGACTACACGTCATCGATAAATTGGAATACATCTTCAAAAGAAATGTGGAGCAAAGTAAAAACATAACAGGTACAAATAAGCCACCAACTCTTCCAATGTTGAATAACCAGAAATAACGAGTAATGCAGAAACTGCCTCAAATTTTCTTGAAAATACTTTGATATACTTTTCCAGTATATCATAATAGCCCATCACGCAAATACATTCCAAAACATAAACAAAGAAGCGAAGGAATGTGACATAGAAATCGAGGAGGATGAAAATGGAGGATATAATATACCTTTTACATACCAGGAACTGGAGGAGCTTTACACAAATGTATGGATACTGCCCCGGAAGAGATGGTATAACCTACAGCATGCTTACACACCTGACACCTAAAAATAAAGAGCAACTATTAAAATATACAACAAAATATGGTGAACAGGTACTTACCCTTCTGCTTGGGAACATACCACCATAATTGCGTTACCCAAAGAGAACAAGGATACAAAAAGCCTGAAAGCTATGGACCGATAAACCTGTCATCGTGCTGCAGCAAAATATTGGAAAGCATGATTAATTACAGACTTATTGCAGTACTCGAGATGAATAATAGAATCAGTAAATATCAAGCAAGGTACCGAAAGGGATTCTCCACCCTAGACCATCTGCTGTATATGGACAAGGTAATTGATGAGGCATTTACAAAGACCGAACATACACCAGCAGTATTTTTGACCTTCAAAAGGGTTTTGACACCATATGGCGCCATTACATAATGAAAGTGCTTAAAGCATGGAAAATCAAAGAGTATTACCAAGAGTAATACAACAACTTAAAAAATCGCACTTTTCAGGTACTCACAGGAAACATATACTCAGAAATGTACAACCTTACTAATGGGATAACACAAGGGTATGTTCTGAGAACATTATTCACAATAGCAATAAATGGTATTGCGGACGACATTCATGAAAGTAGTAATGTCATGTTATACGTAGATGATCTTGCTAACGCTGTGGGTGGCACTGATATCAAACATATGAAGGATATTTTACAAAAGGATGTATATAGAACTATAGAAATATCAGAATCTCGTCGTTTGAAATTTTCAGAAAGTAAAACTGTAAGTGTCCATTTCTGCAGATTAAGAAATCCTTACGAGGAACCAGAGCTGACATTGAAAGGCCAGATTTTACCAAACGTGAAAGATCAATAATTTATAGGGTTAACCTTTGATACCAAACTAACTTGGAAAAGTCACATTGAAAAGCTCGCAGTAGCTAGAAGGGAATGGTTGAACTCAAATACTAGTTTAAGCAAGATCATGAGTAAAGTAAATATATGGGAAATACCAAGTAAAATAACAAGGAGAGAGAGTGTGGTGCTTAGAAGGATACGTTTAGGACATTCAAACCTCACATCTCGGCACCTATTGTTAGGAGAAGAACGTCCAACCAGTAACATATGCAACGAAAGCCTGACACTACATCACGTTATTTACAAATGTACAGAATACACAGAACAAAGAGAAAGGTATATACCAAGGTCCAATACAGAAGTGAAATGGGAAGATAAAAGCTTCATTACAAACCTATTAAATTATTTAAAAACAACAAAATTATTTATGAAGATTTAAATAATGTAATGAGATTATAAAGGCTAATAACCAAGCAGTTGATGCCTTAACACAAAAAATAAAAAAAAAAAATTAAAAATAATAATAATAATAATAATATTAAAAATAATAATAATAATAATAATAATAATAATCTTTGTATCTTTGAATCTTTATTTCCATAATAACTACAGTTCTCGGCCCAACCAAGTCATCACGACTTAACGGTCGGTTCCGTAATGAAAACAGTTAAATTAATTACATAATGAAATTCTTAAAAAATATAACAGACGCTCTCAAAATTAAAATTTATTCAATACATGATTAATAATTTTGAATGTACAGACATTACATACAGAAAAAGAAAAAAATTTTTTCTACAATTTAAGACAAAATTAAAATAAAACGTTTATACTGTTACATTTTAAAAACAATTTTTTTTAATGTTTGTCACCTAGGTTTAAAAATTTGTGAAATAATTGACTTACATTAAATTAACATAGCTTTATAATTATATTGAACTTGGAATTAATTTTTTGGTTCATACTATAATTCAACACATTTTATAATAATCTATGTTTGCAAGAAAAATTATAAATAATAAATTGGTATTGAAGCGATTAAAAGAACAATGCTATTGTTATTGGAATAAATCATGTAACCATTTAATAACATTTGGCTGCCCATATGTTTTGTAAAACTAATTCAATAATACATTCTCTTTCAATAAATGCTCAACTAAAAAACTTCAAATGGAAGGAAAATTATAGGTCATTGATTTTGTTTTATAAAATTGTTACAAATTAACTGAAAAAAGGAAAACTACAAAATTAAGATATATGTATATAAAGAGAGAAATTTTTATGTGATTTATATTCAATTTATGTATTTACTAATATCTGTAATTGAACGAATATTAATGGCAACTGAATTTTCATCAATCAATAATAATAATAATAATAATAATGATAATAATACTAAATTCTCCTATCTGTATTAATTGCAAAGGATCACGTACAACCTGAGCACCAGATTGTGCGATCCCGAAAAAAGAAATAGAGGTGTGTAAAGTAAAGGTATTGCACAACTTGAAATATAATGAAGCCAGAGCAATGGTTTATGGTAATTCTTTGAAAATTGAAAATTTGACACCATACAACATGACATTTTAATAAAAAAACTACAAACATTTAATTTTTCTGTAGATGCAACTACTCTTATATCATCTTATCTGACTAATCGGTTCCAATTTGTTCAACATAATGGATATCAGTCAGAAATGTTCCCCCAGAGTAGTGGCGTGCCTCAAGGATCTGTACTTGGGCCGCTATTATTTACGCTGTTTGTTAATGATATAACGTCAGTTATCACTAATAATAAATTACTTTTTGCTGATGATATAAAATCTTCAGCGAAATATCTAACATAAACTGCGCTAGTAGCTACAGAGATCTCGATAACATCTTTGAATGGTGTGACCAAAACAAACTGACCATTAATATAAAAAAATGTGAAATAGTATCATTTACTAATAAGAAAACACCACTGGAGAACAATTATAAATTAAATAACGATTTGATTAGGCGTAGCGCGTCCTTTAAGGACCTGGTATCTTCGATAGTAACTTAAGTTTTAATGTTCACATATCTATAATTAACAAACGTCTGAAATTTATTGGCTTCATTATTCGCAATACCAAAAATTTTACTAATATTGATTGTTTGCTTGTATTATATTATAATTTAATCAGACCTAATTTAGAATATGCTAGCCTGATCTGGTCTCCATCTTACGTGTACCTAGTCAGCAGTATCGAAAAATACAAAGAAAATTTTAAAATATGTATACTTCATAAAACATAAACAATTCCAGCTCGAAATTATCCATACTTAGAGCTGTTAAATGAATTTGGTGTACCTTCATTGAATTCACGCAGAATAAAACAAATACTTCTACATCTCTTTAAACTGCTAAATAACCTAATAGATGACCCAAGCAATTTAAACTTCATTATGTTCAATGTACCTCTACGGCAACTAAGAGATTCAAACTTATTTTACCTTCCAGTAGTAAATGTAAATAATTTTAGAAGCGACTCTATTTATAAAATGTGTTTTCTCTACAATAAACTTTGCTCGAATGCCGATCTATTTTGTACCACGCTTAATGAATTCAAAAGTATGTTAGGGACACTGAAAACAGAATAGATTACTTATACCATACAGAAATAAACACAATGTAAAGGGAGAACTAAACACGATGTTAGAAAAAAGCAAATTTGGACAATTGCTCAAATATTTGGAGAGTATAAAGCTACTGCAAGAAATCTAATGAGAAGAGGAAGATCGCAGCTCAAATGATAAACCGCTAGAGCGTATGAGAACGTCTAATGATCACAGCTATTGAAAACGTTCTTAAATAGCCGTCATTTGAGGAAAAAAAGAAAAAAAAATAATATTGTATATATTGTTCAACAGATACGAAGTCTATTTACAGAACATAATTAAATGAGAAAATTCAATAATGTATAAGTGCTATAAACACTAAAATTTTGCATAACTAAAAATAACATAATACTCTGAAGTTAATAAAAACAATAAAAAAGAAAAAATTGGTAAATCAGGATGACGATTGACGGCTGACTGTAAAATTCTATTAAGGGAAAAAAATTTTATATCAGAAACCAACCAAAAAGTGTTCTGAGTCATTGTATAAACAAGTGACTTAAGAAGCAAATTCGTTTTTGGAAGGGCATTTTTAAACGAGACGGGGAACCTTGACATATGAGTAGGGACAGAAAAATTAATTAACGTAAGGATGAACGAAGAGTCAACGTCACCATGTAAAAGACCATAAAGGAATTTTATGCCGTTCCTAAAGTGTCTCTTTTCTAAAGATTACAAATTGAAAGGTTGAAGGAGTAAATCTTTCAGATAACTCCTCTCTGGATAAACACATTTATTTTAAAGAACATATATTTTAATAATTTTCTTTGAATATTTTCTAGAGCCGTTATACGGATATTACAGAAAGGGTACTAAACGATACCACAATAGTCAAGTACTGACCTAATTAAGGAGAAATATAGTGTCAAAATAGTTTCAGGTTTAGAAAATGTTTTGCTATTCCTTATGAGCAGGCCTAACATTTTGAAAGTCGAAGAGCAAACATGTTGAATATGTTCTATAAAACTTAAACGGCTGTCAAATATGACACCTAAATCTTTAGTAAGCAATACACGATTAATGTAAATGGTGTTAAAAGTGTGATCATAATGAATTGCATTGAGATTCCTAATATAAGACAATATTGTAAATTTGCTAACGTTTAAGTCAAGTTTGTTAAGTACACACCATGCTACTCAATTGACTTTGTAGAGCCGCGCAGTCGTCCAATGTCCTAATTTGACAGAATATCTTAAAATCATCCGCAAATAAGAGAGTTGGTAGATATAATATTCACACTATAATACATAATAAGAGTGGACCTAAATTCGAACCCTGAGGTACTCCAGAGGTAGCAAAAAAGGTGCTCAGAGATAAAGTTGTTGTAGTATACATATTGGGAGCTATTTGACAGATAGGAATTAAAAAAATAATAAGTGATTCGCTAAAACCAAAGTTATTTAGCGTGTTGATTATTAACGTATGACCAATCGTATCAAAAGCTTTACTGAAATCAGTGTAAATCACATACACTTGACCTTTATTATCTAGCACTCTGGAAGCATATTCAGTAAAGTATACAAGATTCGTAAGAGTAGATATCCGTTTCATAAAGCCATGCTGTTCGGTAGATATATAATTACTAATTTATGAATAAATAAAATTATTCCAAACAATTTCCAAAATTTTAGAAAAAGTACATAAAATACTGTTAGGTCTATAATTAGATATCTCAGCACATTCACCGTTTTTTTTTTTACGACAGGGCTGATTTTGGCAATTTTCAATGTTTCGGGAAACAGTAAGTCCTAATTGACAGATTGAAAATAATAGACAATGGAACATGGACATTAATACAATCTTTAAGAAGAATGGAGGACACTTGATCGTGTCCAACAGTCGCTTTGTTTTTTAACTTGGAAATAGCTTCTTTGATCATAGTTTCGGTGATTACATTTACGTTAATACATGATAGGATATTGTAAACACAACTCAATGCGCATGAACCTGAAGGCTGACGATAAACGTAAGAAAAATATTTCTTAAAGGCATTAACGATATTTTGAGGAGTAGTAAAAAATGTATCATCAAGTTTCATCATACCAGGTGGCCTAGTACTAGCTTTCTTAGATGTAATAAATGTCCAGAATTGCTTTGGATCAAAGATCAATAATCTTTCAATCCCCGAGATGTAAGTTTTGTAAGAAGATCGAATTTGAAGTTTAACCAACTTTCTTGATCGTTTATATTCATACAATGCAATTACAAATTTGGTTCTTTTATACTTATTTAAGTAACTTGCTTTTCATCGTATATTGTGAATTACTTTCTTATTGTACCACTTCGGATAATGATGCTTACCTTTAAGGTAGCATGGAACAAAGATGTCATGGATATTGTAAAGAACAGTATAAAATTCGGTGAATGCCGTGTTAACATCCGAACAAGGTAACAAAAATGACCAGTCAGTATCAGAAAGTTTTGTGAATAACCCAACAGAATCACACTTGCGTAAACCCTGCATTATAAGGAGAATGGCTTCCTTACTACGCTGGAGTAGCAATGCACATTTAAAAATTTTGAGTTTTTATCGTGTTTGTGAAACCGGTGACCATTGAAATTGTTATGATGTACTAAATTATGTTGCTCATTAATAATGACGTCGCAAGATTTTTCATAACTATTCGGAAAATTCATTTTCACGTGAACATAATTTCAACCATATTTCTAATTATTAGGAATACTAATGCAATAATTACATTTCTAGTAAATTATAATTAATTTAAAAGTAAGTTATTTCAAGTTAGTAATTCACATTGAAATTGTTCAAAGCGTTGATAAATGCCTTTTTGCGTCAAAATTAGAATAACCAGTGCAGCAGTGTATGTTGGACACTTAAATGGGGAAAGATTTGCTTCATCCAGATACGCTTTTGTTGATTTATGAAAAAATGCATGGCTTACTAGATATTTGTGCAAAAATGTAAAATTCTACAAAATCGTTTCAGCGCTTTAATTTGTTTATTTCTAAAGATAGATAGACACTCTGTATGTATGTATGTATGTATATATATATATATATATATATATATATATATATATATATATATATATATATATATACATACAGGGTGTTTCAAAATCAAGGTTACAAGAAATGACAGCTTGATGATAGCTTAACTGCAACTTCCTTAAGTCAAATGGGATCGATTAAACCAAACATACCGTAGTGCAAATGTGCTCCCTATAGAAGTTACAGCTCTTTAAAGTAATAAAAATTACTTTTAGCATTGAGTATATTTGAGAAATGAAATGACATAACCACATCTAACGAAACTGAATATTCTCAGTTTATGAGCCATTCTGCATATTGTAGAGGGCGCTGTCGACAGATTTTTCTTCGTATGTTTCTATCATATTCTTCTTATGATCAACACTTTCCTTTCTGAGGGTAAAGTTTATGATGCAGAAACTAATTTTACATAAAAAAGGTGTACTTGTTTCATATCCACAAAATCTACCGTTTCATGAAAAACGCACCTAAACGTTTTAATGCACCAATTTAAAGCTTTTCACGAAATACGATAGTATCAAGTTATTACTTGTCACACAAAGATTAATGCACTTTCTAATAAAAACTGAATTAATTAAGTATTAGATTTTATTGGCTATTTAGAAAAATTCTCAAAATGGACGCCGTTAGCTTTGATGTACTTTTGACAACGTTTAACCAAATTTTGTCTGACACGGAAGAATGACAGCCTTATTTCTAATCTCATTTCCAGCTTCTCGAATTTTCTTGACAATTCCATTCTATTGCCGTTTGATTGTTTATAAGCAATGGATTTCATACGATGACCCTATAAGAACAAATATAACGACCAGGAGCACCATCGTACATAAACCACATATTGTTCCTAATGTTAAGCGGTACGTCTTCTAGTAAGGTTGGAAAAGCATTTGCCAAAAAGTTGACATATGATTCTGCATTCATCCGACTAGGAAGTTCACACGGTTCTATTAAAAAATCCCCCACAATTCCACACCATACGTTAATTGAAAATTCGTGTTGAAAATGCTTTGTTCTAACTATACGGGGATTTTCTTCACTCCATGTATGAGAATTGCGGGTATTAATTATGCCTCGACGGGTAAAGGTTGCCTCATCAGTAAAGAGCACATGATTAAAAAATGTCGGGTCATTATTTTGTTTATTACGCAACCACTGACAAAAATTCAATCTTAGTGGGAAATTAGTCGGCAACAACTCCTGTACATTTAAATGGTGATATGGATGCAGAAGTTGGGCACGAAGAACTTCTATGTATGGACGCCCGGGGTACAGATCTAATTGTAGATAACTGCCGAATGCTGATTTCAGCATTTTCTTCAACTCGACGTAAAATATCTTCTTCCTACCCAACGGGTGGGGAAGTTGGACTTCCAGCGTGGTATCTCGCTTTAAAGCTCCCATGTTCTTTTAATCGTTGGAGTATAGTTTGAAATAATTTTCTATTGGGTTGGCGACGATTTGGATACAATTCATTATACCTTCTTGTTGCAGCCCCTCCATTAAATTGCTCTTGGCAATAGGTCGCAACCATATCGGCCATCTCAGAGTTGGAAAGTATATTGTATTTGCATGAAATTTGGTAGCTAGAGGTTATCTATGATGCGAAATCCAAATTTCCAGGTTTCTGTGATAATCGAATTTAAATGTTTCATTGCGTACTAAAATTCAACATAGCAACGACTAAACATTATTAAATCTTAAAAATTATTATTAATTTTATTAAATACACCAATAAAAAGTTAACCTCGAGTAGGATTTGAACCTACTATCTGTACTTTATTCATAACAAAGCTTATAATAAATATTAAGTATTGTCATTAGTTACAAAAGAGTATTGTCAAACAATTCAGTCTGACAAATCTTTACTATAATTTTAGTTTCCTTCAATTTTTCGCTATGGCCGTACCCTACACTAACGCATAAATGACCGATAAGGTATTAGTTTATGTTTACTGCCAAGGAAATGGTCGAGAATCGGTCAGAGTATACCAAAAAAGATTTCCAAATAGACATGTTCCAAACCATCAAACATTTGCCGCTCTTGAAAGGCGTCTTCGAGCAACCGGTAGTTTTGGTCCTGCTTCAGTTTATTTAGGACGGAATCGTACTATTAGAACAGCAGAGGTTGAGGAAGAACATTGGTTTGCAATATTACGTTTCTAAGGATACGGTTAACGGAACTTTAAGAGACCAGTAAACGCTTTACGGTTAGATGCAGAGAAGATGGACAGGGTGCAGTTTAATTTTCTCCGTAGAATTAATCTTTGTGTACATAAAAAACGGGAGTCCCTTTCAACAGTTACTTAGAAATTGATTGAACAATTTATAATTTAACAAAAGTCTGCTGTTTTGGTGGACTGTTATTGACTTTGTATGCAATTCCTTATGTTCTTTGCTAGTCCATTCTTACCTTGTTGTGTAAAGATTTGTTGTTGTTGTTGTTGAGTTGGTCCTTAAACACACTCCCAACTTCTTGGACCAGTCCTAAGCCTGGATAAAGTGTGACGGAGGGCTATGGTGAATTTTGGTATGCAATGAAGCATTTAAATGCGATTATCGCAGAAACGGCTGCTCGAAGCGACATCTACAAGTTATAGCTTTTTTGAAGAAAACATATCAGGGAATAAGAATTTCTTAGCAGAGATTCGATATACCTAGGCAGAAAAAAGTTATGCAAGTGTTAACTGCAGACAAAGGGCTGCTGGTGGTGCCCTCTGGAGAATACATTAAAGCTATGAGTAAATCTGAATTTCTCATCATAGAAAACCTCTAGGTACCAAATTTCATTCAAATCCTGTTATTATTAAGATAGATACAAAAGAGTTTAAAAAAATAATAAGTTTGACACCCTGTTTATCAACTTTAGGATCCTCATATTTTATTCTTAGGAATCTGTCTTGGTATTTTGTACAGACCTTTTAGAGACATCCTGTATATAACGCATGTACAGGGGTCCCAACGATAGAGTAAAGTAAGTTTATGCTTAACTAGAATTATTTGTGTAAATATTGTATGGACCATGGGGTAGAGGTAAGAAGTGTGCATTTTTTAAATATTGGAAGTTATACAGGTGTGCCAGAAAAGCAGGACGTGAAAAGTATGATTTTTAAATAGAACACCCGTATTTGATTTTAGTTTTTAATTCTACGTGTCCATACAAACATATTTTGTCATACAAAATATTGGCTGAAAGTTTTAGTTCTTGAGATATTCGCGTTTAAAGATTATTATGGTCATTTTCGTGGGGTTGATGAATGGGCAATTGTTCCGTTATTTCACAATAAAAAATTGATATTTCGTGTGAAAAATGAGTGATATTATACTAACGTTTAGACCGAGTAGTATTTCTAATTTTCTCAACAGGGTGTTTGTTATAACCATTCAAATTTGAAAATTCTCAAATTAAAAAATCAGTTTTTTTAATTGCACACCCTATATATTTTATTTCATTTTATTCGGGATTAAAAAATCTATCATTTTTGTCAAATATATCCTATATCTATCTTTGATAGTTTTCGAGTAATTTCGATTTTTTCACACTAGCTACTTTATTTTCGATACATTGCATTGCATGGATCTTGGTAGCCATGGAAAATAATAATTGCGTTACTAAGATACAAAGGTTTCCTACTTGTCAAAATAAACACATATTAAATTTGTCGTTTTCGCATTTAACTTGTTATCAATTCTTGTATCAATTATGGATTATTCGACAAATGAATTAATTGATATGATATACGTGTTGGGCGAGGCTGAAAAAAACCCTTTATTGGCACAACGAATCTACAAAATGAAATATCCTGAACGTCGAATACCTACTACTGTTGGCTTGGAAAATTTGATGCATAGATTTGATTTTAGCGGTAGTGTTAAATACTTCAAACGTAAAGTTGTTAATAAAAGGGCAGCTAATGAAGAAAAAGAACTTGAAATATTATTAAATATTCAAGAAAATCCCCAAGTGAGTTCAATCTAGAACATTAGCTCAATATGTGTATTCAGCAAGAAGGCCGTCTATTTGACCATTTACTAAGACGCAATGTTGAATAATTATTGAATTACTGTTTCTCATTAATAAAAACTGTTAATATTCTCGCTTAGGTGGTTTGTTTTATTTCGTCGCAATTGTTTTCCATGGCTACCACGATTCACAATAATGTTATAGTATCGTATGTAACGTAGCTAGTGAGAAAAATCGAAATTCCTCGAAAACTATCAAAGATAGATATAGGATATATTTGACAAAAATGATAGATTTGTTAATCCCGAATAAAATGAAATAAAAATATATAGGGTGTGCAATTAAAAAAAACTGATTTTTTTTAATTTGAGAATTTTCAAATTTGAATGGTTATAACAAACACCCTGTTGAGAAAATTAGAAATACTACTCGGTCTAAACGTTAGTATAATATCACTATTTTCACACGAAATATCAATTTTTTTATTGTGAAATAACGGAACAATTGCCCATTCATCAACCCCACGTATGTTTTGTCATATTTTCTTATAATCAACATTTCCTTTCTGGGGTAAAGTTTATGATGGAAAACTAATTTTGATAAAAATGTATTTTTATCCACAAAATCTACCGTTTCATGAAAAACGTATAAACGTTTTAATGCACCAATTTAAAGCTTTTCACGAAATACGATAGTATCAAGTTATTAGTAAAAAACATTAATGACTTTTAATAAAACTGAATTAATTAATTTATTTTATTGGTATTTAGAAGAATTCTCAAATGGACGCCTTAGCTTTAATGCACTTTTGACAACATTTAAAAATTTTGTCTACACGGAAGAGGGCAGTTATTTCTAATCTCATTTCCAGTTCTGAATTTTTTGACAATTCCATTCTATTGCCGTTTGATTGTTTATAACAATAATTTCATACGATGTATAAGAACAAATATAACGAGCAGGAAATACATAAACCATATTTGTTTCTAATGTTAATACGTCTTCTAGTAATTAAAAGCATTTCCAACAATTAGATATATTCTGCATTCATTGACAAAGTTACCTTCTATTAAAAATACAATTCCAAATAGTTAATTGAAAAGTGCTGAAAATGCTTTGTTCTAGCTATAATTTTCTTTCCATGTATGAGAATTCGGGTATTAATTTCATCGGCAAATTCCTTATCAGTAAAAAACTTAAAAATTTATTATTTTGTTTATTAAACCATCAAAAATTAATCTTAGTGGGTTTGGAACAACTCCTGTACATTTAAATTGATAATGCAAAGTTAAAGAATTTATGTATACGGGGTACAGATTAATTGTAGATAACTGCCGAACTGATTTAATTTTCTTCAATCGACGTAAAATATCTTCTTCCTACCCAAAAATTGACCGGTGGTATTGTTTAAACTCCCATGTTCTTTTAATCGTTAGTGTATAGTTTGAAATAATTTTCTATTTTGGCGACATTTGGGTACTTCATTAACCTTCTTGTTACCCTCCATTAAATTGTTTGGCAATAATCGCAACCTATCCCTCTCAGGTTAAAGATATTGTTTTGATGAAATTTTTAGAGGTTATCAGATGCAAACGTTTCAGGTTTCTGTGAAATGAATTTAAATTTTCTTCGTAGAAAATTAATATAAACATAAACATTTTAAATCTTAAAATTATTATTAATTTTATTAAATACACAATAAAAGTTTTGGTGGATTTGAACCTACGATCTGTACTTTATTCATAAAAACTTATAATAAATATTGTATTGATTGTTAAAAATATTGTAAACAATTCATTGACAAATCTTTACTTTTTTAATTTCCTTCAATTTTCCTATGGGTATACACTGCATAAATGACCATGGTATTAGTTTATGTTTACTGGAAATTCGAGAATCGGTAAGTATAAAGAAAGATTTAAAAGAATGTTAAACCATCAAAATTTGGTCTTAAACTTTCGACAATTTTTGGTCCTTGGTTTATTTGGCAATGATAAGAACAAATTAAAAAATTTTTAACATTATTTCAAGAATAGGTTAAAATTTAAGAGACCAAAAGTTTTATTAATAAGAAATACAAGTTTAATTTTTTAGAATTAATCTTTGTGTACATAAAAACGGGGTCCTTTTCAACAGTTACTTAGAAATTGATTGAATAATTTATAATTTAACAAAAGTCTGCTGTTTTGGTGGACTGTTATTGACTTTGTATGCAATTCCTTATGTTCTTTGCTAGTTCATTCTTACGTTCTTACGTTATTATGGTGTTACGTTGTTGTGTAAAGTTTTGTTGTTGTTATTGTTGAGTTGGTCCTTAAACACACTCAACTTCTTGGACCAGTCCTAAGCCTGGATAAACTGTGACGGAGGGCTATGGTGAATTTTGGTATGCAATGAAGCATTTAAATGCGATTATCGCAGAAACGGCTGCTCGAAGCGACATCTACAAGTTATAGCTTTTTTGAAGAAAACATATCAGGGAATAAGAATTTCTTAGCAGAGATTCGATATACCTAGACAGAAAAAGTTATGTAGTGTTAACTGCAGACAAAGGGCTGCTGGTGGTGCCCTCTGGAGGATACATTAAAGCTATGAGTAAATCTGAATTTCTCATCATAGAAAATCTCTAGGTACCAAATTTCATTCAAATCCTGTTATTATTAAGATAGATACAAAAGAGTTTAAAAAATAATAAGTTTGACAGCCTGTTTATCAACTTTAGGATCCTCATATTTTATTCTTAGGAATCTGTCCTGGTATTCTGTACAGACCTTTTAGAGACATCCTGTATATAACGCATGTATGTATAGACACCCAAAATATTCTTGAGAGAGGTTCAACGTTTTACTTATTTGTTGGCCAAAGCTACTTGTAATACCGTCCTATTTCCATTGCTAACGCACTGTTTCATGTAACTTGCAGTATACTTTGTTGGTGCGAACTAGGTTTAATAAGGACAGCAAGAACACAGCTCATCCTTGGTGATCCATTACACTTATTAATGAGATATATAAACTTTTATGCATGAATATACTAAAGTGGTTGTTCTTCTTCATTTATATGAAATAAGGCAAACGTTGATATGTTACTTATGGCTATAAACATAATCCGAAAGGTGTATCAGGTTAATAAAGAACTTCAAAAAGGAACATAAGAATCGAATCAGATTTAAGTTCAAGTGAATCTTATAAAAAAATAATACAGTTTTTGTTCTATAACCCTAAAGGCTTGCGGCGTCCTTTTAGCATGCATCATTTCACTCGCACCCCTTTGTATTAGACTTTTGAATATATATTTTATCGTAAAATATGATTTTTCTAGATATGAAAAATTACGACTTTATAATAGAACCGAGTCATGTATTCAAAATTTTAAAATATTACAAACGTGGTCAAGCAAACGCTTGGTGGGCAGATAAGCTTTACGTATCGAATACGGCAGTAATATTTTTCAAAACACATTTCATCTGTTTCAATACATTTTATTTCGTAATATTAAACTGAGACTGCTTAAACAGTTGTGCAAATGTAGGATGTAAATTTTTTGATCTTTTATAATGTTTGCGTCATAACAATTTGTGATCTTTAGTTTGTTAATTCATTGAATAGTAAATAAGTGGAATAGTTTAATTTATTTTAGCCGTTCTAATATTTATTCTTATCAGAAATTACTTCATTGTTCAGGAAGTGTCGACCCATACAAACCTAAACGATATACATTAAAGTTGCTCTGTTGCAAGTTGCTCGTTAAATTAGGCGTGCATGTGAAATAAATCATTACCTGCAGTTAAGATCATATTCCTTATGTCTATTGTATTCTTGAAAACAAATTTAATAATCGGAGGGAATTTTTTAATAAGGATCGAATGTATGTGCACTTCATTCCAGGGTTATTCAAGATTCTCTCATTTTTATTTTCAAGGTCATACCACTTCCGTTTATCCTGGAAGTTGCTATTAACTCCCTCAAGGTATATTACAATATTTTATGAATTCCTGAGAAAACTTCATGATAGGTTCCGGCAGGTTTCACTACACCTATTCTCATCTGTTTCTTAGATATCTAGATTCTTTTGAAAGTTTTGAAATATGTATCCTTATTTTCAACAATGATTTTTTTTACCCATTTTAGACTAGTGGTAAGTGCTTCTGAAGTAGACGGAAGCACAGGTCGGGTGCATAATTTGAGTCTGCATCGTTTCGCTATAACTTTCTCTATACCTACTTGCAACGTTTTCTTGTTAATCCATACTTTTTATAAAAAGCCGATGAAACTCGAATAGTCCTATCTAATAAGCGTTGATTTTGACAGGAATAGAAACAATGTTGAACTTATGTCAAAGTCAGCTCACAAATTCGTTAGGTATGTACTTACAACTCTAGTGCTTTTGTTAAGTTTATAATGGAGAATATCCTTTCCTCCACCATTACCTTGCAACGTACTGGCTCTTTCGTTATTACCATCGTCTTTGTCTTCTCAATTGCTATTTCCATATTGTAATTTTTTACTGTTTTGTTTAGAAGGAAAAGCATTCGTTGTAAGTTGTCTTCGCTGTCGGCTGTCAGCGTTACGTCATCCGCGAAGCACACTATTTGGCAATTACAGCGTTGCAAGGTTTTTTTACATTTCTGATGGTTTCGTCCATTATCGCGTTGAAGAGTGTCCCCCTGTCTTATGCCCCCTGCTACCGCTATCCGTTCTGTAAGGTTGTTATGTGATTTTATCGTTGATGTGTTATTGTGTTTAATTTTTCTATTAGGCAAATTATTGATTCGTCTACTTTTCGTTTTTTAAGATTCCCACTACGTCACTTAATCTAACACGGTCAAATGCTTGACTGAAGTCTACAACACATATACAGGGTACCTCGAATTCGATCGCTTTTTCTATTAATTGTCTAATTATGAATATTACATCTATCGTGGATCGGTTGTTGCGGAACTCCTACTGCTCCTCACAGCTACCTATAGTGTTAACAATACGCTGTGATAGTATTTTTGTTAGTAATTCTTTTCTTGATCCTTTTTGTGAATGGGGATCGTTATGCTTTTACGCCACTCGTCGGGTATTGCCCTTTTGATGTATCTTTTAAATAGAGTAGTAATTTCTTTGACTAGGGCTTTGCCTCCGTATTTAATCATTTCGTTGGTTATTTCATCTACTCCTGGGGATTTCCTATTTTTTAGTTTTTTAATTGCTTGTTCCATTTCTGATATGTTGAGGTTCGCTGTGCGCATTATTTCCTGTCGGTTTTGGTCATCATATGTTTGTTTGTTTGGTGTAGTTATTGACTGGTCCCGGTTTTTAAAGTGATTTGCCCATTCTTCGCTTTCTGCTTTGCATTTAACTGGATGTATTCGTTAATGGGTTTCTTCCTGTTTCCATTTTTTCTAAAAAAATGTGAATAAACAAAAATAATCAAAAGCGTGAAATATTGACAAAAGTAATATTTTACAGTTTATTTTACTTATGTACACAAAAAGTAACCCTACAAGCCAAGAAAATAGGCTCCCTCTTCCAATTCACTTGCCCGGAAATATCTTCCTATCCTTCACAGAATGAAAAAAACAGAAAACAACATTTGAATTACTTGAAAATAGTTTTCGAGAACGCTTAAGTTTGCAGTGAGTCATGTTATGTATTGTATTAATATGTACATAATAACTATAAGTATAATAACCGTTTAAATGTTTTGAAATTAAAACATTCTCAGAATGCAAAATGGTGCCTTATCATAAATTTGTATGCAACGAATACTTGTTTATACAACAAAATCAGAATCGGATTTTAAGAAAAGGTTTATTTCTTTGTAATCTAAACAAAGCGATCGGCTTTTTCCTAACTGACTTGTTCCAATCCTCTCGGGACGAGTTTCACACCTGGACATTTTTAGTTGAGTGTGGTTGTGGCAAGATGACAATACCCAGTTAACGGCAGCGAAACGTCCGGATCCGTTAACCAGTATGTTTAGGCCAAACTGACAAATTTCGGGTGTTCTTTACTTAGAATGTTAATTTAGTCCGACAAACGGAATTTAACTAATTCATAAATAATGACCACTTTGAGTTGGTTTAGCTCATATATCGTAACTTTACCATTTGTATTTGATTGATAATCTAAATTAAGAAGACGCTATTCGTTTTGAGCAGCAACTTTATGCTTGTTATCCACTTATTTCCTTTATTCTGTAAACTTTGTTCCTTGAATAATGAACATTCACGTTTTTTTATGGGGCGTCAGAAAATCAGAAAATCGCTCACAAGATGACGGTGTTTGAGAATAAGGTAGATTATTTGTCAGAATACGATGAACCGGAAAGCGATTTTTTAGGTAGTGTTAAAAATGATATGCACACTGTTAAGGATCCGTCCCCAAATATGTGACCAGTGCTCCAGTTTAAGCTTGCAGAGTAGCTCGAGAGAAAAAAGTCTAACCGGGAAGAAGCCTACTGATTTCCTTAGAAAATTTGATATGTCTAGATTCTGGTAGGCGTTAAATATAACCTGAAAAGCTGTAAATTAGATTGTTGGTGGAAAAGAGTAGGTCGTTTGTGTAATGGAGAAGTAATGTAGTTACCGAGCCCTGAAAGACTACTGCATTAATATTGAATGTTAAAGGAATTTCCATCGAGTACGGTATAGATATTTCGATTGGATAAGAAATCTACTGTAATGCAAATAGTTTTTGGGGTAAACCATAGGCTGGAAGTTGGTTAAAAAGGCTAGTGTACAGAACCTTTTCGAAAGATATGTTTACGGCTACAACGCAAGATATCTCGGAAACTTGATAGAACTGTTCCCTATATTGGTAACATAGAAATGCATTTCTTCATCGTCAAAGCATTGAAAGCAAGGATACAGATCTGTAGTTCTCCCTTCTCGAGGTCAAAGGACTGTTTTGGCATTAAATGTGACGTTTTTTATCTCATGAAGCACATTTGGTATTGTTGGTAGAGGAACATTGAGAGACCGATTACGTGCAGAATTAGAGATAATTTTTTTGGAAAATACACCTGCTTTTACTTTGAAGGTGGATGTTTCTTTATCGGTCGGTAGAGAAGGGAAGGTTGTCTTGGAAAAGTTTCGATTGATGATTTTGGCAAGAGACTAGAATGGTTGTTAAGGAAGAACTTTGTGCTTGATGCAAGAGTTGAGAAATCTTTGGATTCCTGGCTTATGTATCTGTAGTAATGTCTTGCCGGAATATTTGTCTGCTTTGTTCGGAAGTGTAGTTTAGAAAAAACGTTTTATGTGCCTCATTTTTTACGAGTCTAGTTTTCTTTACAGGATTTTGGATTAGATGATTTCCATACAAAACTCAGGTGGTGATAGGTAATATTATCTAATTCAATGCTACACGATTATTCTACACAATTATACGAAGCACATTACAGTGTCACATTATATGTGTAAAAAGCTAAAAAAAAATTATTTTAAATATTTTACGCATAAAATCTTCAACGTGTGTATATTTTCGAGAATGTAGATGAATTGTCAGACGAACACGCAGACTATTTAATGAACGTTATCCGGACCTACAAACAATGGCTCCCGGAAAATTGTCAAGCTTATCCACGGAGTTAAACTCCAGCAGCAGCGCTGGATTTGGGTATTCCAAGAGCATCAATCCACATAATATTAAAGAAGAATAAAATGCATCTTTTTTCTGAGATAACTGTGTAAAGACCCAGCAGCCTTTATCAAAATTTTTCTAATTAATCATTTATTAATTATCCCGCAGTAATTAGATTGCGTAAAAATTACGCAAGATTGCACAACAAATAAATCTTTTGTCCCCTCCGACGTAGATTTCAAAAACATGGAATGTTTTCACGTCAGAGATCACGCCAATATATCAACCAATCACCGCATTAGCATCCCTGCACAGAAGCCGTCCCCGCCTACCGCTTATCCTCTATAAAACCGCGAGACTCGCTACCGTAAAAAAAATGATTGTGGGTTGGGCCGTTGCCGCGACCAAAAGTACCGATCGAATGCTTCTGTGTCGGGTCTTTGCCACGAAACCTTGCTATTCGTGCGCGATCCGGTCCATAGTCTACCTCCTGCTTGTGCGTTGGGCTGTTGCACCCACCGCTTGCTTGTAGATCCGTTCCGCCGTCGCTACCGAGTAAAGAATATCCTGACCGCGCGCCTGCTGCTGTTAATGACGTTATTTAAGATAACCCGGAATCCTAACCAGAAACCTGATCGCCTATTGCGAAAACCCAGAAAAGATAAGATCCAGACCGCGAACGCCTGTTATTCTTAGTTTTGTCGTGTATGCTGCCGAATTGTCGATTGTCACTTTTGTTCATCCTGAACCGCCACTATACTCGTCGCCGACTGAGAACCCGTTCCAGCTAATCGATCACCTGGCCCACGTATTCGGAGGTTGAGAGTACGTTAGTTACACATTACACCAGACACTCAGATAAACGACGGGCTGTAGAGCCCGGAAGTTATCTCACATTTCCAGTTCACACATCAGAAGTTGCCATGACGGGCTGTAAAGCCTGGCGTCATCTTCTACAAACATTCACAAACCAGGACGTTGCCACGGCGGGTTCTAACGCCCTGTAGTCATCTTCCGTTTACTCCGGTGGCAAGAAGGGTAATCTCTCTAATTCTACCACCCCTTGGAAGACGCGTCTAAACAGCATAGCACAGGTTAGTCCCAGATTCTATTAGATGTCTCTTCATTTTGTAAAGGGACGCCGTCGGATATCCCGATTTTTATTATTTTTAATTAGTTCCCGAAGTTTATTAGCAAGACGCCGTCCTTTATAAAATTTTCCTTTCATGATTAATTATTTGCTAAGTAAAATACCAGTACTGATTCACAGAATTTAGTAAGATAACGTGACGCGCTAAATGCACAGGTGCAAAGCATCATAAAAATTCGTAGAAGTTCTAGTAAAAGTTAAACAGATTTCATAACGTTGCATAAAATTGCACAATAATTAATCATGCATCCTCCCTCCAGACGTAAATCCCAAAAACGTTTAAAAGTTTGTATACGTCAGAGCATCTTCCACCAATACGGGCTTACGGAATCTCACCACCAAAGTCTCGTAACCACCCTCGCGAATTCTTTATAAAAGCGCGGCACGCGCTGATAATGGTAATAAATCAATATAATAATCGTAATGATCGTCATAGTCGTTATAGTCGTAATAGATATATAGAGATATATTCGCGTTCGCGCCGACTGCTACCTGTTGTAAACCGTCCGCCTGTAACCGTCGTCCGAGTAGAGATCGCGACTCCGCGACCTGATAGCATCACCGAAGTCAAAAGGTTAGAGTTGCAGAGATCTAACGTTGAAAGTACGTAAGTTGAGATACCTGGTGACCGGGATATGCAGGGTTGTAAGCCCGACGTACTCTTCTGTTACCAGACGCACTCTTCTGTTACGACACATACACACCTACACTGGGAGTTTGAAGGGTAGTAGCCCGACATTCCATTTGACCGACCGAGATCCTATTGTTAGTTTAACGGGTGGTTTGCCCAGATTTCTAACAAAGGAGATCCACCTATACACACCTACACAAACACCACAACACAATACACCTCGACAAACGTACCAGCGACCGCCAGATACCTGTAATTAAAACCTCGCCGGAAGATTAAGCTGAACACCTCGTAAACACCGTTAATCCAGTAATATAGAAACGTAACCGTAAACACGAGACGTGTCCGTCAGTATTAAATAACCACCGTAAAGTAAAACAAACCACCACCGCCTCCACCATAAAAACGTAAGTTAGACGCGAAAGAATTTACTTTAAAATAGAAAACGAAGGTTTTATATTTTAAAAACGGCCAACATAACAAAAAGCTTTTAATTTTTATTTTGTTTAAATAAAAACCGGTATACTAAAATTAATCTCGTAAAAGTAAACAAATAATACGCCGCCACCGTACACCAGCTACTTAAATAAACGAAAAGCTTTCATTTATTTAAAAGGGCAAAATTGAATGTAAACGTGAATGAGTTTATTTTCATGAGAAAAGCAGGTATAAAACTTTACACTTGTAACCGACCGCTTTAAAATATTGATTATTTCTTTAAAAGGCAGAGCGTTGAACTCAGTGTCTTATCGCGCACGTGTTTATACCGCGTTATCTTGCTACCTGCTTCTGTATTTTATACAGGGACGTATTTAGGTAAAATTTATTTATTTATTTCGACATTTAACCAGTATAAATTAAAACAGTTAAAGGACGTAAACTAAAAGTCAAAACCCCAAACCTTCTATTAATGTTAAATTACAGAAACTCCAGAGGACCACCTAACCATTAGTACCTGGACGAAGGATGTCTACTTAAAGATAACAAAGAGGGAGTTAACCGTTATATTGGACACTCGAGAGCCGGGATCACAGTTCAGTATATTTACCTGTATCTATATCTTAGTTGAAAATTAAATAACCATACAATATAGAAGTGTAATAAATAGGAAATAAAGTTATATGTATATGAACCTTTGTAATCTATTTGTTCAACGTGTTGAGAGCCTGAATAACGAACCCCGATCCCAATTTTGTAAGTACAAAATTCCGACTGAGCTAGAAAACCGAAAAGGTAACAAAGAGACCTTTTACAATTTAAACAGCCAGCACACAACATTATACTAACACACCTGACAAAAAGAAATACCCAGAAACCCAGAGGTACTCGCAACTACTAACCTTAATGCCAGAAGTTACTTCTGCATCCTAACCGGGAAGCGCCTGTTAAATTACATCAACCGCAGTTAAAAACGCTCCAGACTAATTGAACACCGCATAGCTCTTAACGATCTCCCTCAACTCTATGTAAAGATATAAAGTTATTCCTTTTGTAATCAAGAGAATAATCGTGTATATAAGGAACATTATTTCCGTCCGAAACAATTCGCATAATTGTTTAATTTATAATAACGTGCAAAATTGTGTAAATGATATACGATTTACCTTGCTTATAAGAACGACTTTTGCTAATAATGAAAAGTAAATAAGTCCGTAATAAATTCAGCATTCCCTGTACTTAATAATTAGAGCAAATTTTGTTTATAGGAAATTTGTACGTGTTTAATAAACGCTTTCTTATAATAAAGATCTACGTGTCTTTTCGGCGGACTAAAATAAACTTTATGTAAATACGTTCGTAATTAAATAATCAATCGCGCACGAACAATTTGCATTCAGGAACGTATAAATATCAATGCAGGATAACTTTAGTTTTAATGTTTCTTGTTTAATTATGGACAATAGAGTAGCAAGTGTAGGATGAAGATTTGAATGGGGCTAAATATCTAGAGATACTCAGAGGGTTTGTTAATGATTACCTAAATGCTCTACATCCACGTGACAAAGCAAACAGTTAGTACCAGCTGGATGTTGCTCCAGCATATTCCACTACAACTGTACATCAGCAGTTGACCTTGATGTTCTAGGATCGGTGGAATGGCCCACAGTGACCCTGGAACTGGCCTCCCAGATCACCTGATTGGAGGCCATTGGATTTTCACCTCTGGGGTCCTATAAAGAAGAGGTCTATTTCGCGAGGAGTATATGACAGAGATATCCAGTGTTTAAGCCAAAATGGCGGTCATGTAGAACAATTGTAATTTTACATTCATTCTTTATTTCTTGTCATTATGTTCCAATTATTTATGCTTTTCATTTGTTATTGCGTTATAAATTTTGTTATGTTCTTGTTTTGTTTTCTTGTTCGAATCAAAGCGTATTTCTGCCATTTCAGTCCGGTTCATTTTGTTTCCAAAAGCAAACCTTGATTCGGTTTCTGCCAAAAATCACATTAAAATAAAAAATATATATTAACATTAAAACTCTTGGAAATAGGTATAGGGAAAGTCATAGCGCATCGATGCAGAATCGAATTTTGCATTCAACCACCTATTCAACTTTATTCAACTTTGAAAATGATGTAATTGGTTATCAAATGTTGGACACCCCGTATACGATAAATTAGTTGTCAATGTGGATTTAAAGACAATATGCCTGGTACAGATTGGTCCAAACTTTTTTTTAAAAGACACCCAAATTTGTCTTCCATAACGTGCCAAAACATAAAGCGCGGCAGAAGATTATTAATTATACTCCTAGTAGATTTTTAATGACATTTATATCTCGAATACTACCGTATTAGTTAATGTTACAAGGTTTCTGTGCAAAATGAACGTGTATGGTCGATTTTAATAACAGCTTACTCTAGCCTCTGCACTGCTGCTCAGCCGTTCTCCTTCCTTACGCCCAATGCGATCATGTTTTACTGCACACGCGTTACTTAGCTATATACCTAATGTTACGATCATACATGTAATTCTCGTTTTAAAATAGTATGTTAAAATATAAGTGGATATAAACTGCACTTTCTATTTTTATTTATAAAATTGAAAATATTAAATAATGTTTAAATAAAGGTTTTGAATTTGTTAGTAATATTTTATTTGACGTTACAAGGTACTCATGTCAGATCAATAATCAAAAATTGTCGTTTAGATGAATTTGTTGGTAATGTTTTATTTGACGTTACAAGGTACTCCAGTCAGATCAATAATCAGAAAATTGTTATTTAGATTTCACGTTTCTTGAGTTGTTGATATTGCCATGGTAACTTTAAAAAAACGTACGATTTTGAAAGTTCGCTTTAACCCCTAAGGCAAAATCGGGCACCAATAAAAAAAAAATCTAAGTGTTTTTAAGTATTTTATCCATTATCTGTGAGTGATTATTTAAGTCCCCTTTCCAATTACTACTACGACCTATGATTTGTTTAGGTCAAACATGTAGTAATCAACATTGCAAATACAAACAATAAACATTACTTTTATATAAACATTGTTTAGTCCGTGTAGATACTTAGATTTAAGAATTTTAAAATATTGTTATACGATAAATTTATACTAGCGTCATGTAGGCTTCTTAAAATAAGCAGGTTACCGACTAAAACTCAACGAATGGGGTCAAAGGTCTTAGCAAATTGTAAAATAGCTCTAATGCTGCTTCAACATTAACACTTACCCGACGATAAGTTCAAAATCAGTAGCGCATGTTTTTACGCGCGCTCTAATTAAACTTTATTTTTGAAGTAAGTATTAGTAGTGGAGTTGCTTTTGACATATTTACAAAAGGAGACAACAAAGTACCCACTGAGTGAATATTTCAATTTCGTACATGAATTTATAAGATTTACTTTAAACTCATAAACTGCGATGATATTTGTGTAATACGATTAACAACCTCTATAAATACCAAAATAATGGATAAACAACACGTTTAAAATACTTACCTTTTGGGTTTTTTGAAATGGTGTACTATCTCTCTATTTATATTTCATATAAATGTATACGTTTTGATAACGTATCGTCCTCAGTAAATGATATTACCATTTACTGGGGACGATTTCTGTAATTGTTCTCGAAACATATATTTGTATAAAGTATAAACAGAAAGCACATCTTTTAAAAAAACCCGAAAACTAAGTATTTTAATTACGTTTAATAATGGTGAAAGTTTAAACATTGTTACCGGTAATTATTATTTTAAAATTGTTATCGCAGTTTTGAAAGGAATTAAATTTCATGATGGTTGAAAAGAATTTGTCTTAGGTAACCTAGTATGTGTGGGTATAAAGTTTTTTGTATCGTGTTTGATATCGAAAGGTTCAGCCGCGTTTAAATATTTCTTTTTTTTTCGAGCTTACCAGTTCATTTTTGCATTGAAGTGTTGGTAGTGAGAATATAGAAAGTTTATTTGAATGACAAGGTCTCTTATTATAAACAGGGAGTATGTGCGTGACTTGATTCTACGTATCAAAACTGATTTTTCCTGGGAAATGTCGACTATGCAATTTTGGTCTGGAAGATTTTTATGCGAGAATTAAAAAGCATGATGTAATATTGTGCGGAAAGGGGAGTTTCGTTTTTCAGTCAGTCGAACTCAAGCTTTAGTAGCAAGAGGGTGAGCGCTAAACGCGTGATGTGATCTTGGGGCGTAATGAATTTACTTTCATTCTAATGGGGTGTTTGAAGCTATCGTGGGGAAAGCTTTCGCGTTTACGTTTGTGTGGATTTTAAAGAGTATTCAACCACACCGGGGACTTTTTTTTGTGTTGTGTTTCTATAGTTAGAAGTGACATTTTCGGGTCAATCCAATAGGCTTAGTGTTTAATTTCAGTGCTTTTTCCTCATATGTGGGTTAAATCGCGCTTTTACGGATTCTTATATCGTAAGTTCAGAATAAGTATTTGTGCATCACGAAGGTACGATCGCGTCACAGATAATATAACTATTGCTATAATAAGGTTTATGTACATAAAGAATAACGTTTTGTAAATAAATTATTGATTATACGTATTAAACCAGTTGACACAGTTATTAGATATCTGGTTTTAGTTTATAGATTTTTACCACTAAATTTGTGTAAATATAATTCAAAAATAGTCGGATCGTTGAAATTTGACGACATTTAAGTAACAGTATTGGAAGGCAGTATCAAGCAGATTGAAGAGTTATTGTTATCCATCGATCAATTAACAAAAGGATCAATTGCATAAGTATCGTGTTACCGCTGAGGAGAAGAAAGGGGGAATTTGAGTGATCATTTGTGTGAGTAAAGGTAATTACTTTCCTAGGTTAATTTTTTTGGCGATTTTAAAAAGTTGTTTTATTTGTGTTTGTCAGGCGTATGAATACGCTTTCTTTTGTGTATAGGTTTACATAAAAGCCTTTTAAGCGATTTAGATCATTTTAAAAAGTGTATTCACCCGCGTATTGTATCATTACATAATGTGCGTTATTCTTTAGTTTTATTTTGAATACTCAAATGTATGTTTTCGGCGTTATTATTATTCCTTTTGGGTGTTAATTACAATCAAGGTACTTGTGATAATTTCGGTACTTTGAACCTTGCACGAGTTATTCCACTTTAACTATTAGGTCTTACGTAAGAAAGATAGCGCTTTACTCCGTTCAGGAAGCGAATTGAATATGTTTTGATAACTGTCAATACTCTGTTTATTTTATGATTTTTATTATCACAATATGTGACTAGCATAATGAATTTGAGAGTATTATTCTGTTACTGAGTGTACTATTATTTGTCACCTCATTACTTTCACAGCGTTATCATTTACGTGGTATTTAATTTAAAAGATAAGATGTTTCGATTACGTTCAAGATACTGAGTAGTTTATTTCTGCTTATGATTTTATTGAAAGTTTTTCTTAACGTAATAATTTGTGAGATTTGCTGTTTTTTGTTTTTTATATAATTTTATTTTAAGATATTAACTTTCATTGAGATTTAACACAACGTAAAGGTAGAGTGAATAAGGTCCTTGACCGACCAACTAGTCTATTATCACGTAATTTTGCTTTGATTGAGTGCAAATACTTTGAGGTTTTGCAGGAAACGCCGGACCAAGGCTGTTAATTTACTGATTCACCTGGTTATGTGACAAAGGTAAGCAAGTTTTTTTATTTGTTTGGAACTTAGCTGTCAATTACTTGCATTAGGTATTTCCACTCCCATATTAACGTTTATAAACATTCTGGCGCCCATATGATTTATGACAACCCTATTGTGTCATCACCCACGCCCTTTATTCCACTGAAATACCGGCCCCTTCCTTATCTGTTAGTTCCGATTCTATTGCTATTTTCGCCGGTAACACATTTTCAAGCGACATCTTTATTGGAGGTATTACATTGTTTGTAAAGCACATCCACGTTTATCGTTTTGTAACTTCACAAAGTATACTGAGGATTGCTGATATGTTTTATGATTCTATTACTTACTGACTTTATCACCTACAAGGTCTATTGCGCGCTGAAAACGCAGTACGATTATAAGCCTTACATATGTAAGCAAGTATGTAGAGATTCCAATAATACCCTATATACACTTCTTCAAAATTTCTTCAGAGGACTAATGAATTGTAATTTTGATGTTAATAACATGGTTCTGTAACTGCTGAAGATGATAACAGTAAGTGTTACCGAAACTTTTAGATTTGTATTAACATAAATACAAAAAAAAAACACCATTAAATACCCAAGAAAGCTAAGTGTTTTAAACAGCATAGAGCATTTAATACATATATTGAAGGAATAGGCGTAATGTCCTTGAAATGTATACTTTTAACAGCGTTGTTTCTCAATCTACCCATAGTTAATTGTGAACAAATACGAATTGCCCGTTATAATTTTATGTATTACGCAAAATCTTCGAACAAAGCAATCATGGGAATTATTAAAATTAGTTGCCTCACTTGTGAACCAGGTAATCCAATTAAATCACTGCATCGTTTTTGTTTAAGGTAACACCCTCAGTGTGTTCCCAATTTGAGTGATTATGAACAAGGCTAGCTTTTCTCAAAGCAGTACCAACTCGAACTCACTTAATAGCTATGCGCTTAATTTTACTTAAGGGCACTCCTAACGCCATTTAAACTCAATGCTTCAATAATGCACAAAACTTGTATACTGTTTGAAATTTTGTTGCAATTCATTTTGTTTTCAATATTAGCGGTTTGTTTAGTTCCTAACACAAGGTTATGGTTTTACAAGTACAAAGAAAATTTATAATTATATATAATATATGTATAATATAATTTTATTTAAAAAGTACATAAATAAAGATTTTCCAAAACTTTTTTTGGAAATATTTTTTATTTGGTTTTTACCTCGAGTAGGATTTGAACCTACGACATGTACTTTTATAGAGCCCCGCTCTAACCAACTGAGCTGTCGAGGTACAAGCCTCGCTGTATGTATGTAGAGTTGATAATGTCGCAAGGATTCACACATACCAAAGTAACTTGACTAAGAAAAAGTCTAAAAAGTTTCGGAAACAACAAAAAACGGCTATGTAAAAGTTTTAAAGTACAATTATAATTCTTTTAATGGTCTCCAGCACTATAAGAGGGATTATTTGAGTCCTCTTGTTCAGCATATTTGTCTTCGGGCATTCTTTTAGCCATTGTTCTCTTCGGCCTCATTTTTTCACTAATTCGGTCACCCCTTATTCGGCCTCATAGACTCGCTTGGGATCCAGGATTTCCTTCGCCTTCACAAGAAGTTTGCTACTTTGCAGCCCTAGATGTTGCAACACCTTCGCCTTGGAAACACACGTCCATTATTGAAAGATAACACAGCTTCTGACACACCAAAATTCAAAGTTGACAGTCCAACAAAGGTTCTTTTCCGGAGAAGTGACTAAATCAAATTATTTAGTGACTCATTCGGGTTTTGCAACTTTCTTTTCAAATATTTTTTGAGAAGAACAGGATCACACAAATGCTTGAATATTGGCTTAGGTCTATGATAATGATTTCAGGTAGGTGAAAATGTTTTGTATGGTAATATGTGAGACCTGAAGCCATAGATTTCCTGTACCATCTCCGGGTGGGCAGAGTTGGTGCGTCGGGTTATCGTTGATGGAATGAATATGGAAGAAGGTAGCCCATACAGCTTTCTGCATGTCTTTCTCTTTATTACTATATGTCATTTTAAAGATAATATTCCAGGGAATAGTAATCACTAAAATATAGAAAAGTGAAAAAAAAGTATTTTTCCGTTCTAGAATGATAGTTGACTTCCATGTTACCGCACTGTTTAATTAATGCGAAATTAATTACTTCTAATAATAATAATATTTATTGTCCAACAGAAAAAAAACTCCCAATTGCAGGACAAAATTTAAGATTTAGTTATACTGTACAGACAATTTAAGCATAATAATATATCAACTATAGTATCCGACCCAATACTAGATAAAACAATAATACCAAAATCGAAAACATAATCTATGGAATAAAAAAAGGCTAGAAAACGAAGTCCATTGCGAGTTGATAAAAATGTGATTTGTTTGTTCAAATGATTGATAACTAATATCAACATGTTCAGATATCTTGTTAAAAAACGATACACATCTGAAATATCGGTGAATTTAACAGTAAATTATATTGAGTCTAATGTGACTATATGAAATCTTGACATGAGATTCACATGATCGCAACCTCGTGGAGAATACGCTCCATCTAACACATTGTAATAAGGCGACCGCACACTCGGGCAATATTCTAATTCGGAACGAATGAATCCTAGAATTTTCATTGCAGAGCTACAAATATTGTTTGTATGGGCGATAAAGCTAAGTTTAACATCAAATGTGATACCTAGGTCCACAGCGCAATTTTTATAAGCAGTTGAGTTAAGCACTTGATGCAACACTTTATTACTAACCTTATTCTTTCTATCGGTACCTTGAAGACTTACGTCTTAGGACTTACTGTTGCATACGTGAAGTCCTTGGCAATGTATGATTGCTGTCTGGTTGTTTGTATGAATGTATGCGTGTATGTCTAGTTTTTTGAGGTGATCAGGGAGGTTTTTAGTAGTAATACCTGTGACGGACATGATGATTGATACTATTGTTACCATTTCTTGTTTCCTCTTTTAGTTCGATGGCCAGAATCTTTTCTTGTTCCTTTTGTGCGACATTTGTATCATTAGGTATTGCAATATCTATTAAATACGTTTTATTCTCTTTTTTGTTCGTGAGTGTGATGTCTGGTAGCTTGCTTAAGACTGTTTTATGCGTACGTAATGTTCTGTCCCAATACAATTTGTATTCCTCATTTTTGAGTATGTTTTCGGGTGTGCATTTGAAATATGTGGTGTGTGTTTGTATGAGTTGATGTTTAAGTGCTAACTCTTGATGAATGATTTTTGCTGCTGCATTATGTCTGTCTGTATAGATAGTTTGGACCAGAAAGTATTTTGCATCCTCCTGTTATGTGGTCTATTGTTTCTTTGAACTGATGGCATCCCCTACAAGTGTCTGTGTCTGTGGTTTCTTTGATAATGTGTTTCCTGTAGTTTCTAGTGGCTATCACATTATTCTGTGTTGCTAGGACGAATCCTTATGTCTCTGGAAAGAGTTGTCCTGTTGTGAGCCATTTATATGACATTTATTGGTCGGGTTTTTCTTGATGTTATAGTAGTGTCCACGCAATATTTTCTTCGACCATCTTTCTGTTCCTTAGTGAGCGTACATATGCCTGCTTGTATGTTCTATTGTCTTAATTTGAGTGGTATATATTCCACGTCCGCATTGACTATGGCTTGGTGGAGTGACGTTATGTTGTTGTAGAAATGTTTTTTAATTTTACTATTTGTGAGTTGTGTAGCACTTGTATGTCTATCAGTCCTCTTGCTCCTTCTTTTCTGCTAATTGTGACTTTTTCAATGCTTGAGTTTGGGTGCAGTTTACGATGTTGTGTGAGTTTCGTTCTGTTTAATCTGTTCAGTAGTTCGAGGTCTATGTTTGACCATTTAACTATTCCGAATGAGTACGTTAAAACTGGTATGGCATACGTAATTATTGCTTTGAATGTATTTTTGGAGTAGAGTTTTGATTTGGATATCAGTGTCTCTCTGTGTGGAGTATTTTGCATTTGCTGATTCCAAATTCTATGTTCATTTCTTTTATCAATTCTTCTATTATGTTTTGGAGTGGTTGCATTTGTATTTTTCTCTGTACAAATATTTTGATATCGTCAATGTAAAGGAGATAGTTTATTGTATGTTGTGTTGTGTTTGATTTGAAAGCCATATGTTGTGCTGTTGAGTGCATTTGATAGTGGATTGAGAAATACACAGAACCATAGGGCGCTGAGAGAGTCACCTTGGAATATCTCTCTTTTGATGTATGGTTGTTCTCCAGGTTTGCATTATTACAGACAGAAAGTTTTGTACGTGATGATCGATTTTGTAAATTTGTAGTGTTTGAGTGTGGTATTGGATCAAACCCTTTTTTTTGCTCGATGTAGCGTGTGACTAGATTTTGTAGTCGTGTTTCCGTTTGTTTCACAACAATACTGTCTATTATGACCTATTTTTTGCATCCTCGGCTATTTTTTCGGCATACTTTTTGTTCTTCCGTTCGTACGTTATGTTTTGTGAGGTGTTTATCTATTTTCTACATGATAATAGCTGTCATTATTTGGTATAGGGCGGGTGGGCATGTGGTTAGTCTATAGTTGATAGGATTTTGGGTTTCTTGGTTTTTTTGGTTTGATGTATGTTTTTCTTGTCTAAGGAACTGTGGAATTTTGTGTGGTTCTAGTGAGACGTTGTTAATTTCTTCTGTTAGGTATGAATGTGGCGTAGTGAATTTTTGTACCAAATGCTATGTATATAGTCTATTCCCGGTTCTTTCCAGTTTTGAGTCCTTTGGATCGTGTTTGTGAATTCTTCTGCTGTAGTTATGTGGTCTGTTTGTTTTGTTATATTTGTGTGTCTCTCTTGTTCTGTGTCTATCCACGTAGCTGTATGATTCTGTGTTTTCGGTTGTGAGCATATGTTCTCCCAGAATGTCTTAACTTCGTGTGAGCTTGGTGGTGTAATTTGTAGCTCATCTTTTTCCTTTAGGTTTTGGTAGAATTGTTTTTCACTTCTATTCACTTGTACGTTTTGCATTCTTCTATCTTTTGATTCTTTGTATCTACTGGTTTTGTTTTAGTGTATGTACTGCCACGGTTGGTGTTTATTTGTTGCTGTGACTAATATGTTGCATGTGTTTCATGATTCGTTTTGAGTGGTTTTCTTTAATATATTGTGTCATTCTTTCTAAGCTTTTTCTTATTGTATCGATCTTGTTTTCGAGTTTAATTTGCCATTTGGGTTTGGTGTTGTTTCTTTTTTGGATTGACTGGTCTGGTATGTTTTGTTTGTTTAGTGTTATAGCTGTTGTGGTAGCTGCGTAAACCAGCAGATGTGTGTCTTCCAGGGTATTATTTTTTTCTGCGTATTTCGCAATTTTATTATTAACCAAGTTGATAGTATTAGGTGTGTGTGTGGTATATGTTCATTTTGGTAGCGGTATCCTGTTTGTTGGATTAGTTCCTTTCCACTTGATAATGTTTCTATCTCCCTGTCCATTTCGCCTTGCATATTGATGGTCTCTGTTCATTGTGACTGGTTTTGTAAATTTTCCTTTGGTTGTTCTATTGGCGGGTCGTTGTTTACTTCAGTGAGTCGTATTTCAGGTTCCGGTGTTGTTGTATTTTGGATCTCGTTCTGGTCTTTTTGGTTGTTGCTGTTTATCCTTTTCTGTTGTGATATGTTTTGATTTTTCAATTTTTTCGCTATTTCTTCTTTAATTATCTGTATTTCTCTGTCTGTGAGTCGCTTGTTTTTTAGTATTACTTTCTTTTGATCTGTTAGTCTTTGTGATGTGATTTTTTCTACTCGCTCTGGATATATTTCTTTATAAAATTCTACTCTATACCGTGTTCGTATGGTCTCTAGTGTGGTAGCTTTATGGTAGCAGCTCATAACGTTGCGGTTCATCTCAGTAGCCCATGTTAAGCCCTGCCAGGATTTTCCAGCTTTGGTGGTTGCCGGTTGGCCGGGAAAAACACGTTTGGCTGATCTGTTTAGATTTGCCTAGTCCTCATCTTTCTAGTCGAGCATATTGATTCCACCACGTTCTCGACTGTTACGTCGCTGGTCCGAGGCTAGTATCGTCTCTTCTGTGGGGTCACAACTCGCCCTGCTATTATTATTATTATTATTATTGTTGTTTATTCATAAATTTAAATTTTTTTACAGGGTCGCTTCTTGACTTCATTTTTCCTTATTTATAACTTGAACTTAATTACACATTGAGGTGTTTTTAAGCTAACACCGCATAGTTTTACTCGCTGTCACTGCACTTTATCTGTCGAAGACGTTAACTTGTTACTCTGTTCACATCTCTTTCTTCAATTAATAGAAAATCCACACATAGCTGTGTAGAAATACTACTTTACTACCTCGATGAAATATCGGTTGTCCATTAATAACAACAAATTTTACTAATTAACTAACAAAGTATTTTCTTAGTTTGCATAAATCTTATTTATATTCTCCTGGCAAGATACCAAATTATTACTAAAAGGAAATTGAAACAGCATTCCATTTATTGTATTTTTAAATAAGTTGTAATTCCAAATACTCCAACAATATGTATGTGAAGGTGTATTTTAATCCATAAACTTATGTAGGATTTCAACAACGCGAATAATTTAGTAATAAAATTATTACAAGGATTAAGAAGTTCGTTAATCGTTCTGTTCAGGGTTTTATAAATTCAAACTAAAAAATTTATATCACAAATTGTTGATATAGACTTTATTAATAATTTGATTATATGTGTCGGAAATCTTGATGGTAACATTTTGTTATTGATATATATCATTTTCTCTAGGCGAATCCAATAAAACATATACCGTTGACAAGAAAAAATATATATAAAATAAATAAAAAGGCGATTACTTATAAATGTTTGGCATAATTTGATTTGTCTACACATCAATTATTTTACTGAATCTTCTGATAGAAAAGGTTTGCCTCATAAATAAAACTAATTTTATAAACATCATACATTTCTGTATAAACATAACTTTATAATGACCAATACTACTCTCCAGTACACGGTTGGGTTATGGGAGGTAAAATTTCTCCCTCCATTGCTGAAATTGTTACGAACAACGCAATTTATTTTGTTTCTGAAAGAGTGGACTTTGAATATGTGCAGTGCCAAACAATAAAGTGGAGTACACATTAGATATTTCCAACTCCTGCGATAGCAGATGAAGTTCACAGTAGAACGGAAAACCACTTATGAAGTTCCCTTCCTAGACACGTTGGTAACTAAACAAAATTGTTCCATTCTCCTGCATTGGTTCCGCAAAAAAACTAGTTCAGGTTTCATACTCATCGGAACACCCTTATAAACACAAAATCAAACCTATTTTAAGACTAAAAAACAGAATCACCAAAACGTGTCACCCAACATTCCTCTAAAAGAATTTGAAGATCTTATATATCATTTTACTGTACTTCTGAAAATTAACTGAGCAAAAAACAAATAACGCAACTTCTGTTATGCAAACCGTTTCGACAATATAGCGTAGTAATTAGTTCATATCTTATACGCAAAATAAACTGTTTTCATGCCATTATTAAAGATAGAACTCCAACCTTGCAAAACTCTAATGCCGTTTATTCGATCAAATGCAACCAGTGCAATCATACTTATATCAGCCAAACATCGCAAAAATTGTGAAAAGATTAGCTTTACAAAAAAGTGATGGCAAGTTAAAGCCAAAATCCACAGCTCTTAGTTTTCACTCACATTCTACAGATCTTTTTATTAGGACAGCCAAACACACAGAAAAACACGTTCTAGATGTGCAATCTGCATCTTATGAGTAGTAGCTTTATTGATGTGCAGAATCATTTCTTGGGTATATTTATTTAAACTCAATGTCATAAACATTATGTGCATAAATCATTTTAATTGTTACATATTCTTAATCAATATCAACACGAGTGTGTGTCCATATCTAGTCAGAATCACCCTGTATATATATATATATATATATATATATATATATATATATATATATATATATATATATATATATATATATATATATATATATATATTATAGGTTGTCGCGGGGAAACTACGAAGAATGTAATTAAACTAATTCTAATTGTTGCAAAACGCATGATAAATTATATTTAGATTCAAATAGTGTTTGATACAAATGACATGAAACGTCAAATAAGACACATTTTCTCAGTTTATTGTGGTAATACTTGCTAGGAAACCAAAATTGATCTTACGATTTTTACAGTGAGGATCTCATTTTGAACAAGTGTAACCATTTTTGTTTCTCACCTCTTCATTTTATGTGCATTTTTGTGCTATGTTCTGTTCTTGTTTATTTGTTAATGAAAATTGTTACACACGGGAAATTTATGCGAGAAGGAGTAATTCGTTTATCGCTTGTATACGCCGTTCGTGACTGGTTTAGGTAGCGATGGTGGTGTTGGTGAAAGGCTACCTGGTGGGTCTCACTTATTTTACTTACCTTTTGCGGATGGTATCGCAAGGGACGGGAAGTTGGCGATGGTCTAATCTTGGTCTGCTTTATCATTTCTGATTCGTGGACACTCCATGTTATTTAAGTGGCCTGGTACGGCGTGTCTGTGTGAGTTTGTGTATAATTATGTGCTAAATATCGATCAATAGATTCTGGGCAGTCAGCCCGTTGCGCTGTTTGATCGACACCATGGGGCCGGCAGGGTTAAGGCAACAGCCCTTCTATCCGATGGAATAAGTGGAAAACTATTCCGGTAATAGCCTCTCTGCGTTGCGTTGTCCACGAGTGAGTGTGTAGGTGTGGTAACAGAAACCTTACATACAGGTGACGGCGATTTTAAACAACAACAGTCCAGGCTTTGTTGCAATATTTTGTGGCGGATGGACTTAAGTGAACGAGTAAAGCATCCTAATAATAGTGAGACGGTCGGTAAAAAGGAAATAAAATCTCACGAAAGGGTCATTCCCTCCCCAAGGGTGATGGCAGGCTGTTTGGGATTTCCAAGCTCCATCAACCACAATCATGGATCCCCAGCATACCTACATTACGTATGTGTTCATGATGGGATTAACGATGGGTTTGGTCAGGATAGGATGGGAAGAAATGGAGTTACAGTTCTGAGGGGAGAAATACTACCTCAGCATTCGACTAAGTAGCCGCATATGGTATGCATATATGCAATGACCATTCCGCTACATCTGTATGAGGAAAACCCCCTGAAAAAACCTCATACAAGGTAGACGGTAACGTGAATCGAACCCTTTACCTCCCGAATGCTTCCGATACCCGTTACCGTCTACCTGGACGGTCGGTAGCGCGTCTTGCAGTTTTCTTGCAACCCTCGGAAGCCTTCTGGTAATGATGCTAATTTAGAGATTGGTTGTTGAGCGGACTGGGCGTAGAAAAATTCTTAATATTCTCGGAACAACGTCAGAGGAGACAAAATTCATTATTTAATTATTACACTCCTTATTTAGACCTTAAATTTGCACCATAGCTGTTAGTCAATATTATTATAAGTTAGTTATCTTGTTTCGCATTTTTTATATTTATGTCAAACTTGACAAAGGGGATACATCCTCGAAACGTCGAATTGTAAGTAGTTATAATTTAACTGTTAATACAAGAGATACGAAAATACACACACACACACACACGCGCGCGCGCGCGCGCACATACACATTATTTACAAAACGTTCGTTGTCTTTTATATACACAATTTATTATACCGATATTACTATTACTGCAATTGCTTTTAGTCGTTGGAACATCTGTGAACGCGGATTTATATTCGTAATGCACTATTAAGTTTACTGACTTTACAATCTAACAATCTGACGAAGCGCTAATTAACGCAAATATGAAGACATAGCACTAAAGTCAACTCTATTTTTCTTCAATGGTCACGGACTTGCCACTTCCTACTAACGAAATACAACACAGAAGGACACCGAGATTATTGAATTATCTTAAAAACCCACATAGAGTGAACGATAACGCTCCCAAACGACAGCTTTAAGTACCTGGGTAGAGTGTAAGTAGATTTAATGCGCCCCCACGCGTCTAGCCTCCAAAAGCCAACTTCCTCTGTAGCTAGACGTCAACTACCATTCCTGCGAATTTTAACATATTTCACTATCTTACATTTCACGTCACATTACCAACTCCTTTAAATAGCAAGCGCGGTAAAAACGAGAATATTTTCGGGAACTGAGTTAGAAAAGTACGTCACTAGCATTAATTTGCATTATCAAGGTACTTCGAAAAAATAATTCGTCGCCTCTAAGCTTTGGAAAATTGACTCTAAACCAACGTATTTCAAAACCATAATCTTTGTCTACTTAAACTAATTTATCAGTAATGTCTTCTGCCATTCCGTCGCCAAAGTTTTCAATTTGCAAATCTACGCTTTCCTGAAGTAATTTTAACTACAAGGGAGCAATTCCAGCGGCCGACCCTCCCACACACACAGGCATCATGGCCGATCTTGGCGAAACTTTGTTAAACGTTGGAAAATGATGTAATAAGATTTAGCGACAATGAATTTTTTTTTGACCGTTTTTTTTTTGCTTTATTATTTGCTTACTTATGTATATTCTTTTATCTGCATACAGTTTAGGTGTCTTCTCCATCTTCAATTCTGGGTCTTATTTTTGGGTGTTGAAATTGTTTATGGTTCCAATGTTGTTGTATATTTTGTGTGGTATAAAGAAAAGAAAGAAAAAGTTTTATTATTTAATTATATTTAATTTGTCTAATTTACTCCTATCGTATGTATTGGTGTGACGTGCTGTGGTGTTGCGTGTTTGGGGGCTTGTCCATTTTCGAGATCGGTGGTCGTCATTATTTTAGCAGGGGGGCAGAGATTAGCGGAGCAGGTGTTTCAGTTTTTTTTAGGTTTCTGTGGTTGTACTGTCGTCCGTTATTGGTTTGCAAGGTTTTGAGTATGTTTTAGGTGGCGCTTGTGGCGCCGTGTACTCTCCGGTTTATGTATTTTGTTTGTAATGTCTTAATTCTGTCTTTGAGGGGTTGTATGTTTGCCGTTTCTACTGTAATGTCGTTTGGGGTGTCTGCAGCTCAGTCTGTGGATGTTTCGTAGTATGTTTCGTTCACAGGCGGCGATGGATATTAGGTTGTTGGTTTTGAGGGTGGCGTACAATGGCGCACGGTAGTCTATTAGTGGT